>DF239454.1:54794-136354 GCA_000507305.1 Breviolum minutum Mf 1.05b.01 | reverse complement strand
TCACAGATTTTTTCAAGTCAAGCTCTTTCCGGACCCATGCATGTGCGCCCTCCAAGTAAAACTGGAGGGCTTGAGCGTCGACCTAAGCCCGGAAAGGAGATTCGAGCCTCGAAGAGCATTCAGGCGAAGTCAACCAAGGATGAAATCTAAGGAAAAACTTTTTAGGTGATTTCAAAAGCTTTTATGGCTTTCAACCCCTTCATTGCCTTCATGGCCTTCGTCGCCTTCAATCGCTGAGATGTTATAATTGGAATTCCAGCCAGGTTTCCAAAACAAACAAAAATCAAAACTGCTACATCTGCAGGGATGAAATAAATTGGGGGGGCGAACACAACAACAGAAACAACCACAAATTATCACATACAATCGTCAACCTGGAGGTCCCTCAGAGCGACTTCCCGACTCTGTTCCTGTTTGACTATGCCTTGCTTTCAAGAGGCTGTAATGGAATCCTCGAGATCATACTTCCAAATAAAAACCACAAAAATGGGAAAAATCACGCAGAAGCCTTTAAGGGCCAGACCGAGAAACTTGGCAAAGAAACATCAAAAAAAAAAACATGGTTGAATCTCAAGGGTGCCTGTACCCCTTTGCCTTTGCCGCAGCAACTCAAATCATCTCAGTAACGATGTTATATATATATATATATCAAATTGAACAACCCGTAGAAGAAAAAGGTACAAACATATGCACCGAGTTCTTATGAGAGATGAAAATCACAAGCTGGGCACTAGCGTTGCGGGGGGCTTACGGGGCTACATTTTGTATGGTGTTTTTTCAGCAGATCCAGATGATTTTATGCGGCGTTTCAGGTCTCAGATGGCAATCTCAAATCAGCAGAGTGCGAAGAAGTTTGCACAGGGCCTTTAGAGGCGCTAAGAGGCGAGAGATGCAGAGAATTGGCTTCCAAGTGCGTGGCTAAAACGATGATATCATAGGAATTTAAAGTGGAGTCATAATTTGATAAAGGGTGATTGAGGTGATACCAGATATGGATTTGTATATATATATATAATACATATATATACTGTGTATGTATCGGGATGTATATGTGTCCATACATATACAGTGTTGTTGGGCCTTTCCAAGGTTTGGTGTCTCACACCCCTTTGTGGGCCGTGGTAGGTAGCAGTCGTAGTAGTCGTAGTCGTAGTGGCAGTGGTAGGGAGTAGTGGTAGCGGGTAGTGGGTAGTGGTAGTAGGAGTAGTAGCAGTACAAAGTACGATATTACTCTTTAGTAGAAGTACTATATAGTAGAAGCACTAGATAGTTGAAGTACTATATAGTAGAGGTATTTTATAATTGAAGTACTAGATAGTAGAAGTACTATATTGTTGGAGTACTATATAGTAGAGGTATTTTATAATTGAAGTACTAGATAGTAGAAGTACTATATAGTTGGAGTACTATATAGTAGAGGTATTTTATAATTGAAGTACTAGATAGTAGAAGTACTATATAGTTGGAGTACTATATAGTAGAGGTATTTTATAATTGAAGTACTAGATAGTAGAAGTACTATATAGTTGGAGTACTATATAGTTGAAGTACTATATAGTAGAAGTACTTGATAGTGGAAGTACTCTATAGTAGAAGTAGTATATAGTTGAAGTACTATGTAGTAGAAGTACTATATATTAGAAGTACTATATTAAAAAATGCTAGTAGACGTACTAGTATGGACGTATCGCAGATGGATGTATACATATATATATTTATTTACACATAATGGATTTTTGATGATTCTTGTATAGGGATGATTCGTATATATATAATATATGATATATATATATATATCATGAAGGGATGTTGTGTGCAGTAGGTTTCCATCTGTGGAACTTCTTGTAAATGTGAACTAACTAATTAGTGTGAACTTTTGCCTTTTCAAAAGCAGTGGCACTTTGTTTCATCTAGGTGGTGGTTTCATATATTTTTTAATGTTCACCCCTACGTGGGGAGATGATCCAATTTGACTAATCATTTGCAAATGGGTACCAACTAGTTCATCGTTCGTTTCAGGCCATGTGCCAGTGATCGCACGGAAAGCATGTTTCAGCGACATAGAGACAGAATCAACAGAGTCGGCAGCTCAATACTTTTGCTTTCGTGCCCTTGGAAAGTTTTCCAACCCACCGTTGTCCAATGGATGCTTGTTTCTGGGTTCATCAATTGGCACATTCGGCACTTTTGGTGAGTCATTGAATCTTTCGAACCAATTGCAGCTACTGTAAAAGTTGGAACCACCAGAGGCTGAGTCAACGATTAATTTTTAACAATCCAACTGGCTTGTTGCAACTCTACCTTGGCACTCGCTGCAGCTGGCTGTACACATGGAAAAGTCACATGAGCTCATCCATACGAACCATGATATCATCTGATTGGATACAAACAAGACCTGGATACTCCCATTTGCTATCCACATTTCAGGACTTTTTCCACCAATGCATCCATTCTGAAGGACCAATACCCAACCAACTTCCCCAACCTTGACCCAAATGCGGGTTTGATGGCTTGTGGTTCTGTGTCCGAGCGTTGTTTTTGATGCTGAATGCGAAGCATCTTAATGGTTGGCTATGTACGTTCCTTGGAAGTCTGAGTTTAAAAGGGGGGGCTACTCACTTGCGCTTATAAATGACAAAAAAACAACCAAGGAATTTTGTTAAATCATCCTGGGTTTGTTTGGTGAGTTTTTTTTTGGGTTTCAGGGATTTGGTCAACACATTGCCCTTCCAGAAACCTCGATCCGTAAACCTAGGATCCTTACCTTGGGTATCGTGGTAGTCTCCTTGAGTGCTTGTTGCAGTCGACATGTGGCCAAATATTTTGTGGATCCACGTCGAGGTGTGGAAATCTTTGAAAGAAAGGAAGATGTTTGAAACAAGGTGATACTGTTGATGGAGGAAATCTTGCACCAGTAGGGAATATCCCAAAATTGTCATAGGGTTTTATAGATTGCAGGAGTTTTTCCATCAACTCCATCAACAGTAGGGAAGTTGCCTTTTTATGAAAAACAACAAGACCACAAGGCTCGTAGGTACCAGGTATCCTATATTTAGATGGACAGAAGATTCGCGTTTCTTTTTGGGTTCGTTGTGACTGCAGAAGGAGGTGAATCTGTGAAGTCAAAGAAGACTCCCATCCTCCTGACTCTTAACATGCAACCAATCATCGCTAGCTCTATTGTTTTGATTTTTTTCAATGATTTGACTCGGACCCTTTTAAATACCTTTCCAACCAGCTGATTATATAATAGCTTGCTTGCACTTCACCTTGTTTTCTTCAAAAGTTGCTGACACGAACTGAAGTTGATGGACAGGCCTTCACAAGTACATCTTACTGACTTTGATTTGCCTCTTCATTCCCGGGCCTTACTTCCATGATTCTTGGCGAGGCTGCCATGTGTTTGGAAGTCTGGAAAGCAAATTTCTCAAAAGCCGTCATTTTGAATTGCCAAGGATGGCTTGCTACAAAGCTTTAAAACTCCAATTTGCGAAGGGATGCAGCTGTCCAATGAAGGCTTTGCTTCTCTCTTCGTGGTGAGCTCATTCACAGGTCACATGGAGGATTTAATCAGTTGCCATATGTTTGATTCATGTTTTTTTCGTCATTCTTTGACATTTGACTAGCTGGGACCCCCAGCACATTCCAGAACATTTTGAAAAATCCATGAAATGAAATGCGGGTCTTTTGGAGTTAGGGACTTCACGCAAGGACCACTTATATACCTCAGTTTTTTTTTAATGACGAACTGTTGTGAAAGATCTTTGATGATCTTTGTTTGAATGGCACGAATGCCCACCAAAACACGAACGATGCTGTCGGGAGGTATCCTTTGTTCGCCGGGCTCCCTGATGATCTCACGCTTCGGACGAACCCCTACGGCCATCGGCGCTAGTTTTCTTGCTGCCATAGGAGCTGCCGTGGCAAAAGTGAATTTGGGTGTTTCCCTCAATCAAGGGGCCTAAAAAATATATTTAAAATCATAGATTTCCAACGGTCTTTACCAACATGAATCATTTCTTGCTGGATTTTGAGTGGTCTATAGTGGAATGAGACAGCTCCTTGGTGATGATGAATTCCGGCCGATGGCAGGATCCAGCGTCACGACGTTGGGATTCGTTTGGAAGAGTCTGGTTGGAATGTGGCTTGGGAGACTCCTCTTCTGGTTGGGCCTCAATGTCCCTTGATTTCGTGATTTGATCCTTCAAAGGTATATTTTTGATGGATGATGACGAATGATGATGACGAATGATGATGACGAATGATGATGACGAATGATGATGACGAATGATGATGATGATGATGATGATGATGATGATGAGGATGATGAGGATGATGATGAGGATGATGAACACATTTGTTTCACCTATCATTTAAAACATGACATCACTAAAATGTACAATACTTTTTGCTTACCAAAGTTCCCATTCATATTTTTTTAATACAGTGACTCAATGATATGTTGGTTTTTAGGTTATAATCAATATATGTTTTCTAATCTATACAATATCTATTTTTTACACCAAACTAATTCACATGTTTTTCTTTTTCATTTCATTCCATTTGTGCAAGTTCAAATGTTGCATCAATATGTTGCAAAATGACAACTTAAGCAACCACTTGTTAAAGCCTTCCGATTTAAATATTGCTGATTTGAAAAGTTGTGTGAAATATGTCATTTCAAAATCAAAAATACTTTGATTATCATCAATTCAAAAATGATATAGAAAAAGTCTGGACATTCAGAAGGAAGTACAGACAGGCATAAGTCATATTATCATTAAACCCCAACCATTTGTACCGCCAGAGAATATACATTCAACCTTTGCTTCATCAAGAAAACTTATCAAATCTTTTCCTGTATTATTTAGCTTTATATCATAAGAAAACTGATGCTTTGACTATTACCAATACTCATATAGATTGAACAATGTTTTCTTTCAAACACTTTTTGCCAAACATGTGATTGATGTATGAATAATTAATGATATGTGTGTATATATCATTGATATAGAAAGTAGAGTTATTAGATGGTTTTATTCAGGTGGAAAGAGCCAATTAATTAGTGAATTGTATATATATATATACGCATGTTCATGTGTAGACAACAATTACATCTCAACAAGAAACAAAATCATACATTGCAGGTAACATCAATCATGTTACCGATAATGCATACATAAAAAGANTGTTGTTGTTGTTGTTGTTGTTGTTGTTGTGTTGTTGTTGTTGTTGTTGTTGTTGTTGTTGTTGTTGTTGTTGTTGTTGTTGTTGTTGGTGGTGGTGGTGGTGGTGGTGGTGGTGGTGGTGGTGGTGGTCGTGGCCGCGACGATTGTAATAGGGAGAAGGCTAGTAATGAAGGAAAGTACGTTTATTGAAATGATTATCAAGTGGAATAACAAGAAGCAGACAGACATGCAGAAGAAGAGAGAGTAGAAGGAAGTTAAGTTTTGGCTTTGCAAGATTGAGGTACTTTTGATGGTGCAGACCATTCTAGTCTACGACCTCTTTAAAGGACTGCTGCACAGACAGAAAAATGCTTGCTTTATATGTATCAATTGTGTAAGTCTATTGGGATCCACCAACTTTTCCCGTTGAGTTTCCATTTTTCCGCCTGCAATCAATGATTTTTTTCCATGATTTCTTTATCTGTTCAACTCCGTTCAGGAAGAGGTCTGAGCTGTGCTATGACCACCATTGTGTGCTCCATCCGTTTGGGAGGTAGCATGTCATATCCACTCTCGGGGCCAATGTTGCACCAGATTGGAATTGTGGACTCCTTATGGTTCTCGGCCCCTTGGTACGTGCATAGAGAAAGGGTTTTGGGATGGAGATACAAATGGTGCGACTGAGTACTTTGCACATATTCATCTTCATCATGATATTGCATATATGATCTTTGTGTAGTAGATGCTGGTGTAGCACCAGCACCAATGTGCTCTGGTTGCATTTTTGCTGGATAGTTCAGCATTCAGGCTGGATCTAGGCTGTTATAAGCAGGCAGTGAGCTCGTAGTGCTTTCCCTTCAACTAACATGGCACCACGACCTCGAAACTAAAGTTCATCTTCCAAAAGTATCCGATTGGCTGTGTTGGCTATGGGTGAAAGGATGAAGATCTTAAAGATTATAGCTCACTGTGCCAATTCTCTTTCCAGGTTGCTCTTGTGGTGGGCGCTTTTGTTGCAACACTTGTATTTGGTTACCTCTTCCGCTGGACGGCAACTGCGCGGGCGGTGCGTCCCATGCTGGAACGGAGAACACCACCCACAAGCATTGAGTTTTCCTTGATCAAAAAGGTACCCAAAACCGTCCGACTCTCAAATTTTTTAGTTTTTTTTAACCTCGGAATGAAGATTCGCAGCCGACACTCTGAGACTTTGAGGTCTTCATCTTTTTATCAGGAATTGCAGCTATTTGGGGCGTCGTCTTCCCATTTGAAGTGATAGGTGACGATATGCTGCAGCGTGAGTTTGGTTACTCTGCTGATAATGGGGGTTTCATCATTGCATTGGCACCTATGGTGTCTATTTTGAGTCCTGCACTTGTACCGTTTCTGGGCTCCACACTGCACCAAAAATTGGCCGCCTTTCGAAACTTGCCTTGAATTCACCATTCGCAATTTTCCGGAAGCATATAGACCTTAAGATTTGAGAATGATTTTTCAGCATTTTCTTGAAAACATCCTTTGCTTTGCTGTCACATTTTGCACAGCTGCGATGTCAACCGTTTTCAATGTGTCATTGAAATTTTAAATTCCCAATCTTCCGAGACCTTGCACTGAACGCCTTCAGTGTTTTGTTTTTTCTTTCAGGACTGGGCCTTATACTTCTGACGGTGGCCTTTATTGTCATTGGAGGATTTCAACTTGCAATCTTTGGTGTCCTACTGGTGGGCTGTGGTTACGCAGCGACCTGGATAGGTATTGGTCAGATTTCATGTCGAAATGTAGAAACTGATTTTTTTTTGATTTGTGGTTCCTTTACTACACCTAAGTTTTAGATTTTAGTTGTTCAGGTGATATGTCGTCATTTTCCAAAACACATCATCAAACATCGCCTCTTACTTTGCCCTTTTGGATTGATTTTTTCATGTATCCGAGGTAGCAGTGAGTGCTTCCTACAGCTGTCTGCCCATGGTGATTGCTGCCTCAGCACCGGAGAGCTCAACCGTGCATAAGAAGATGGAGAAATTGGCCGTTGGAATGAACATGGCCAGATCTGGATTCAGTATGATCGTTTCCAATCTGACCATTGGTCTTATCAAGGACACTTACTTTTGTTGGCAGAAATGACATAAAAATGATTCCTGTCAAGAATCTCTGAAAACCTGGGATTTTTGGAAATTTCTTGTGGCAGATGGCCCATTTTGGATAATGACATTCAGGTTCGAGGTTCTATTAACTCTTAACGGCGGTTAATGCCAGTTGAAGGGCTGGCATATCGCAAAAACCAGGACCATGCGTCGTATAGATGGGCTTGTGTATTCTTGGCCTGCATGTCGATCTGTGGTGTTGTCAGTGAACCTTGGCTAAAAGCTACCGCCAGAACCGTTTGCTTGCAAATGATGTTGCCTTGTAGACCTGATTTCTAGGAGAAATTGAAGCGCCACCCCCCAAGAACATGGAAGCATTTGCAGGGCTTTTTGTGACCAGGTGAGTTGGGTGCGTTGCTACTGTCCGGAACCAGAGAGTAACTCAGAGTGTTTACCCTCTGAAGCATCCAGAGAGATGGAGGACGGGCGGATCGGCGGATGAGGGGAACCAAGAAAGTCTGTGATTGCGTTATAGACAAGCAAACATAACTTAACATACTCTTTAAGGATGGGATGAACTATAAATATAATTATATTGGGGAATCCAACATCCATCTTACACAAGCTTTATTTCTTTATGTTGATTGCCTGGATTTGTTCTTGTAATTTAGATGCTTTATACGAATTGTTCAATGGAATTCCACATTGTGCGGAATGGAGGCAATCATCCCATTTCCTGCCATGTTATGATTGGAAGAGACGGGCAGCAAGAGCAGGAATAGTGAGGTCAAGAAATGAAAGCAACACAGCAAGACACAAGAAAGCAAACCGCCATGTTGAGTTTTCCGTCCCACTTCAAGATAAACGGAAAGCGAAGGAGCAAACAGATCAGCAAACACAGCAGTTCTTTTAGCTAGAAGGATTCATTACCATTGTCGAGCGTTTGAACAAGGAGAGTGACCAGAGAGACGCGGAGACACCCAATTTGCATCGCCCCCGTTCTGGTGGTGCTTTGGAGATTGAGGATGAGTATTACCAGCAGCTTAGACAATCTGAGACACACAGGTGAAAGTTGAAACCCATGAATTTTCCCAGTTTTTGTGATCTTGAATTGCTGAAATCTCCTTTTTTCGGGGAAGTAGACATGATGGGACAGGGCAAACATATTTTTGGTTCACCATGAGCTGTGCTTCTTGTGGTGCACTGGTTTGGATATGATTTGTATCTGCAGCCACCTTTCATCCTAAGGGCAGCAGCTTGAGGAAGTGACAGGATCTGATTTTTCGCCGTCCGAAAGTGCTGTTGATGGCGCATCTGCAGGGTTCATTCCTTCCCCAACAGATGGGAAGGGCTCAACAAAAACTGCTGGAAATTTGTACAAATTCCACGGGCACCCAGTGCTGTGTGACAATCCTTGTTGAAAAAGAGCGAGCGAAGTAACAATTCGGATGTTTCCGAAAATAGGGGTACCTCCAAATCATCCATTTTAATAGGGGCTTCCATTATAAATCATCCATTTTGGGGTATCCTTATTTTTGGAAACACCCATTCAGAGCTTGGGATCTTCATTGAAGTCCCCAAAAAAACATCACAAACAGGTGGAGGTGTCATCACCATTTCTTTTAAGGCCCGGTATACCGGTGATGTTTTAAAGAATTTCCTCCCTTTTTTTTAGGGACATGAACCTAACAAACCCATGTCATGTGACAACATCAGAGGTCAGATGTCAGATTGAAGCATTCCGGAGGTCAATTTTATCACATTAGAAAGTCCGCTTAGGGCGGCATGAAAGCACAACAGTCCTAACATTGAATCCTGTGATAGGGTGGTAGTCCTGGTTATTCTATGGGGGGTTTCCAGTCGATATACCATGTACTTCATGGTATGCAGGATTCACAGAACACCGGATCCATAGAGCCGTAGATTTTGAAACGTCACCAAAAAAAAATCCCAAGGCATGCAATGGTTTCTTGTCTGCAAGGTGTTTTTTCATAATTCCAAATGATTCAAGATCTGAAATTTGGATCCACAGAGACATGGGGTTTTTTGCTTTTTGTTTTCTGATGCCACTTGTGAGATGGAGATGTTTCTTTCAAAAGCTTGGAGAAATAGATTCTCGTCAATGCATCCGAAGTGAGAAATAGGAAAACGCATGCCACTAAGGATGTAGAAGCAATTGACACTTCATCCTCCCGAGAGAATTTCACCCATACGGATGATGCTTGGCACAAGAAATTCGGATCAGTTCCTTTTCTGGTGATGCTACACTAGATTTCTTCACACATGTGAGGTTTCAATCGACCAAGTCTATCCCAGCATATCCCAATTTTTAAGCCACTGGTCAATGGGGTCAATGGCATGTAAGCAAGGAAGGAAAGCCCCATGTGGACTTGCCCATTCCGAAGGACTGGAAAATTCCAACTGTTTCTAGCATGAATGGCATCATATTTGGACCTCCAAAACAAGGTTAATGTTCCCTACTGTGAGCAATAGTGACTTGTGTTAAGATCAGCTTGCTATCGCTGCACTGTAGACAAGCTCATGGAATCCTCCCTGATTTGCAGTTGATTTATGGCAACGCGACACAGGAGCATACACGTGCTTCGGGTGGCAGGCTGGTGTGTTGTGAAGTTTTGAGATTGGAATGACTTATAAAAATGGACTTGTGACTTGTTTTCGATGGTAATTTGTTTTTGCTAGGCACAAAGACACCCATTTTCCTCCTGCTGTGGAAGCAATAACTGCTCCTGGGCCAGAAGAGTACTCGGTTGGAATTTGACTCAAGAGAGGAAGTAACAATACGTATACAGTATACATATATACGTACAACTACATACTTTTCTACACACATATTGAAACACAAGTTGAAGTATAGAAATTATTGAGGATAAGGATATCACATTGCTGCTAAGACATATTTATTCAAACATATTTATTCAAAATAGGCTGATGCATTGCTTCATTAAGGTCACAAGCATTCCGGAAAGTCAAAATGGGTCACGTCCTTGGAGTTGGATGATGTTTTTGGATGACTGAAAAAATTGGTGGAAATTTTATGAATTTTGGAAAACGCACAAAGGACTGTGGAAGAGAACGGTTTTGAGGAAGTTGAGTGTCTTGGACTATCAAGTGACCTATAAAGTTGTATTTGTTTGGTAACTGTTCTGCTGATTGTTGGCAAGCTTTCTAAGAAATCAACAAAAAAAGGAATCTGCATATGATGGACGCAATAAATGTAAAATCTTTCATTGGATAGTTAGATCCTACCACACAACAATTGTGGATAGGAAACCTGCTGTTTTCAGGTGTACCTACACTGTGGAGGTGAGGGCATGGCACAGTGTGCACTTGTTTCGCGGTGGCCTAGTTCATCATAGTTGATCATAATTTGAAGTGCTTCATCAGTTGACAAAGGGGTATCAATGATTGGACTTGATCGTGTATTTTGAATTGCCTCAACAGTTGCAAGTGCTTTTTAACACTTCCAAACACCTCTGAAAGGTGGTGGTTGGAGAGGATTCTTGCCAGCACATTTCACTCCATGGTTCAACAACTTGAAAGGATGCCAGTGGTAATGATTTCACCATGAACTGGCTGCAAAAATTGATGCACGGTGCATGGCTTCATTTCTATATGTATTTATGTATAGTATGTAATATGTACGTATGATGTACGTATGTATATTCCATTACTAATTCCTGGTCCACCTTTGTAGCCAGCAGCATTTCAGAAGCAAATGCATGAGGACATTGGTTTGGGTCTCATCCTGGACGTGGGCGGACGCCATGCCACCGTGGCATATGTGCGCCCCCAAAGCCTTCTTGACCGCTGGAACCGCAGGTGCATGGTGGGAAAGGTGCAGAAGTTAACAAAATCTAAAAAGTCTTCAAAACAAGCAGAGACTGGTGGAAGTTGATGTACACCATGTTTCTAGTAGGAGATTGTTTTGGCCTTGCCCAGTGGGTGAATAATCTATTCATTTTTCTGAAGGGAACCCGCTGTCAACCAGTGTTTGAGCCATGGCCTGGCGATAGCCTGGCGGTTCGTTTCAGGTGTGAAGATTCTCAAGTCGCTCCTTGGTGGAATCAAGCAGGAACCCTTGGCTGTCATCCCCTAGAATGAGCAGGCAGAGAAGCACCACCAATAAATTGATGCTTTGATGGTGATACACAATGGCTATGTAAACCCATACTATCTTCAAGGGGTTACTCCCATGAGTTCTAGGGTAATGCTCTTGATTTAATCATGGTAGACATGGTTTCAGATATTTGCGCTTGTATATAGGTGGGTTTATCAAACAAAAAATTGGGATTTGTTGCTCCGAATTGTTTTTCGGGAAATCATTCCGAAGTTCTTTTGCAGCATATTTTTGAAATGGGTGGCGATGTCCTGCCAACTAGGAATGTACATATCTTTCACTTGTCGCTGAGTGGCCCGGCCTCTGAGGTTCGACAAGGCGATGTTTTGATCGCAGTGGATGATGTGGCGAGGCGATCAGTTTTCTTTTGGCAGCTCCAAAATGGTTCCTAAAAATTTGGTATATACAAATTCCGAAATGGCATGACAATGCAGAACAACATCATCTCCCAAAAAATGGCATGCCTAAACTTAAAGGTCACAAAGTTGTGGGTTTTCTATGCTTCAGTGATAGGCAGGGCAGACACAAACTTTGGCTGATTGATTTCCAGTGTTGCCAGGCCGGCGATGGAGCTTATCTCTGAGCTGCACAAGCACAGCCCTGGAGTGTTGAGAATGACGTTCGCCTGCTCCCAGCGCAACTTGGTGCGGATTCATGGCTGGAAGGCCATTTTTGTTACAGCAATTTTGTTAAGGCAAATTGTCGCCATGTTTTTCGGGGGGAGGGGTTGGCACAACAGCAAAGTTTGTTGAAAAATTGAAGTCGATGAAGTCACACTGCGAGGCTTTGATGATCTTCCCCGGTATGGTCTGTACGATGCACCGGAGGCTATGGCTTCTAATGTACAGTATGCACAATTCATGATGTGATGCTGTGATGTGAAGTGCTATGCTTCAAATTTGCTCACTTCTTCAGATGACGCAGAAGTACTGTTTTGGGTTTTCCGTCATTTTCATTGATTTTCTATACGTAGAACTAGGAGTCCATAATCAGAGATCCGAAGCACTCAAAAGTGCTATAAGTTGAAGTTGTTTCAGGTCATGAGTCTTTTTAACAACATCATTTGGTCTCTTCTGGATGCGTGGAAGTGACCTTTCCCTCATGTGTTGCAGGCAGATTCGTTTTTAGTACGCGTGGAGTGCTGTGCCTTACCTGTAGAATTGTGAAAAAGCAGATGAGAGGCAACATCAGTGAAACGTGAAAAAACTCATTAAGGAAATCACTGTCTTTGACTGTGTTGAAACTATCTAATATGAAATGATATGAAATGATCCTGTATGAGCAGCAAATATCAAATACGGGTATCACATGGATATTTGAATATATTTGATATTTGAGCAGATGACATTGTCCGATGGACTACAGAGGTCCACGTGGATCTTTGTGACGAATGTTTTTCTGAACAAACAAATTTTCACCAGACTGAGGTAGGTACCCTTAGTACATACAGTTTATTATGTATATGATATGTGTAATGTAAACAATAGAACAAGCAAATATTGGCTAATCTATGTATGATCCTTCATGGTTTGGTAGTATCGTTCATATACCTTCCAGGGAACGATCACATGTCCCTACCGTTTCCGGGTTCTTCTGAGTTGATGATGTTTTACGACAGTAACATGTTCCCCTGAAAAACCAATGGTTGAAAAACATCAATTTCTTTTTTGACATAGCACCTTTTTTAGGGGGCATTCCTGGGTTGTGTGAGTTTTTCACCTGTGACCCATGGATGGGAGTTCGAGACCTAAGGTCCCGATGAGCTATGCGAAGAGTATACTGATCGGGTCTCTGAGGAACGCCCAGGGCGCACTGGACTTTAAATGTCAATGTCGTGTCACCGGTTTTCGAATCGAAACTAACAATGAGTACCGATCTAGGTGGATGGTTTCAAGTATAAAAAAGCGACTTTTCACCCAGAAAATTCGTGAAGATTTGAACTTTGACTGCTTCTTTTTCAAATGGGTTGAAACCTGAAACCATCACCTAGCGATATTTCTTGTGTCATCATGGTGACACAAAAGGTGCCGGTGCTCGTTGTGGCTTTTTCAAACCATGGTTTCACTAGTATGTCGCCCATGAGGATGAGGATCAGCTACAAGACAGAACATGTGACCAATCAAACCTGGCTGATCGGAAAACCTCACGGATGGCTGTTCTTTTTTTTCAAGGCTTGTCCAGGTGCAAATTCGACTTCAAGATTGAGAAGACATCGAAGATTGTTTTGATGATCTATGATGACTCTGCAACTATATGGAATGAGGATGAGGATGATGATACGGATGAATATCATTATTGCAATCATCATTATTACAATTACCATTATACAATTACACAATTATCATAATTATATATACAATTATGCAATTACGTAAATTACACAATTACACAATTATCATGATTATACATGTGTACACTTATACAAAAACACAATTACACAATCATCATCATTATACAATTATGCAACTACACAATTATCAATATTACACACGTTATAATAGTCATTACCAGACTCATGATCCAGAACTCATCACGGGCAATTTTCCAGAACTTGCAACTGGACCTCCGCCTTGCGATAGCTGCCTTGTGGTATCAAAAGGCAGAGGGAGGAGTAAAAAAGCTGTTCAAAATTTCAGGCAGTGACAGCTTACGAGACCTTCCAAAGTGTAATTTACCCTCACAGAAAGGAAAGTCATCTTCCAACTGCTATTTTTCAGAGAATATATTAGGTTCAGGGAGTGTAGTTTATGATTGCAGCCATTTTTGTCCTCTCTTTTGAAACTTATATATCTATATAGATATATTTTTTGTTTTTTTTAAACATATTTAGCAAATCCATGAATCAGCACTTTTCCAAGCAGGTCTTCGACTCCATGCGGCTCTTCAAGCTGCATCCGAATGAGGCCACCGAAAAAAATCATCCGTGGAATTCATGTGAAGTGGAGCATTGAGCCAATCCAAAAAGGGCCCCTGGTTGTTGAGGGTATATATATATATAGGATGATGAAGTCCTACCCAGTTATATGCGAAACTACCCAGTTATATGCGGATTGCTATTTTTCAACCATTGGCATCCATTGGCAAATTCTGCAAAAAAAACACCTCCATAGTGAAGTTCTTCTTCTTCTTGTTGTTGTTGTTGTTGTTGTTGTTGTTGGGCCCAGATCACCTACAATGCCTTGCTACGTGGAGATCTCAATTGCGGAACTTTCTTTTTTCAAGAAATTTCGGAGAAGGGTGTTGTTCTTCAAGGTCCCAACCCTACAGTTTGTAAATCTGAATGATTTTGATAAAATCTTATGTTCAAAATGTTCCAATTGCAGAATTTCCCATGAATCAAAATGTTCCAACGACTCGAAAGAAACCAGCAAAAATCATTAAGCCTTGAAATGTTTTACACATCGATCGATGGAAAGTTTGGACTCAGGGGCAAGGTTGGAAGCTGGTGACCTTGAAAGTGCTAAAAGGCTTGAAAACCATTTGAATTTGGTCAGCATCTCAGCTGTATGGATTGCTATTTAGAGTGTTTTTTTTGCAGCTGGGTATTTTTAATACTCGTACTGGTTATACTGGTCATGTTTCTTATGCCTATGCTTCTTATGCTGGTTATGCTGGTGCATAGGAATTTGCGGGAAGGAGTATCAAGTTGATCAACTGAGGTTGGCTACACTCTTCTCATTGATAAATATGCAAGGCACGGAGTTTTTGCTCACACTATACAGACATGATATAGTTGGCATGATTTCAATGACACTACAACAACTGTAACTATGATGACATCAAAAAATGACATCTTTCTCACAATCATGTTTTTGTTTTTCTGACTTTTGTTGCTGGATCGGCAGATTGGGAAAGACAGTTGAAGCAGAAGAAGCCTTCGAAAGCCTTTGTCAAAAGGGGTCTCGGCCTCGGTCGCTGTCGATCCACCTCCACGTCGTTCAGCTCGATGGCATGTCAGGATGATACCAAACCTGGCTACTTACACTGCCTTGATGAAGGCATATGCTAAGGTGGGGATTTCCTTCCAGTTACATTGCGTGACAAGGAACTCATGAGGAATTGATAGCATGCTGAAACATGTCGGTGTTTTCTGCTTGCATTTCACTCCACTGTCATACCCCCCTTCTTTTAGCAGCAGATGTGAGGCACAACAGCTGAAGCAGGCTGAAGCTGTGTTGGACCGCCTTAAAACAGAAGGTTTCACGGCTGCAAAAAGGAACACTGATTGTGATACTATTCACGGGAATTCAACGGTAACCTTGACATGACTGTGAGCTGATATTATTGTGAGCTGACATTACTTTGAGCTGACATTTTTTTGTGAGTTTTTAAACATCCGTAACACGGAACTTTGGATTTCCAAACTTCCTTTGATGAATATATTGAACGTGCTATGGTTTAAGTTTCGTAAAGTCACTGACATAAGGTTTTGTAGTGGTGGCCAACACAACTTTTGGTTCATTTTTGACGCCCGAACTATCGATGGCTATATTTTGATAGTTAAGTTCGACAACTGCTTCATGACTCAACTCCCGACGTGCAACCGCAGATCACCATAATGATGTCGCAGCCATCCAAGTGGCACAAGTATCACCGTCTTCTACTTGCAACACAGTCCCTGCCTTCCAATATGGAAATTCCGAGATGAAAAGAAAAAGCAGCGTGCTCGCTGCTGTGCAGAAGAATGGAACAAACCTGGAAGATGCCCCAGATGACCTGAAGGCTGACAAGGAAGTAGTGATGCTGGCTGTGGGAAACCGAGGGGATGCACTTGAATTTGCAGCGAAGAGATTGCAGAGTGACAAGGATGTCGTGTTGGCAGCCGTGCGTCAACGGGGCGCGGCCCTTCAATTCGCAGCAAAGACCTTGCGAGCTGATAGGGACGTAGTGGCCACGGCGGTGTTGAACTCCAATTTCTGGGGCCAAGATGCCCTTGTCTTCGCATCTCCCCAACTCAAGCGTGACAAGCACCTTGTTCTTGCGGCAGTGAAAGCCAACGGAACTGCCCTTGAACATGCATCAGCTCATCTCAAGGCGGATAAAGATGTGGTTGCAGCGGCTGTGGGGCAGAACGGCTTTGCATTGCAGCACGCGTCTCCTTGCATGAAGGCGGACAAGGATATAGTCCTGGCCGCGGTGGCGCGGTATGGCGATGCTATTGGTTACGCGGACAGCGCTTTGCAGCGCGACAAAGATGTGATGCTGGCAGCTGTGAAGCAGTCAAGGCTTGTCCTTTCCAACAACACTGTGGCTCAGAGCGCGGACAAGGAGGTGATCTTGGCAGCCATCAATGCTCATGGCGTAGGGCTCGAATATGCTTCTGACGACTTGAAAGCAGACAAGGAAGTGGTGCTTGCGGCTGTGAAAAAAGATGGCTGGGAACTCCGATTCGCCGCGGAGCACCTTGCAGCCGACAAGGATGTTGTCTTGGCAGCCGTAAAGCAAAGGGGCGAGGCGCTAGCCGACTGCTCCAGGGAACTACAGCACGATAAAGAGGTGGTGCTGGCAGCTGTGGCCCAGAACGGCTGGGAGTTGGGGTACGTTCCCATCGAAATGAGAGACAAAGAGGTCGTGCTGACAGCGATGGCATCGAACGGCGACGCCCTGCACATGGTGCCTGAAGCGCTGAAGAATGACCGTGATGTGGTGTTGACAGCTGTGGGGCAGCATGGCCAAGCTCTGGGCAAAGCTTCACTGGGACTGCGGTCTGACAAAGATTTGGTCCTAGCAGCCGTAAGGCAGGATGGCAAAGCCTTGCAACATGCAGCCGCCGAGCTCCAAGACGACGAGGAAGTAGTTTTCGAAGCTGGGAGGCAGACCGGGCTGGCATTCAACTCCGCCTCTGAAAAATTCTTTGGTCCGAGGTTGTGGCAGCAGGTCCAGCCATTGCTGCAGGATCTTTGGGTTTTCAGGGTATCCAAGCTGAGTGGGGCAGCCTGCTATGTGGTGACGAAGGGCAACTATGCTGTGTTTGGCTTCCTTCTTGATGTGTGCAAGAAGTTAGGCATCGATTGGTGGTATGGCTGTGACGATGCTGACGACAAGTTTGAGCTCTTGAGGGGCTCAACAAGTCTCAGGCTGTATAAGACTCATGTGAGTTCGTGGAAGCTGCCAGAGAGCGACCAGGGTGCCATCATCGACCTCCAACTCATTGTGAAAGTGTGAGCAGAAGTGCAGAGGTGACAGAAGCCGCGGAAATTAAAAAGCAGCTGGGCACGGGTCATGCGTTCCCATTCTCTCGGCCAACCGTCATGTCATCGAACGTATGTTGGGAAGTGTTTTGATATCTGAGAGCAGTTAGCTACAACTAATGGGCGTTTGTTTTTGGCATTACCAGCATTACCCAAGTAAACATGCATGTCAATGTAAAATGTTGGGTGATGGATGATGATGATGATGATGATGATGATGATGATGATGATGATGATGATGATGATGATGATGATGATGATGATGATGATGATGATGATGATGATGATGATGATNATGTTAGGTGATGGATGATGATGATGATGATGATGATGATGATGATGATGATGATGATGATGATGATGATGATGATGATGATGATGATGATGATGATGATGATGATGATGATGATGAATTCATGAGGATGGTTGATGGTTAATGGTTAATGGTTAGAACTGATACTGGCGAAACATTGCCAAACAAACAGACCTCAATGTTTTTATATTTGGCTTCAATGAGGATGACAGGACGGAAGGAAGGAATTCAAGTTGACCGGCGAAAAACCGGCCAGCCCCGTTTTTTTATTTAAAAAGATGGAAGAAACCAGGTCGGGATTCTATCCATCACCAAATATTAAGCAATACCCTCCCGAAACCAAAAGCTGGACCGTAGCGACGATGCCCCGCAATGCCACGTGTCCGCCAGGAAATAAGGGGCTAGTAACCACCATCATCCCCTCAGGTTGGGATGCAATTAGGGGGTACCCTTAGATTTTCATGAATTGTGATGGTAGTATAGGAAGTCAGGAGGTATTCCCTCTCATGGTCTCTACAAGATGTGAGAGGAATTGGAGACCCTTACTGTTGATGGGTCAGATTTAGCTGGTTCTGCACCAAATCTCTAGATGTTTGTCTTGTTCAGCCGGGTAATGAGATTTTGCACATCAACAGTAGCTTTAGATTACACTTCATACTTTGTGGCAAGGATCTCCTGTTCACCTAACGATATCATGTCATCCTGGTTGTGACGTTTGCCTTTTGAGAGGAGTATTTATAACATCTTTGTTTCAGAACATTTTTGAGGCACAGTAAATTCCGAAAATCTCATGAGCACCATGAAATCCAGTGCTTCAGCTGAACCCATCAGAGTTGCACCCTTTGACCGGATTGGAATGAGAGGCTTCGAGCCCAATGCATTGAGCTACGTTACGCTGATTACAGCACATGCCAAGGCTTGACAAATCAGATGATGAAAGGACAATGCGTATATATATACTGCATATATTGTGTAATGAATAATATGTATGACATACAATATATAGATAAGTATGGATACATACATACATACATACATACATACATACATACATACATACATACATACATACATACATACATACATACATACATACATACATACATACATACATACATACATACATACATACATACATACATACCAACGTACGAACATACGAACATACGAACATAAATACTTACATGCATTGCGGCGTCCATACATACAGACAGACAGACAGACATACATACAGACATACAGACATACATACATACAGACATACAGGCATACAGACATACAGACAGACAGACTATACATATACCTATATGTTGAAAATGGTTTTGTGAATGGATTGGATTGCGCACAAACTCCAAGTTGATGATTTCAGTGATTTCATAAGGCGTCCAAATAGATGAATCTGAGTTTCACCAATGGTGCAGCGTTGAAAGTGGCAGGATGGCAACATGAGGAGAGCAGAGGAGCTTTATAGCGAACAAGGGCCCTGGACCTTAGCATTGTCTCATGGTCCATCCAACATTGGTGATCTCCTAGCAATCGCCATTTTTTGGCATATCTTACAGACATGGCCTCTGTGACTTTGCTTTTGGCTGAGTCCCAATATGGCGAGTGCCACAGCCATGATTGGTGCATACGGCAGGCAGCAAATGGACCCATGGATGTGTTCCGAACTGAACGTCATCGTTGTCAACTCCTGTTGCGGGTTGTTGCGGGTTTTTTGCACAGACCTTCGTGAAAAGCATCCAGCATCTAGAAATTTTCAGGGCCAAAGACGATGCCAACGCCCAAGACATTTTTGATCAGCTTTGTGCCCAAAGTATCAGGCTATGTTGGGGGTGCTGGGTGTTGGTTGAGAAAATGCGACCCCATTTTTGGGGAATCAAAGTTGATGGAAATCTATGGTGATTTTGAGGGATTTGCCCGAAGAATCCGTGGCAGTGTTTTGGGTTGGTGTATAATATTAAATACTATAACGATTCAACGGTTCCTGTTGATGAATGTGTCGATCTTTCGATATGCCAGGCCAGATGCTGTTTGTTGCCGACAACTGTCTCAGGCTGAATGGTGTGATTCATCGGAAGGGTACGCTGAATGGGTCTTTTTGGAGTTGTTTCGTTAAAGTGACCAAACGGAACCAGAGAATTTAAGGGTACAAGGTCAGAAGTAATATAGAAATTCAAACGATTTGATTTGCAGTATGTCTCTTAAAAGTGTCCTTTCATGTCACTGTCCAATCTTTTCACTACATAACCTCACGCGTATTTACAGGTTTCCTTATGGAAAATCCTTCGGCGAATTCGGCTCATCTTTGTTTCAGGCATTGGCTTGGAGCAAGTCGCGAAAAGGGCAACAGAAGATCTGTCCGAATAATGTAAAGGTGTTGGACGTAGGACACGGGTCATTCAATGCCACCCTCTTTTGGGAGGATCAAAGTGATGCAAATCTTGCTGGAAATTTTGAGGGATTTTCCCTGAATAAAATAGTGCATTGTTTGGGTTGGTAATATACGCACCCCTGTGGGAAAGGCTTCAACCATGAAATCGCTTGATGTTTTCTTCTTTGAAGAAAGGAATAAATTGAAGATAAGATAACTATGAGTCTGAGAGAAGTCAGGTTGAGTACAATATTTTGCCATCCTGGAAGCAAGGAAGATGAATTGAGACAAGGATTTGTCCTCAAGGAAGCACCACCAATTTGCGATCCACCATTTTGCATGATTTTTGCAAAGTTCCATGGAAGCCGGCATCAACCATACTGGCACAAGTTCATGTTTTGCCCTTGCATTTCTTGTCTGTTTGCGGACAGCGTTCCAGCTTATCTTCTCAAATCCTTTGATGAAGTCATATGACAGCAAGCAGAGCCGGTTTCAGCTGCCTCCCCACCTTGCTATGTGAAAAGATTTTCGAGAATCTCCGGGTTGGTTTCCCAGATGGGTTGATTTCTCCTTTTCAAAGAAGCTCAAAAAATAGAGCAAATTTTTATTGATTCCAATGGTTGAAACATTAAACTTCGGGAGTGTGTATCATACTGATACTGTTGATGGAAGAAATCCTGCACCACCTGGGATGTACATAACAGGATAGACTACCAACCTCAACTGGTGAACGCCGGATTTTTTCCATCAACAGTATGATGACTGATGGCATATTCTAAGTTTTCCACATTTTAAATTCAGCTGAGCCGATGAAGATTCACCAGCCATGGTTGGTTGGACTAGCATCGCCTTAGCCGCAGAGAAGCTAAGTCTGCAACGGGAAAAGGAACCTGAAAATGATTGGTGATACCACGATGGCACGATGGCAATTGTTTTTTTCCAGAAAAAAAGCACCATTTTCAGGTTCCATGTTAGTTTTGGACATATATACTTCAGTAATCTAAGATTACTGGATTGAAATTTTCTAAATTTCACCATAGGAAAATGCATCACTGGTGGATTCTCTAGCCTGAAAGCACTCTGCGCAGAGATATCTTCTGCCTGTTACATGTTCAACAAGGCACACACGGACACACACACACACACACACACACATAGACACACAAAAGAAAACACCATTCATATTTCATCAAATTGTGGATTGTAAAGTGACATTGTGCAGAAACTAAACATTACCCCTCCAAAAAAATGGGCATATGTAAGATTAGCTAGGCAATCGGTTCAACTCCATCACTCATTGGACAAGTAAGTTCTGTTTGCTGTCAGGAAAGGTGCCCTTCTCGGCTCTTTGCTTGGTTGCTTCTCCGGTTTAGTGAACATCTTCCAGAAGTTCAGAGAGCAGGTGAGAAACTGACACTTAACATCAACAAAAACACCCTATTTTTTTTGTTAAAACGGAAAGGTCCGTGTTGTAGTTTCATAGAATTTCGTGATTTCACATATCTAGAATATTATATATTATGTACGTTACATATACATATGTACATATACACACCGCACATACTCCTTTTATTATATCTTTTGAGTAAGAACTTCCCCCATGACTCCAAAACTTTCCCCTCAACGAAAATAAGAACTCTGGAACCATCCAGGGCTCTCGTTGATTGAAGGCAACATCAGCTCCACCCCCAACTGGACCAGCTGCACCATTAAAGCGATCACGGCCATTGGGTTCCAGCGATGAGGTGGTTCATGGCATCCTGGGGAAGTGATCGAAGTGGAGAATGGATGTTCAAATCAAGTAGACAAGAAGAAATCAAAGAATATATGTCCTAATGTGACATGTAATACCAATGATCTTTAGTAGCCACAAAATCAAATAGGGATTCCATTCAATCCATTAGGGAATCCCTTTCGAAGATGATATCCCAGCTCTATCTTCGACGCAGGCGCCGGCCACCTCCAAGATAGATGTGAAGCGAGAGCCCTCCATGCGTCTTTTGGGAGACCAGGCAACAAGAGGTTTTGTGTGGTTTCATTGGAAATGACTGTGAAATCATTGAGTTGACATGTGTTTCTGAGGTTGAGATATGATGCTTTTGAGATATCGTTTTGTAATTTTGCAATGATGTTGATGGTATTTTGATACCGATGTCGACATGATTCAAATGATGGCGATATCATGTCAATGGAATGTTTATATGAAACTTTCAAACTGTTGCTGTACTACCTCTCTCACACCTTCGAAACTTGCGGTAGGAGTTCAAGCCCAAGTATGGTGTTGTTTGAGATATTTAGATGTGTGATTCACATGTTTTGGGCTTGAGTGATGGTGGTGCCCTTTTGCCCATCCCATTTTTATTTGGACATATCATCCAAGCATGCTGCAAAACACGTGTCAAGATTATCCATGTTCAAAAGAAAAACTGCACAAAGTGAGGAAATAATACTAAATAGTTGCATTGAAAGGGCAGCGAACTTAAGGTCATTCAATTCGTTCAGCAGGTTTCCGCCGTCCTCCAAAAACAGTCCTGCAGCAAAAGGGGACTATTGTGAACGTATTGTAACGATTTCGCTTGCTTGTAGCTTTTGGCCTGGTTTGCATGGATTTATTGTGAGCTTTAAGATATGAAAAGTTGGGGCATTATATATTCAATGATCTAGCTTGGACATCTCGGACCTTGAGGTGGATGAGTCTTTCACTTCCTAGCCTTAGTTTCATTTCGGGAAACTATCTGAATGATCCTGAATGAATCGGGTATTCTTAAGAAACGTATGCCAATTGAAATGGTCAAGATCCTCGTGAGGTCGCTGCAAAACGACCACGTTGGCAAGTCGTGCGGCAGGTGTGAGACAAAAACCGTTTGTAGGATGCATCACTTGGTGTCATCCCTTGTCAACCTGTGAGGAACTGCCAGACACTGCCTTCCTCATCCTGTTCTCACGCCTTGCCTACGAGGCTTTCAAAATGCTGAGATCAGCAATGCAATCATTTCTCCCACATTTTTCAGATGTAGGATTGGGAGAAGCGCAACGCCGCAACACCCTTTCGCGTTGGGGTTGTCCCGTGACAGCCACCTTGATTCGATCCACGGACCAGGCGAAATGTGGGCACCTCCACTCTGAGTATTGGAAGCCTGCCAAGGCATGTGTGGGATTGTTCGATTCATTCATGGACCTTCGAAACAATGAACTTCACAAGATCTTGAAGATATATAACCCTGCCATTTACAAATTGCTTCAGCCACAAATGATACATTTGATTCAGTGACTTGAAGGCACCAGATATTGTAGAAACAGTGATCAAGCTGTATTGCTACCCAACAATGGGAAGATTCATTCATTCCATGCCTCGTTGGTAAAGGGGGACAAGGTCAGTGACCAGCTGAAGCTATGATTCCATGGCCCGTTAGATGAAACAGCCATGGTTGAAACCACAAAGCAGGCCCCCAAAGAGTCATATAAGTACCACAAATACGGGTTACAAGTTATAACTCAGCTACCCATTTCACCCCATTCAAAACGATCGGCTCGGTTCCCATTTTTCCTTAACTGCTTCTGAACCTCCTTGAATTGAGGAGTGCAAAGCCGCAACCTTGGTAGAGGAGCCCCAAAAACTTCACGAGTATAGATGGATGATAGGAAGAATCCTTGTACCCAGAGAATTCAATGATCATATGCTGCAAGATATTTTTCACATCCATTTTTGTTTGATTGGACAGAGTTTTTTGTTTGTCTCATAATATCAAGATTTCAAGTTGAACAACCTGCAGTAGTTATTGGCTTTGTTTGAAGAGTTTCTGGGTTGATGAGAATGAGACCAGAGAGGACGAGCTTGCCTGCTTTGACGGCAATCCGCTGCAAATCGAATCCTTTGAATTCTCACCAGGGCGAACCCATTTGAAGGTGCGCTATGCCAGATTAAAACAAGCGACAAGCGTCTGGCATCTACACACCAGAAAGTTGAATAGTGTTGCATTTAAAGATATCTAGACTTCGAACAATGGAATGCACGACATGGTGATCTTGTGCCTTGTCTCAAAACTGTAGACATGTTTGTCTAAAGTTGACGTTGCGGAGATTCAAGTTTGGTGACCAGGTGACTTATCCCGGCAACAGTACTGGCACTATAGCTTTTGTTTGTCAGTGGCTTATCAACCATGGGCAAAACATTATGTTTGCATAGTCACAACTTGGGCAGTGAGTTGTCAATGTGAAAGTCCAGCTCCTTCGACAACACTTTGTTTTTGTCACTGACCTTCATAAGGCAACTTTGATTTGCCATGCTGTGATTCGAATGCTGCCACCACTAGGCCGAATCGGGACTTGGAAGTTTGGGAAATTGTAGTCCAATGGTTTCACATTGGTTCCCAGCATCTCCAGCTTTGATTTAAGCAAATTCTGATTCAATCAAAGCACACTAGAAATATAGCAGTACTTGGTTTGGTGAGGTGCCTTCCATGCAGTATTCCAGATTCTGGTCTTTATCCAGGAGGCCGACAGTTCAGTCTACCGTAAACAACGGCGGTTTCACCCGTTGGCCTCCAACAAAGTTGTGAGGTGTTGGTCATACGGCCTTGCTCGTCAGCGCCACAGAGTTCCAACATGGATTCACAAAATGTTGGCCCCGCAAGTGTTGGAGAATAGATAATTATACACATCTTTTTGTGTCGGATTTGTGATTTTTAGATACTTTTAAGCGCTGAGGTCTTGCTTCTCTGTGAACTTGGACGTTCACAACCGCGGCTCACGCGGAGTGTTGTTTGTTTGTACGCCTCCTCAGTGATCCAAATTTCATCCAAACTGCCGCTGGATCAAAGTTCCGCCCGAGATTCCTGGCAGCACATCGTCATGGAGAAGGAGGTTGTGCAGATTTGCTGGTCAAAGGGCATCTAGATGAGTTGGCTCATGGGTACTCGCCCCGGGTGAAAAGATGGATAGTTACTAAAAGATGACGAGAAAGGTTGGTTATCAACCCCTCAGGCCTGTCTACTGGCTGGATGGAGCAGCTTCACCACTGCAGGATTGGCATGGCGATTGGAGAAAAAATCATGGAGGATCGTAGGAACTGTGACGTTGGCTTCTAATGTCAATGTTGATGTTGAATAGCGTATAGATAATGATGTACTCTATACAATACATTATATGATTTAGGATATGATGCTCAATATATGATATTCTGGGTGGTGGTTTCAAATAGTTTTTTTTTTCACCCCTACCTGGGGAAGGTTTCCATTTTGACTAATATTTTTCAAATGGGTTGAAGCCACCAACTAGTATTGTATTGTCATTTCACTAGATGTACTGTAATTTGTATTTGTTGTATTTTCTCGATATGTTTAGAGGCCATCCGACCGTTTCATGGCGTCTAATGACCATCAGTTGGAATCTTGTTCTATGGCTATTATCTGACTTGTTGGCAAATGATGGGTTTCATGATCTACTTGTGCAGCTTCAAAAACATGAACTCGTATTCTCAGAAGGTGTTTTTGATACATCTAAATGGTTGCACGTACCGCAACTTTGCTAGTCAGTTTTTTAAAGTATACACACCTCTGGAGATTGAGATTGAAACAATAAAAGCTCGACTTCTCTACGACCCTTCAGACCTCAGGAATGTTGCCAGAAGCCCCATTACCATGAAGTACCATCATCAAAGAAACACATCTGAAGAATTCTCTCTTCCTGACCAAGCGCAAGCAAGATTCACAGAGACAGAACCCTAAAAACCGCCTGACCCCAAGAAGTTTTCATGCAGGAATGGAGCTCAGGCAAGCCCTCTATATGCACAGGAGCCCTTGGATCGTTGTCTTGGATGCTTGGATAAGGTACAGTAAAGAGTTTCATGTGCTTGCTGAAATGCACTTGCAGAAATCTGGCTGGATCAAACGGCCAAAACGGCATATTCAATCAGCTTCTTGCGGGCGAAGCTGTTGAGTTTGTGCTATGACCCTGTAGAGACTAAGGATGCTTCGTGTACGTTCTGACATGAACCAAGTGACTCCTTCAGTGGAGCGACTTGCCCATTAGATTCGTGGGCTGGTCGGAAGGAAGAAGATTGGTCAGTCAAGCAGTCAAAGACTGAAACTCGAGCTGACCAAGAACATTTGACCATAGTCATCATATTTCATCGTATTTCATCAGCACGTTTTCCCCCTAGTGCAGTATTGGAAGAATAGCTTGAAATGTTTGGAATTTGTTAGTACACTTAGATTCGGTGTGTCCCATATGTCCAGCTCTCTCCAAAGGCTTGCCGCTCAAGCAGTGGCATCGATGCAAGACTCCTTTGACAAAGACTTCACAGCCAATGCATCACAGGCCATCAAACGTGCTACAAAGTGGGCCCAAAAATAAGCTACAGTAATTAAGCAGGGGTCCATAAATCCATTTTCAGGGATGAACAAAAACACAGATACCCATTTGTTTCAGGCCATTTATAGGGGTTATAACTTCATTTATAGCTGGTAGCGATCCACTTTGTACAACTGTCCCTGTATTTCAACATTTTTCGACCAAGGTGCCGGGTGCCAGTGCTGATGCTGGAACCTACTTGCGATGTACTCGAATGGAGACGCAGGAACAGGATGCGTAACTTGGACGAAAAGTCAGACAGAAAATGAATTTACGAATAGATATGTCTAAATTTGGGGAGAGTGCTAGCAGTCAAAGATTTCTGTTTGTTTGGTTGTGTCGGTATTAATGTGTTCTACTGGTTTGTTAATTAGGTATGGTCTAAGTCATGTGATGCGACTGCTTCAATGCTTCGCACGAGTATTGACACGTCAGAGGTTGCGAGGAGCACGCGGATATACTGTTCTAAATGATTCTGCTCTGTTTGATGTTACTTCATTTCTTTTGGATCGCCATTTTGTCCAGTTGATCTGGGTGAATTCCAGTTACTCTTGATATTCTCTGGTAGCATTTTCTTCAGCGCCTCCCAGGCTATGGCAATCTACACATTATTTGGATCTATGTCGGATGTATCTATGTAAAATTGAGTCGACAAGAGCAAAGTATCAAGTCTTAGCCCAACGTTGCTGTTTTGAGGCAACATGCGGAGACTCAAGTGTGGCACCCAGCTCCCCGAGACGAGTCAAATTTTCTCAAACGAAGACGTTTGGGCTTCCCAAGGTGCAAGGCATTATCCGATTGGCGCCATTTCGCCCAATCATCGAGGTAGTGGCATCAATTCAGGACCGTTTTTTTTTCGCCGGTGACGGGTGGTTGGTGAGTTTGTAATTTTGTTTTTCGTGGATCATGTTGGGATCATGGTGACACCTTGAAGATTGGCCCCTGCTAGTTATAAATGGAGTTATCATCCCTACAAGGGGAGTTATAACCCTATTTATCACTGCACTTTGTTGGACCAGGAATATGTGGCAGAAGTCAATTCTCGAGTCGCACGCAGACAGCCAGGCGTGGAATCAGAGGAAAGTTTGAAACACTGTGGAGATGAAACACCTGTGGAGATGAAGCAATTCTAGCAACTCTTGTCTAGGTGGTGGTTTCAACTGTGTTTTTATGATGTTTACGCGTATTTGGGGAAATGATCCAATTTGACGAATATTTTTCAATTGGGTTGAAACCACAAACTACTGCTAGTTGTTGTGTTTTGCTGTGTTTCTATAAGGGCATTTGAGATCCTTGCTTCAGGTCAACCACTGACTGTAAGGCGAAGCCTCAGCAATGAAGATGAGGATGCTGCTGTTGTCGCTGGGCAAGTCAAAGTGGACAGAAGATCATAAAACATCCTATTTACAATTTGATTCTGTATTGCTAGAGAAGATTGGACACCTGACTTTGTTTCATGCAACTATATTTCCAATTTTACATACATCTATAGAGAAAGAGACAAAGAGAGCTATGAAATTCAAAGATCTCAAGATGGGTGGTTCAAAGAATGGGGTACCCCGGTACAGATGGTTTATATGTTATAGGGAAAACCCTATTGGAATTGATGATTTGGGGGCCCCTATTTTTGGAAACACCCAGATGTTGAGGCTCCAAAAAGACGCCGTCGCAGCCAAAGAGAACGTTCTCCACCGCCGCTGCCTTCCCAGGCTTGAACCTATCAAAATCCTCCAACAAAGTGGGCCCAAATACCTGTTATAAGTAGGGGCCCATAAATCCATGTATAGGGCCTAAGGTGTGAAAAAAAAACACTTACCCATTTGTAAGGCCATTTATAGGGGTGAAAAAATCCCTGCTACCAATTTAGTAGATAGAGTTTAGATAGGCCATTTATAGGGGTTATAACCCCCATTTATAAATTGTCTTTGGGCCCAATCCTGAAGGTTTCCAAGTGGATTTCCAAGTGGATTTTTCTTTGTTTGTCCCTGGAAATTTCAGGTACAAAGCCCAATTTATCCCAAGCTATTTAGAAAAAATAGAACTATGATGATTCTGCCCAGAAGTCACTTTATTTTCAAACAAATTTCACACGAGATGTGAAGATTTGGTGATACTCCCATTGACATCAGCAGTTTTCAAGGCCTTCAAATTATGTTTCAACTAGCGGACTTTAACACCTGTTCAACAGAGGAGTCTCATCTTATGTTGACTTGCACGCCGACCAGGGCCTTCCAGCAGGGATTTTTATGGAGCTGATTTGGGCACAGCGGCCACAAGGTAAAGAGCGCAGGCAAGTGAATCGTGCACTGAAAACACTGCTGCTTCATTACACTTCATGGCTTGTGCTCTACTGGGATACCGCATTAATACTTTAGTTATCCACAGTGATCTCACAATTTCTTTGGACATATCCTTAGGGTCCTATACCGTATTGATACAGCCTGTCTATCTTACTCAACGCGAAGCAAGTTCCTTGCTTTGGAAGGCTGCTTTCGTGGCCGCAAAAAGCTCCAACATTGCAGGCCAATGGTCGAAATCAATTTGCCAGACATGCTAAGACCACAACTTCGATGTGCAAAGGATAGTATCTCCACATTTGCGAAGAAAGAAGCTGTGATTTTTAAACCTCAACAGAAAGAACACTTGAATACTTGAATTATCTCCTGGATGATTAGATCCCGGAGTTGTATCCCAAAAAAGATTAAAAATCCATTGCTTGCGCCAAATCCCAAGGCCTTTTCGTCACCACATACACCTAAACGTCGGTTGACCAGCCTACCAGGCCTGGACTGGTTACGCTGCAAAAGTCTGGCCTTTTGTCAAAACGTTGAAACTTCATCCCTGAGGTGGTCCTGCTATAGATCTTGCTTTGGACCTGGAAGGTATCAGCACTAAAAATGGAACCTTGGCACAAAGCAAGTACTTATCCTGCAACTCATTATCCATCATGATCCATAACAACGATCCATCAGGAAGCATGATCCATCACTTTTGATTGTTCAAACTATCCAAGACATTCTGAGAAGACATGAGATTTCAAAATCGCGCTGAGATTCACTTGCTCGGCGAGCTCTCGAGGAGGCATTGCCTTGATCCTAGCTTTTATTGATCCAAATCCAGCGGTTCTGCCCCACCAGGTTCCCCTGCAAAACCAACGGCTGAGTCACCTGAAACTAGCCCTTTAGAAAAGGAGAAACGTCGACTCACACCACCAATTGTTAGGGTTTCCAGCTGAGTTTCGTTCTTTTTTTGCGTTCTTGTGGAGTAGTTGGCGATGGTAATTATTCATTAAAAAACGGACAGGGTTCAGGCCGCGGAAGCTTCGCGGAAGGATGTCCTTCGCGGAAGGTTGCGGAAGGGGATGTTGGTAAAATACAGCGGATAGAATATGAATTAAATATCCTGATGTAGCTCAGTTTCCATGTCCCGTATTGGAATCTGATTTTGATATTCTACGTTGTGTGGGTTTGGTTTTGCTTCGGTGTTTCGCGGAAGCCGCGCGGAAGCTTTGCGGAAGCACCGCGGAAGGAACACATGCCCAAACAACGGTACTTACTCCCTGCCGATGCCCTCACAAAGTCCAAGCCCAAGACAAACGAACGTAGCTAGCAAAAGAAAAAGGCCAAAAAGAAAGCAAATGAAGGCCCAACAGGCAAAAATGAAAGGAACTGAAACCGACCACAACCAGAAACCTTGAGATCGTAGCGGCGCTGTGGTCGCGGAAGCAAAAACTAAGAAAACAAGGTCGCGGAAGCTCGCGGAAGGGTTATATGTTAAATGTCTGTCGCGGAAGCTGGCGCTGTGGTCGCGGAAGCATTGCGGAAGCTGTTGCGGAAGCGGTGAATAATTTCCTTTCCACCACAAAGGAAAAAAGAACAAAACTCAGCTGTTACTGCAGTTAAATAGAGGGGTTATTCATTTGGAAGATGGCTGTGTTTCAAAATTTAGGGGCGCCCCCCAAGGATCCATTGGGCTCAAACGAAAAAAAACAAGCCATCTCGAAAGGGAAATTAGGGGGATCCCTAATTTTGAGACACCCAGAGAGAAAATCGTAAGAGACTTTTTGACCGACTGATTGACGGATCTTGAAAACTTGTGCAGATAAGAAGTTGGTCATGTCAACATAAATGATGCCTTCGTTGCTGCTAGATTTGAGGTGGGAGGCTTCTCCGAAGCAACGCGGCCTCAATCCACCTGCTTTTCGGCAGTTCATGGTACATGGCTGCCTGTCCTTGAGTAATCTTGGGTGTGATCAGATTGGCGGTGAAAATGGCAGTTGCCCAATTAAACCCCAAATTTCAATTCCGAACTGTTCTGGTCTTGTTTCTTTCAATTGTAGGAGGAATCCCCCCAATTCCATTCACCATATTCAATGTATTTGGATGACATAGATGATCCACTAGAAAACTTGCTTCCGCAACGACACCAAGGTTCTGTACCACATGCTCGACGTGTTCAACAGGCAGGTGGAGATGTACAACTCTTAGGCTTCCTTCAGCCCAAAGGGATGCCTGGCTTGAAATGGACCAACTTTGAGGAAAGACATCCAATTTTTTTTGAAAGGCAGACATGTGGAAATCTAATGATGCTAGATCTTGTTGCGAAGTTGTATGATGCCAACAAGGGTGCACATCATATTTTGCTGGAAGATGACAACGACTTGTATGGTTAACTTCTGACATTTGTTTTGACTTGAATATAGCCCGCTCTCGGGTTTGCTTCCGGGTATTGCGCAAGTCATGTTTTAGTGAACTTTGGCTGTTTCCACAAGCATTGTTTCCACAAATGAGCTGAGGAAAGACAATGAAGAGCTGGATGAGGACTATTGCTTCAATCAGGGCCCAATTTGATTCAATCTGTTTGCTGTTTGTCTTCAACAGCGCCACCGCAGGACAGTTGCTCTTTGGATGGTATGCGTTATGGCTACAAGGCCCATTTGCCTTGGATTCTGCCAGGTGAAGTTAGGTTTTTTTCAGGATTTACAACAGATGTTCAATGGATGTTTCTGTCATCCTGTCATTTGACTTTCGTATGTCAGATTGTTATAGATTGTTTCCAGTCTTTTGTGAATGTCGAAACAGGTATTGCTTCATATCATCAAGGTTTTGGAGCAAAAGACCGATAGTGAGGCGTGGATTGCTATGTCAGATTGTCATTCTCACTGATTCTCACTGCTTGTTTGCCAGATGAACGGTGACCAGTTGACCCTGGGCTCTTTGCCAGAAACATAGGGGATGACAAACTGCTGGTACCCAGCTATTCCAGGATTACAACAAGCCAATTTATGGATCCCTATTATAATAAGCAGCCAGTATCAAGGAATACTACCCAATTATATATATGGGGATTATAACAAGCCGTGAAAAAAAAGAATTCCTAGGAACCCATCGGGATTTCATGGTTCATGTCATCCACGGGTGACGTTGCCAGGTTGCTGAATCCGTCAGATCCGAAGAGATGCCCGAGGAGTGGAGACGGGTGGAGACCAACGAGACTCGATGAGAATGAAAGGTGGCCACCAAAAAGAAGTGGGTGATGAAAATTCCTGCATACAAAAATATAAATATGCATATTTAGTTCATTATTGGAAACAAACATTGGGGTTTTAAACAGTTTGGAGAGGTGGATTGAGTGCAATTGGGTAGAGTCTTGTATTTCTTCCAGATGAGTTGTTTATTTCCTGGAAGCGTCCTGCCTAAGAGGAGCCGGCTCAAGAGGGGACTGCTCAAAGCATTGTTGTTCCCGAAGCCGATGTGCCAACGCTTCACACTGCTGGCACAGACCTCAATGTTTGTTTACTTGGTATGGCAATTGTTGCAGAGAAGTCTGAGGAAATGCACTGCGTTCAACCCATTCCAAGTAGTGAGACATACATGTTCGAGTGAGGCGGAGATGTAAATGTTCCTGCAACGGCGTGGTATCTCAGAGTAGGTCTAAGTGTACACTTAAAGTCGACACTACAATCAGCCAAAATGGTTGATACTGTCTTGGTATGTCTTAGTAATGTTGAATCATATTGTTTTTCCAGATTTTTTCTTTCATGTGATTTTCATTGCAGTGTCACGCAAGTCGTTCAACGGCACAAGGCAACAAAGCCTGATATAGAGGTCGAGGACAAAGCTGTATAGCACTCAAATTGTGGGTAAAATGATTCTAACGTTTCAGTTGTTGGAATCCCATCAGATCCATCATATTCGCACGTGAAAGCGGCAAGAAGTCAACGCATATGAAGTCCAGGTTGACCACATTGAAGTCGTACATCCCGTTCCCAAAGAGATGCCAGAAGGACAAGGTGGAAATAGAGAACAAACATGACCAAAATGATTCTTATAAAAACTTCCCTTCATCAATCGCGCAGGTAACCTGCCAACAACAGCTCGCATCTAAGAAGCAGATGCACATCTCACAACTGTCATCCGTAAAACACCCAGGTCAGGCGTACCAGAAGTGTGGATTGTGACGAGGCAGGGGAGGTTGTGATGCCCTTTAAGGCTGTACGTTTTTAATGCTTTAATGCTGTTGTTGCTTGACAGGCCTCATCAGCGGCGCCCATGCGACGTTGTTTCAGTGATAGCTTTCAACCAGAGAAAACGGACCAGGCGGACAGGGCAGTCCATTGTAGAAGAGCATGGACGGTCTAGTACAAGGTGGGCCCCTACCAGTTATAAAACTGCTTATGACCCCTATAAATGACCGAAAATAAAGCGATAACTGGGCTTACAATCTTACTTACAGGGCTTATTTCACACCATTTACAATTGGATCCGGGGGCCCACCATTGTAGAAAATTTGTTGCAGGAGGCAGAGGCCAAGATCCAATGGCCAGAGAGAGAAGGTCGTGAGGCGCAAGTTGTTATCCATCGATGTGTTTCCAAAAAACAACAGATTTTGGATGAATTTGGAATGCGTTGGATGCATTTCTGCACATTTGATAGTAATCTCAGAGTCCAAAACTCATCACAAGGTAGTTTTTGTGAAAATTTCTGATAGCTGTTGATTTTGTGCCGGTATTTTTTAGAAGCTATTGTCCAGGGAGTTCGAGAAGCTGATGGTGACTCGGTTGCATAGATGTTATTTTCAAAACCATCCTTGGTAGGTAGAAGAACTGTTTCATCCAATTGGACCATTTGCGCTTGAAGGTTGAATTCTCTACTCCAGGATGGCATTGCCTTCAATGAAAAGCTTATTCAGAATGTTCTTTCAAACATGCCCTTGCAGTGGTACAATAAACAAGAAGATTGCGCAAAGATGTGAGTATGACAGTATTGGTAGCAAATACACCGACAAAGGAACTTGATTCAATGATATGATTCTTTGATCTCATATTTTCAAACTGTGTGATTCAATGATATGATCATATAATATATGATCAATATTGGCGTTATTTTCAGCGAGTTTTTAATAACAGCACACAACGTTTACCATGAGTGTTTTTAACCATCCATTTCTGTTGGTCCTTTCAGCAACAAAACACATCAGGCACCTCTTGGTTGCCAAGTGCATCCGAAGCTCCGCCGCGGCGGAATTCTTCAGTTACAAGGAGGTCCCAAAGGTCTCATTCTCCGAAAGATGAAAAGAGGTGCCTCAAACATCGTCAGATATCGTCATATGGGTGTTTCCGAAAATGGTGGGTTTTTCCCCCCCAAATCATCCATTTTAAAAGGGATTTCCATTATAAACCATCCGTTTTGGGGTACCCCTATTTTGGGAAACACCCATATGTCATAAGCTTCAACTTTGATCCTCCCAAAATTGGTTTAATCATCACTGGATGGTTGAGGGATGTCTTAAAATCTCGCCTGTCTTCAAAGATACTGTCTCGATGTTTTAAGTGGTGTCAGTGAATTCAATACTTCGATCTCATTATCCTCCCTGAAACTCAAAGGAATGCCTCTGAAAAATAATGATTGGAAGATGGTTTTTTTCCTTTTTGGAATGGCTTCCTATGTGAACGATTTTGAAGCGATTTGTTCAGTTCGAAAAAGCAAGCTTTTCTCAGTGCGAAACCAACGGTGCCACCGAGCAACTCAGGTCTCCAGTGAAAGGAGTCCAGGAGGGTCATCAAACACTTCGAAAGAACGGCGACTGCTGCAACGTCGTCATCCAGTGCCAGTGCAGTTCCCAAAGTGGCTGCCAAAAAAGCAGCTTCCAAAAAGGCGGCTGCAAAATCTGAGGCCGCTTCCAAAAAGGCAGCAGCCAAGAAAACAAGTGCCCGCAAAACAATACCAAAAGTCAAATCGTGAGCAAAAAGATTAAAAATAAATAGATCTAAAAAATGAGGAAAAAAAAATATTATCAAATAGATATATAATAATTATATATAAGGAAAAAATAATATATAAATATATGATTTTAATTTTCGAAATTTTTTATATAAATAAAATTAATCTTTATAAAGATAGATAATAAAAAATATTAGAGAAATTTATAGGAAAAAAAAATATTATATTTAAAATATTATTTTATAAAAAATAAATATATATTATTTTCTTAGATTTTAATTATTTAATTNTAAAACATAATTAAATTTATCCAAAATAAAAAATATAATATGCGGAAATATTTCCAAATATTCTTTAATAAAAGAAAAAATATATAAAATATATAATATTCTATAAAATTTATTTATTATTTAGTAAAATAAATCAAAATATTAAATATAATTTATAATTAAATAATTAATTCCAATTAATATTTAATTATAATATAATAGATTATTATTAATTAATTAAATTTAATATCGAATATTTTTATATATAATATATATATTATTTATTTATTATTTATATTTTTATTTTCAAACTATTAATATTTAGATTATTAAATTATAGATAGATATTTATAAAATTATAATATTATATATCTTTATGGATTATGCCGGGTATGCCTCTGCAAGTTGTATCTTTCTCTATTAGGATGATACATCCTCCATAATTCCAGGCAGTTGGATTGCGGGCCAGACTGCAATGTCCTGTCATTTTTCCGTGAAAAAATCGGAAAAATTGAAGTACAATCCAGTAGTTGAAAAGTAGATGGCACCGTCCCTACTATACATATTAGTTTATAAGGATCCTTTACTAGCCTACCTTCTATTTTGACCTTAAGGTAACCAATATCAATCCTGTGTTCTATATATCTTTGAACAGTCCTTGACCGCCTGAAGCGCATCTGCTGGAATTGCCTGGTGGAACCCAGATGAAGGGTGTCAACGAAATCCATCAAGATGATATTGTTGATGAAAGAAATCCAGTTATCAACACCTGGGATATAAAAAGCCCTGTAGATAATGGAATAAGATATCAAGTTTAACTGCTGCAGGACTTCTGACTCTCAACAGCATCTCTTTCTTATCATGTTTCTTCACTTGGCTCGTTGGTCTTGAAAAACCCGGCCTCCACCAGATAATCTTGTCGGCCTTCGACCTGCTGAAGTCACATCCCGTTCCTATTGATAGCCTATGAAATTGAGCACTGCTGCTTCAGAGACGGCCCACAGAAAGTTGTTGGAAGAAAGTCGAGTCCATCTCACTTCTTGAAAAAAAGGAGGCAGGATGATGCATTTTTGGAGAACCTTGGTAACTAGATTTCAGTGTGGTCATGCTGACTGCTGCACTTAATGCCAAGGGAGCTATGTATCGCAATAAAATGATCCGAAATCACTCTATCAATATCTACTTGACATCTACTCATGAGACCTTCTAATATATGCGTCTACTAAAAATCTACTTTGGTTCATATCTAACAATAGCTTCCCATAAAGAAAAAAGGAGAGAGGCAGGCAAAACTCTATATGTAAAAGGTGCTCTTTGGGACTTACAATGTTTGGGGCATGTACGTATGATATGGTAATACATAAGTAATAAATATATGTATATGTTAGATTGAAATTGCCTGTGTTCATGATGACCGCTTCATCTTGTGGTTTCTTCCTCAATGCCATGTGTGGCGGACATCTCGACATCTTTTCTTATGCGTCCACAACTGGAACTTTAAAAGAGAGGGAAGCCATGTGGGAACTGGATGGATTTGTGAGCAGTTATGTACCAGAAGGGTATCGCTAAGGTATCGCCACAGGTATCGCTTTCGGACTGGCCAGAATTTGGAAAAGGGGAACATTTCCAAGCTTTGCACGCAAATATGAATGAACCGATTGTATTTCAAGACATTTCAAGATATTGCAAGGTATCGCGTTTGGTAGTTCACCATATCGCTTTCCATGGTTTGGAGCCACTTTCAAGAAAAAAGAGCGCCTGACAAGAAGACTCCTACAACAACACTTTTGCCGGTTTCTCTCAGATAAATATCCACCCTCCAGGTAACTAGATATTTAAAATATCTAAGTGCCTGGTGGAATATGTGCATTTCCAACCCTACCAAATCCTACAACTACATACAAATCTCTTCTTCCTATTCCTTCCATCTCCGCTCCATGACCAAGAGACATGTTGTTGCCATCCCGAAGATGCGCGACATGAATCCACCAGGCGGTTTAAGGGCACCTTTTTCGGGAAGTGTCTTTTCTGCACATGGCAACAAATGGTGGGAAAAATCTGGTTTGGCGTTTTTTTCACCGACAAGAATCGGAGTTTTGCACTATTGTTTGAAGTGTTTGACACTTTCACATCTGAATGTGTATTGATCACATATGCGAATGCATCCATCAATCTATGAAAAGCTTTTTGGGAAGTGTCCAATTGTCTATTTCGGGAAATAGAAAGTGCTCCAAGTTTCTATTACAGTACCTGGGCTCGGAACAACTTCATCTGCTGTGAGCTCATTTTGTGCCTCTGTCGAGTGTGATTTGTGACGAATCCTTTCTTTCGATCGATGGAATCTTCGAGAATCTCCAATTTGATGGAGTCCCAAAATTTGAAATATTCATTCTATCCAAAAAAACACAGGGTGCTTTTATGTATATGTATAATGGCGTATATCATATCTTATATAGTAGCGTATATCTGCCAAGTCCAACAATCCGCTTCGAAAGATGTGAACTTGTGAAGCCAGGCCTCGGCCTTCTTACGATCTGCATAGTGGTCCAAGTAGTCCTTACCCATATGTTCCTAAGCCAAGGAGCCAACCCTTTATGTCGTTTCACCCTCCAAACCCAAGGGAAGAATTCAAGACTTCTTGGTCCAAAGAAAATGTATCCGTTAGACTTAATTGGATGTACATAGTTATTTTTATACATATTGCATGTACACTTCTTTTCAAATATCTTACAATCATATCCACACATTTTGCTTCCATTGATTTTTGGAGATATCCCATCCTTCACAACGGTTTGGAACCTAGGCTTCAGACCGGACATGTCTTCAAATGACCCACCAGGAGCCAATGGTCCTTAGCAACAAACAAAACCTTGGCTGACATGAAGCATGAAATCGTGGTTCATAGGGATCCTTATATTGGCTTATGAAATAACCTCTATACAACTGGATAGTTATGTGTATATATATATATATCAAATAAAACCAAGGTCAACAGGTCACTCCTTTTTGCTCAATCCAAGGTGCTACCCATTCACAACTGGACATGGATGAGGCTACACAGCAGCACCTGGATCGGTTGTTTAAGTCTTGGTTTAAACAGGGGGTCATTTTCAGCCCGATACATCGACAGTACCCAATTCTAGTTACTACTTCTTTGTGGCTGAAGGTCATGTTATTCCCAACCGTTCAAACAATGCCACGCATTACAGGGGAAATACCACAAAATTACCATGAATTTGCATCAACTTTGATCCCCCCAAATGGGTGACATTTAATGACCCGTGAAAAAGAAAGGGGATCCAAAAACGTGAAGTTAAGCCATGTTTTTGAATTTGGTCAAATCTGATTCAGCATGTTCTTCTCAGTTTGAGTTGCAGATTCTTTCAGCCAATGCTTGAAAAAGATGTTCCAAATCATGTTTGTTGGAAGTGTGATTTTCATGTTTTATGAGTATTGAATCATATCTGAGGTGATTCACCTCTCCTGAAATATGATTTGAGACTTTGCAAAATGGTGAATCTGTGGAAAGTGTCCGCCTTCCATGAATTCCATGACGTGCTGCCATTTGAAGCCGCCACTCAGAGACCTGAAAAAAGACATCTCACCACAGACTCCATGGCGCAGCTGGAACATCGGAACTTCGGAAAACACAAAAAGGCCTGAAGGGTGTAGAGAGTTGCATAGGTCCGTTCCAAGAAGGCGTGAGCATCATCCTGGTCACAAATAGGCTGTTATATGCAACTGAAGAAAGAAACAATAAAACTCATGCTTAAGCAGAAGGCGATTGCATTGTGTTTGGGGATGTTCTGCCTGAACTTTCTGTGCTTCTGCTGCAGCCGCTTCATCTAGTACCTTCCAACAGGATTCGACCAGGGTGCAGAACAGCCAAGCTGCCAATGCTGTGAGAGAAGATAACTTTCACGACATGTTTGTCTGACTATGTTTCCTTCTGCCTGCCAGGTATGCAATTACAATGTGGACAAGAGTTCTGCCCTTTTTTCTGTATCTTGCCTGTTTGCAAATAGCAAGCTGCATCATGCAGGATATTCCTCGTTGAGCTATATCAAATATTTCGAATCTCCCATTTACGCAATAGTGTTTAGGGAAAAAAATACTCACCTGCTAAGCCGGATTTCTCAAAACCATCAATAGTAGTTTTTGACTTATAATCTTATCTGTGCGTACAACTTTCAAAATTTCGCAATTGGGAAGCATCCTTCATGCCCTTCGTGTGGTGAATCCCCACCATTTTGGAGGCCAATCAACACCTGTTTTTGTTGGTTTCGGGAGCCATGGACGAGGCCTGGTAAGTCGACTTGATGGTCTCTTGGAGCTCTAAATTCACCTGGAACAACAACGGTGTTGTTGACAGGTGCCATTGCAGATCAGTTGGGGTAAGGGTAGAGGTTTCTTTAGGTTTTTTTTTTACACCAATGAGGATCCAAGATTCTTGGAGATTTCATATGTCTTTGTTGTGGTTGTTGTGGTTGTTGTGGTTGTGGTTGTTGTTGTTGTTGTTGTTGTTGTTGTTGTTGTTGTTGTTGTTGTTGTTGTTGTTCTGTCTATTCTGGATCTTCATTACAGACTCATACTGCATGATCCCTTCCACCTTGTCAATGTCCTGCAGCATCACTTTCTGCATGTCAAGTAGATCTTCCTTTCGGGCTCGTCACATTCATTCACCCTCCACTTGGTCGTGGCTCAAACATTTTTCTTTGAAAAAAGCAAGGATTTGCTCATGCATAGCCTCGCAATCATCCTTTTGTGCCATAAAAAGCACCATGTTTCATCCACCAATCTACGGACTTAGAAACGGAAATCTACCAGGCCTGGGTGGCCAAGACCAAGCTAGCATTCTCACCGTTCAGGTTCACATGCTTGTGGGAAGCCGCCTCCTCTTGCGAAATCCTCAGGAACAGCTCCCTTGCAAGGGAAGCAAATGGGGAATGTTTGGTGTCCCACTATGCTGACATGAGAAGCAGCCCAACTTCGGACATACCCACGTTGCACATCTTCATGAACTTTTGAGATTTGGATGTTTCCTGTTTGAAGTGATTCTGATTCTGAATGTAGCAGGGCACTGTGAACTTCTACGTTCTGTCAACGAGTCGACCTTTGTCAAGCTTGGGCTTCCAGACGCGCTACGTTCAGCTGCAGCTGTAGCAACAAAGATGAACAAGAACCTGTGAACTGAAGATTCTCTAAATTTCGAAGAAATGACAAATCAGTACTTCCAGCAGTTTTTTGCCCTTTCATTTGAAAAAAGAGAGTCCAACATATGAACAAATCACCTGCTTGAAAAGATATGCTCCATAAGCGATTGTTAAAGAAACATCTTCAGTATCAGGCTCTTGAATCATCGCATTTCATCATCCAACATCTGTCGAGTCATCCGGACGGCTGCACCTCATCACAGAATTGCCTCGCCTGTGGCTGATGAATGCATGGACGGTTCCAACCACACTCGCAATGTTGAAAAAACACCAATAAAGAAAAACCCTCTACAAGATGGGCCCCTACGAATTATGAACGGAGTGATGGGGGCCCCTTACATTGCCTTATAAATGGTTAACTGGGGTTATAACCCCGATAAGTGGAATTACAACCCTACTTATAATCGGTAGGGGTTCATTTTGTACAACTTTCCATTTAAATTGACAATGCCACATCTAACCCATCCCCAACTTTAGTGAAACAACCTGGAACCAATGTTTTTGTAGCCAAAAGGTTATGATTTGCATCTGGCCTCTCTGAAACGGAAGAATGAGTGGATCGAACAAACTGGAGCATTCTGAGCCAAACTTGCATCAAACTTCGAGTTTGAATGCATGCAAATCTTGCCCACTCACTATTCTCTCCACTTCAAAACGAGCCAAAGATGCCAAAACTCTCTATGTTTTTTCATATTTCTTTACGTCTTCGAGTCGTGTCATTGCTTCCCCCCATTTTTCTGCGTTCAAAGTCAGCCTCTCCTCCGAACCATCTGAAAATCATGCCTCTTCAAAAAGGCATTCGATAGCGTCCCGAAGGTCTGCAAAAATTTCCGAGAAAACATGCCTCTTAGGTCGTATCGCTTCGCAGAAACAAAGAAGAAACAATATTCTATTCCAATATACATTTCATTTAATCATTTACAAGGAATTTCATATAGCCAAGTCCGGCTCAAAGAGATCTTTCCCTTATTTGAAATTCAGGAATGACCGGCATTTTTTCTCATTTTTGCTTCCCAGCTTGATCCCAAGCATCAACCGAAAAACTTTCGGCAAGCAAAAAACTCGAGTTGACTTCAAGAACCAGTAACCTAAAGCTGTTCTCTGAAAAGGAAAAGGGGGAAGATCCTTGGGTCTTGACATCATTCATCCTCTTCTTGCCAAGGCTTTTGTTTTTTTCTGCCAAGGCGAAAAAAGATGGCAGCTGCACAGCTGCAATATCCAGCTGTCAATGGATAAATTACACAAGATTGTGCAAGACAAACACCTTGGAATTTGTATATACCTGTTGTGTGGTGAAATTGCTGAGGTCACAGTCAAGTTCAGCAAACTGAATGAATTTTTATGGCCGTTTTCCTGCAAAGATGTCTCCAAAAGTTTGGAATTTGCCAGTTGCAAATCTATAGATTTGTGTGATCCTTTTCCCATCATGAGTTTTGTCAGCGGCTTCAACACAATACAAGGTCTACCAGCTTACCGAGCAGTCACCAATGAGCGGTCATAAACCTAGCGCAACAAAAGCTGTCAAGCTGGATTTGAGAATCGAAGCACCATGTCTGTGATCAAAATCAACAAACCCTCATACCTTGTCAATGGAGGCCAGGAATTTCCTTGACAAATTGAGAACCAAAAAAAAACGAGATGTGAAGGTTGTGGTTGAAAAACCCATGTGACGAAAGCTGGAAACGGTGCAAATATATTTCAGTGTGTTGTGCAAACCATTTTTGGCCAAGTTTCTGGTAAGCTTTTTCAAGCTTCTTGCACTCTGGGTCCTTCCTGATTTTGTCCTCCAACATCAGACTTTCATCAACTCTTTCAATTGGACTTGTGTGTCTATGCCACCTTTCAATCTCAGGCTTGAATCAGAAGAAACTCCTTGATGCATCCTTCGTTGAACTTCACAGCCCTGACACCCTTGACCACCTGAGAACATCTTCAAAAACGGGGATGCGGCCGAAGCTGGTGGAACGATTTGGATCAAACCAACAAACAAAACACTGAAGTTGCAGTTCAAGTCAACTGTATGCACAAGTACTCTGGATGCAGTGTATTTACACAATGTGTTACATGATAAATATATGTGTGTATATATATATATATACGTACATGTACGTGTATCTATGGTGTAATCGTACATCGAAATCAGGAAGATGTCTATAGTCTATGGCCAATTTGGTCTTGAAAGCTATTTCCAACCTTATTAGATCCATAGAGTGAGAACCGGCTGCCCTGGGGTAAAACTAATATGCCTATGTCAGTCTGAGTCTATCTCAGAAATTGGCTACTTTTGATGCCGAAAATGAATACTATCGGCTATCGTAGAGTAACCTTGGCCTGGCATACCGATGATGCAGTCGATTGATAGTAGAGAAGACATGTTCAAATCAGATTTCAGACACCAGCAAACAGCCAAAGATGTGCCGCAAATCCCAGGTCAGCCCACATTGGATTCAAATGGATTCGATATTTAGCAGCTGCTCCCCTTCCCGTGAAAGGTCCGTCAAACCGGTTTGACAGCGTTCCGAATCAATTGCCAAGGGGAGGACATCTTCGCGTGTAATTCCAATGGGCAGCATCTTCTCCTGCAAGCTGCAAACAATCAGTGTTGTCCTCATGGGCTTGATCCCAATTTTCCAGGCTAGAATCTAGTCTCATGCATACTATTTGTCACTGCCACTTCCAAAAAAAATGTGCTGGATAGATCTTATAGATCTTTACTTCATGTATAAAGTGTACGTAGGTTTAGAACGTCACATCTTGTTGCCTTTGCCAGAACACAAACCTCTTTCAGGTGCAATAGTCCAGCTGAGCAATGAAAAAAAAACCTGGTTGGTTTTGGGTACATAGGGGATTATACTACCCAGTTATATAGGGATTGTAGTAAACCATTGTAAGGATCCCTATTAACCAACGAGTATAATGGAAAGTAGGAGGGTTTTTTTCGTGGCTCAGCTGGTAGCTAATATTACTAGGAGTGGCATCGAAAGTGTGGTTTCAGTTTGTGATATTTACAAACAAACAAAAAAAACGTATCCCATTCCATGATACTGGTTGGTGAATAGGGATTCCCACAAAAAGGCTAGAATGGCTATAATGGCTATAACCAAGGGGTAGTGTTTCACCCCAAGAAAAGAACTCAACAACCAGCGTTTTTTGCATCTTAACCATCATCTTTTCGATGTGCCAGCCCCCTTGTTGCGCTCCTTCAGAGTGACATCCTGCATCTTCCCTAGAAGCTCCGCACGGGTATCCACCGACTGACCTTCCTGGTATGACAACGTTGAGAGCTCATCTCGGGCCAGGTATCAAAAAGTCGCCTATATTGGGAATGGTCATCCCACCTTCAATAGGGAATCCCTATCATGGGTACATAAACCCATTATTATTGGCTTGATGACCATCCCTTATTTTTATGGAAAAAATGGGAGGTTAGACCTGAGCACAAATTGTCTCCTGGTTTGTTTAGATTTCATCTTAAACGGATGTTCCAGGTGTTTAGTCATGAAGAAATGGACAACTTTACTGTATATCGACCATTTAGCTACGTATGTATATATATTTTTTTCTTAAAAAATCTGACAAAATGACAAGTTCGTCAACAAGGACTGCAAGCCCAGAGCACCAGCAGTCCTTTGCAAACTCTGCAAACCAGCCGCGGAACTCCTTGTAGATCCCTTCCTGTCAGAAAGCGAAATGACTTTTGGCCGCTTCTCCTTCCGTGCTCAAACCTTAAAGACGAAGGAACGAAGAGAAAAGATCAAAAACCCATCTGTATCCGTATCCATGTGTGGCATCCCCTGGCAAACCTATCAACTTTCGAGATGCATTGTGGAGACATGTCGAAGAGCAAACACATTGAGGAGATCAACTAGCGTTGGCAATGGAAACTATACTTCTTGTTCCATATACGTGAAGATGTCTCAAAAATTACCGACATCACTCCTGACCTTCAAAATTCTAAGCGAAGCATTGGAGGAAAAAAAAGACAACCAGCAGTTATTTCAGATCTTTCCCATACACCCCCGAAAATACATNGACATCCCAAACAACCACCTGCGATGTATAAAACCCTATAATTCATGGGATAAACTACCTATCAACTGGTGGACATCCCATTATTTATAGGGTTTTATACATCCCAGGTGGTTGTTTGGGATTTCTGAACCATCAACAATATCAACACCTAAGTTTCTGACTGCAGGTCCGGCTCGGCCAACCTCAGCCTCCTGTGCCAGCGCGGGTGCGGTTCCAACCAAGCCCGCCACCTCGAGGAAATCATGTGCCGAAATGTCGGCACAAAAATGTCCTAAACCATACAACTTCGATAGAGAAAAAGATGATGGATTTGACAAAATCCATACCAAAAAATCAGTTCTCCAAAGCTTCAAGTTTTTTGTTGAAACTGAGAAAATGTCATGTTTTTGTTGGGGACTGTCGAATCCAACAGCTTGCAGCTTGCATAAGTGCCATACAATTGCGGATGCAGCTGCACGCCTTGGAGAAAATACATCTCTCATTAGGGTTTCTTTCAGTTCTTTGGCCTTTTTCAGCAAAGTGATTCAACTTCTATTCAAACCCAAAAATCAATACATCTCTTTACCAAAAACCCTTTCATTACCAAAAAAATGCGCAATTTTTTCCGAGATGAGGTCCTCTCTTTCTTAGCTCATAGAACCTATCTGTTTCCGCACCCACCATTTTTTTCGTCTCTACGCTTGACCGCCTGGAGGTTGGAATCAACCAGGCCTCTCGAATCAAAGAACGGTACCCTATTCAATGATCGTGACAAAACAATGAAAGTTCGATTTGTTCAATGAAACCCCAATACAATTTCCATGTGGTGAAAAAAAGATGTTAAGAATCAACCATTAGCTGCAGGATGGTAAGCCATTGAAAAAGATATGTGAGTCCCCAAAATCTTTCAAAAAAACATTGATCGCATCAGCAAACGCGAATCACCATCAGTCGTCGAATTGATTTTAAAAGACGTTGAATCCTTGAACACCATGTAACCTTGGGCGAAATTTGGGCAAACCCACAAGAAGTTTGAAATTTGAAAGAAATGACCTATGTAAATGCCACTGTTGTCTAGCTTCATTTTTCATTTATCCTCATATAAACACAAGAAAAAGGTAACGCGTGATTGCAACATGCCTCACCAAAGGTGCTCGCAGAGACATATGCCAAGGCCTTGGCACAGGTTCTATTTGAGCAACCTTTAAAAAGCCGTGGCTGACATTCCATTATACTGGCAGGTGCAGGGATCCATAAATTGGCTTATATATTATAATCCTGAAACAAGTGGGTTGTTTGTCATCCCCTATAAATGGCAAATAACCAGGGTTTCGGTCCACTGCTCTTTTCTTGTTTCGGGCTGGAAGCTTGTTTTTGGACAATCTAAATTTGTAAAATCACTGGAAGCTTTTGACACCTTTCGGAACTCCTGACTATTTGTGCCTCATCACGTCATGTGCTTCTGGGTTTAAATGAGGTGGATTCTTGATGATGATGATGATGATGATGATGATGATGGTGATGGTGGTGGTGGTGATGATGATGCTGGTGATGATGATGATGATGATGATTNTGATGTTGATGATGATGGTGATGGCGAAGATGACGACCGTGCATGACAATCCATGTTTCTTAGCCCCAGGCCGCAAGCAGGAGAACCCACCCGCGCCTTTCCTTCAGTGCTCAGGGGTTTAGCTCATCAAGAGTTTGCTTCATAATTTATGTTTGCATAGAATTGGCTTGCTGAAATCCACTCCTTCAATTCCCCGATTTTCTTGGAAAACATCTCTGAAATTTTCGCCTTCAAAAATCCATCAAAAAGCAGCAGCCTGCATCTGAAGTCGCTGACCAGCCATGGTTTACCTCACCGAGTCCAGTGATTTTAGAAACCATCCAGAACCAGCGCTGGGGACTGTGCGAGTTTTGCAGCTTAGCCCTGGGCCTAGACTAGAGAGGCGAGACGAAAAATAAAAAATATATACTTGGGCCAAAATTGCAGGAAACATGTGCACCTGATCCAGAATTTTTACGTTTGTTTCTGCTTTTTTCAACCTGAGAAATGCCATAATGTAGTATCTTCACAACTTCTCCTGGGTCGCATCTGTCTTGACCTTTTGCTTAAAAGTTCACCATAAGCATACGCATCCATAAGCCAGTCTTTGCTTGCTAATGATGGCTCGCAAGCGGTACGATGTACCTCAAAGCATGATTGAACAACAGAAGAATCCTTCCATTGCAAATGCATGTCGTGGGTATGACAATTATCAAATCTGAGAAGCATCAACCAAAACAAATGCGGAATGGGGCACCAGCGCCAGGCAGGCATCATAACCTTGGACACATATGATGAAAACCGATGATGTGTCATTTGGGATAGAATCTTAAAAAACTTTGTGGAGAAGGATTGCTGCGAAAGTCGGAAAATAACGAGACCTTCGGATCAAAGAAAAGTGAATATGGCTATAGGCACTTAAGTGGCTAGGGCTGAATGCTGCAGCATAGGAAAAAGATGGAAACAGCAGGGACACGAAACAGGTTAGTGTAATCTCCTCAATGTAAAACTTCAGGTATGGAGAAGGTTTGTAGGTTTTTTTAGTCACTAAGGTAGACACCGCCAAGATGGCCAAATAAGCGCAGACCTGCATTCACCCCAAAAGTGCCAAATTCAGCAATGGTGAGTTTGCTGATTTTAAAAATGATTGTCAGGCCAGTGTGCCTCGAGGATTCTCCTGAGCTGTTGGGGCAAACAAATGGGAAAGGGGTGTCAAGTGTCAAGAAAGCTATTCATATGTATATATATATATATATATATACAGATATACATAGATCTAGAGGATTCTAGAGGATCATATAGAGATGTGTTTCTAAGTTAGCAGACCGGAATCGAGCAGAAATTAGGAGGCGTCCTGCTTGGATTTTCAGGAGTCTTTTCTAGTCAATTAACAGTTCTGCAAGCAAACTTCTAAAGATTTACTGTCTCAAAAGTCTGTTCGTAAATGGCAAAATGAAGAGACATAATGCCTTTGTGCATTTAGCAACATGTGCCAAATCCAAATCGAGAATCATCTGCTTTGCCAGATCTGCCAGCATTGGTGAACCATGACCTTCCAGGGAGCAGGCTAAACATGGAAAGAACCCTACCCTCCTGAAGATCGAAGTTTAACATACTGTTGATGGAAGAAATCCTGCACCAGGTGATATGGTAAATATCCCATTATTTGCAGGGTTTCATACATCCCAGGTGGTGCAGGATTGCTTCCATCCACAGTAGCCCCTGAAAAGTTACCTTCCCAATAGGAAAGGATCGTCTTCCAACCACCAGTTTTCAGTGGAAACTTTTTAGGCTTAGCAGGGTCAAGCTGTGAGGTATATCAATCCAGTTGCCCTTCCCACAACCAACACGAGTCTGTGTTGAAGTCTCAGTATTCTGAGAGATGCGCGGAGTGTACGAAGTGCATGATAGTTGTACCTTTTTGATCTGTGGAAACTTCATTTGCAACGAAAGTTCACCACATACTTGTCATCATCACCCTTTAAAAAACTCCGAAAAGTCACCACAAATCCACGAGTTTGCTGAGAACCAAACGTGAGTGCGTCATCCTGAATGACCTGCAAAACACGATGAAAAAAAAAAACACTGATATTCTGATATTCCGTTCACCAACTAGCCACTGACACGGCCCGAAGCCGGTCCTGTTTTACGGCCCATGCAAACGACTTTTCCCAGGCAAGGCCTGTGCAAATCATCAGCAAGAATCCAATGTCAAAAGTGGAACTCCCACACCCAATTGGAAATTTAGTGAAATTTACTTGGAAAGATTCACTTGGAAATTCCCTTTGTCAAGAAAGAGATCCTGAATTTCCAAGTGAATCGTTCCGTCGAAGACACAGAAACAACCAAGCCTGTCGCAACGCCACAAACTACCTTAGCTTTACATCCCAGTGGCTTCTTCAATTTTCAGCAGTTGGAACGTTGGACTTTTTGACAGATGGCTGCCTTTGCACAAGCCAAGATGAAACCGATCAATTAGAGTTGTATTTCAACCCGATTGAAAAAAATATACTCGTCAACTTGGACCACTTCCCAGCACTTCCCTAAGTTTCGGGTTTATATAAAATGAAAAATAGAAATGGCCATTGGATACCCATAGCACCAAGTTACGATGAGCTCATCCAGCTGACTCTTCTTTAGCATACGCCAGTCGGCCATGTAGCCCTTCCAAAAAAAGATGTGTGTTGTGCAGGCCAGGAGTGTGTCTCCAAGTCATCGGCTCCAACCAAATGATCGAGAGAAAAACACACCGTTTTGCTGCATCATCGTCTTCAACGTTTGTTTAAATGGCGGTCCATCACGAACATCGCCAATAGCGCCACTCCGCTCACGGAAAAGACGAGAAACAACCTCGGCCAACAAAAAACCGCCGGTGAAACGCCCGATGAAGATTTGCCATGCGAGGCAGTTTGTTGCCACCCAGAGACCAGCGATGATCTGCAATCTCCACATTCCTTTGTCGAGTTGAAAACGACTGATGTTTCCCCACAAAAAAAAACTGGAGAGGTTTTGGGCGGAAAATGCTTGGGAAACAGAAGTCCCTCTGGGTATCAATGGACCCCTCTTCCAATTCAATGAGTATCTTTGGTTGAAGTTCAAGATATTCCTGCTTGGGAAAAGGAACAATTGTATGAGGCGCGCAGAGCCAAAGAATCTTTCCGAATTGATTGTGAGGCTGGTAGCACTTGGCAGCCCTCCGAATTTCAACGTGAGCAAACAATCAGTTTGCAGCTGGAAAATGCACCTGATAAATTGACGTTAATTTCATGTACACGAGCAGCTACACACTGTCAGTGTACTACCCCACTTTGTTCTCCGCAAGCCAACCTCTAGTTTTGGGGGTGTATGCTCGCTTGACAATGATTCCTTGTTTTTTCTTTTGGGAAGGTGCTCTCTGCGACTTGCAAAAGCGCAGTTCCAAAACACAGATGATTGGGGGCAAGCCACTGCTTGACGTTGTACATGATGAAGCTCATAAAGAGCCTTGGGTGGATTGGGACAGCTTTTAGAAAACAGACAATGCCAACTGAATTTACATCATCAACAGCCAATGCGCATTGCAATGTCCTGGAAGAACTTACAAACCGAAACTCGAAGCAAGAAAGTCATCATGATAGCTGCACAAGCGCTTATGAGATTGAGTCCGCGACCAGCAAGCAGTCATGCCCAATAGGAGTTGGACAAATGTCACCTGCAAAGATAGAAAATGCAAATACAGCGCACAAAACAAAATTCCTCTGAGACAAAAACCAATGCGTGGAATTTGCGCAACTTCCTCATGGAAAGACTTGCCGAAACTATTTCTTCCTGGGCACATGGCCCTGACGACATTACTGGGTATACCAGGTGACATTGACAGGTAACGAGCCACAAATGTTTGTGCAATATCAGCATATGTGCCGGGGTCTAAACTTCCAGTTGTTCCCTGTGTTAGAGGATGGGTCATCATTCCCTGTAAAGGTTGGGATGACCATTCCCAATGTAATAAGTTTAGACCCTGGCACATATCAGACGACACACAGACATTCTAGCATTCAACAAATATTCCGAACACATGTAAATAAGGTGGACGCGTAAAACTATATTCACCCGTCACTGAGCACCATTCCAATATCCCTCCCTCTGGCCAGATCTGTTTTCCATGGTAGAGCCGCCAAAAAGGACTTGGCCTTTGGAGACAGGCAAGGTATGGAAAAATGACAACCTGAAACCCACTGAGCATAAGGTCCCTGACAGCAATTACAGCTCCAGTGGTGATAAAAATCACAGGGGCTGCCAGGGGCACTTCAATGTCTCCACCTTGTCAAAGCTGTCTGAAACAAGCTCCACACATTTGGTCAATATGTACATACAAGGCCATCCAAAAGCCATCATGCAACTCTTCGATTTGAACGTAGATATCCAACTCTGAACAAAGTCTGATGATGAATGAGCTTCCTGCTGTACTTTGGAATTTGCTGCTGCACAAGAATCAGCAAAGCCCTCAGCATGGAACATCCATGAGGAAAAATAGCGGGAAAAAAAGACTTCGCAACACGCCTTCTCTTTGCACAATGTTGACACACGAATGTGCAGTGATTTCTGAGCCCACCACTGGCGCACAAGATAACCAGAAAGAATAGCACAGCATTCCAATTCACAATGAAAGGCCTCGTGGGCCTTAAAGGCGTCAACAGAGCAGCAATAGTTTTTTTAAAGAAAAAATGCACAAAAAAGCTAGCAAGGACTGGTTCAACAACAGCGTGGGGACTGGCCCATTTTCCCTTCAAAGCGGCCCAGTACGGACCATGCCCTGTTTCATCCACCTGTCGCGGGGAAACGATGCGAATTATTGCATACTGCACAACTCACAAGAGTGATTTGATTGGAAAGTAAATGTCATCTGGAGAAGTTCATCCAACATAAAACGACATCATAAACTTCAACAGTTTGATTTGAATGACTTGAACTCAATTTAGATGTCAAACCCCATACAGTACTTTTGGAAACAAATGGTGGGGCTTAATCCACTTGCCTCTTTTTGCTCCATCATTGTCGACATCAGTTGCTTACGTCTCACCCAATGCGACCTTAGAACTGACAGAGTACACAAATATGTAGGCTTCCATCAAAGTGCGCAAATTCATGTTGGGTACTTGTAATCCCCTCTTGGTTGTGAAATTCTCATTTCAGCTCATCTGTCGAGTTTGTAGTCAATAAGGCTAGGTGAAAGTTCGAGTTATAATGTATATATATATATACATTCATATACATATGGAAAATCCCAAAACCATACCAGAAACACATAAGGGCAAAACCACATAACATAGATAGGGATACATGGTGATGAGAATGTTGTGCTGATGGATCATAAGGGTAGACCTGAAAGCATATGAGTTTCATAAATGTAGTACATGCTTATATGAAAAAGACACCTGGTGAGTTTGGAGAAACAAAAAGGGAGAAATCGTTACCGACTTCCCAAGAAAACAGATGACTATGACCTCAACCAAAAAAGACATAGTCAAACATCTTATATGTTACAGAACATCAACAAACAAAACAATACCTGAATGAAAATGTCCCATCATGTCCAGAAGAACCATAAATGATTAATGATATCATAAACATAAAATGATCATATGAATACTCTTTTAGACACCTTCTACAAAAAATGTCAAAGACTCAACAAAAAAAAAAACTTCAAGAAATATTGGATACAAGTGAGCATAAAGAAACGAACAAGACTACACTCGCTGAGACTAACATAGCAGATGCCAGGAGGCCATCGCAAAAGGAAACGAGTCTTCTAACCATCCATTTTCAGGTGCTATGTTAGTTTCAGGGAGGGTAGGTGAAAAGTTCATGATGTGCGAATTGGAAAATGAAAGAGGTGGATGTGAGAGATGATGACAAGAGGTAAGCTCAAATGTGTTTTTGTTGAAAATTTGTGAGAAAGAATGAGGTGGGCATTTACCTATAAACCCCGGAATTCCCAGCCCAAGCCTTTTACGGGTTTTTATAGGTGGGGATAATCTGACCATTGAGATGCAAACATATGGCTAAAGACCTTGCAAAGAAACATTGCCAAAAAGGGACCTCAGCAATCCAGCGATTTGAGTGGCTCACAAGTGCAATAGCTGCTACTGTTTGAGGACAAAACTGGCTACATAGATGACCATCATCTCGTCCGTTGCTGGCATGGCATTGAGCTTGACTCAAAGAATGGCGGGGATTTTTTCCAGACTTTGATCTTGTAATTTTACACGTTGTCCCCCTCTCAGCTTTTGGTTGTGGGAAATCTGAAAGAGTAGAGGTCTCAATTCGAAGCAAAATTCTATACTACTCCGATTCCACGCACTGCATTCCACACACGCACTGAGAGTTTCTGGAAAACACACAAATATGAAAGCTGGCTGAAACTCATCCTGTGAAACTGCCCCGTTCCCTACCTTTGTTGTCAAATTTATTGGCCGCCCTCTTCTGCAAACGAGCACTCCTAAATTTCGGTCAATTTCAACTGCCGCAAATCTTGAGAATCATCTTTACGCATCTTTAAATCCATGACTGAAGTTCGACCCAAAACGCAGCGCACAGTGGTGCTCCACAGTCAGCATCCAGTGTTGCGACAAGGATCAAGTCAATAGCTGTGAAAGCAGCGGCATGTGCAATAACACCTTCGCATCGGAAGACACATTCACACTTTCCACAGACTTATTGGTTGAGCCTTGAGCATTGTCAGCGGATACCTCCATATCACCTTCCCAAAATCCTTTATGCCTGAAGATGTGAATGAAAGGACGGTTTTTCCTTTATAATTTGGCACCTCCAGCAGCAAAAACGCTCTCCCTGGAGTCACGCACCTCCAATGGGTTTCTTCTGGAGAACCCAACACGCTTTTCACTTCCAACTCATTTCATCTAGTGGTGATTCCAACCCACCTATAGTACCTAAAGTCATTGAAAAACATGCTCAAATGTCAAGGTTTGGGTTCATCTTCCCCAAGTTTTCAGGGTCGGAATAAATCAAAATATGTTTGAAACCACCACCTTTAGTCATCTCATTTCACACCTTGGATTCTACCAGGCCTTCCAAGTGATGTAGCTGATGGCAAGGAACCACACCTCACTTCGTTCCAACTGTATGGTTCAAAGCTGTAGCATCGCGGTTTCATGTCCAACCCCATCTTCCTGGTTGCCTGTGGTGTGTTGATTCTCCCAAAAAACCACCTTCTGCTTCCCAACTTCTAAGTCCCAAGCAGGAAATAGCAGTAAAAGAATGCTATGATATGCCTTGAAATCAAGAAGTCGAGAATCTCTGTTGAAAAATGTCCACCCATTTCTTTAGTGCATACAAATGCAGGGATTTTTTGCAGTAACTAATGTTACCAGAGACTAGGTAAACAGACCAGATCATAGAATTCCGGTGGCCTTGGAATTGTCAATGGCTCAATTCTTGGCAAAATTCAGAATTGTCTGCTGCTCAGACAAGCTTCCCTTGAAATTAGTGAATCCCTTGTTAATTCCAGCCACAACTGACCTGCTGAGCTGTGCGGGTTGTGCTCTGCCTACCCTGAGCCTTTGAGCCTTAGCTTGATGTTAAGCTAAAGGCATCTGACAAAGTCGAAGTGTGCCCTGGCTTTTGCACTGCGAATCATGGATACACAGATACACAGACATGGTTTTTCCCAATGTAACGTCTGGAAGTCTGGAAGGTCCAAATACAAAGACTCCAAGAGGTTTATCAACAATTCCATCCTGTGACTTTCTGAACTCACAAAATTCCATACATCGCAGGAGGCCATCTCCACCCGCAAAAATTGTTGAGCAGCTGCCTCCAAGAGAATATCAGCCACTGCCATCTCTAAGAGGAGTGCGCAAAAGATTGAGACAGTGTGGCCTCGATTGCATCATGGTACCCGAAACTTGAAACATCAATTTTTTCATGGTTGTTTCATATTGTTTCAGTTGGAAGGCTCTAAATGGCTACATGAAAAATGGGTGTTTCATCAAACATCCATTAAAAAAATGGTTGTCTTGGATACCAGGATTATATAGATCAGTCAGAATATTTGTGTATTTCCGTTGCATGACGTGTAACGCTTTCGACAAACTTAATCGTGCAGCTCAACCGTGACTGAGTCTGTAGCTGACCATCTTGAAGAAATTGTCCCGCATCTCGGTGTTACAACTTGATGAACAACCCCAGATGACTTGAAAGACAAAGGTTAAAAATGATATAAATGTCCCTAGAGTCTTCAGGTATGCATGTTGGAACCCAATCTTCCTTCCTACAAATTTGGATGTTCCTCTAGCCCTGGCAAGATGTCAAGAATCATGTCCCTCATATTGAAGCTTGGGTTCCCATACGAGAGTGTAAGTCGTATTGGACCTGGCGATGCACCAAACATCGGCGATTGACCGTCAATTTGCATGAGTCGGGATGGACCTGGACTATTTTTCATTTTCCATCGCTGAGATGCAAACAGATAAAGAAAGGCGAAGTCAAAGACCTTGGCGAACGATGTGGAAATGTTACACTGATACGGAAGCTTACGACGAAACATTCAAATGACAACAAAAGGGATCGTCCAAATGATACACCAAACGAGAAAAGGAACAAAATCAACTCAAGAGAGTTGAGTTTGTTCATATCTTAGTTCCTAGGAGGGTAGGCTTAGACTATGCCCAAGCTATGCCCCGTGCAAGGAACCAAAGCAGCAGGACCTTGAACAAAACTCTGGATTGGCCTGTGAGCTTCCATTGACGAAACCAACGGCGGCTTGTGGCCACCGCACCGGCATCGCATCTGGAGAGCTGGTGCTTTTTGCAACATCTGCAGCATCTGGCCTTGGTGGTGTAGCGGTTCCAGCGGTCGGTCAAGTCGTCACTTCATTCATATTGACAGTTAAATCACGAAGAAATTACCCAAAAAAAAGTTTTTGCCAACATCTTTTCACGTGGGAATCTCCAAAAAGTATACTCATGATTTATGGTACCATCTGAAGCACCAATGAACCCCCAATTTTAGCCCAAAAAAAAGGCTGGCAAGCTGCACATCTTTGGAGAGGGCTGGCTCCAATCCTTAGGCCCCAATTTTTTCTGAAAAATTGACGCACAGCGTCGTATCAAGGAACCATCACCTGCATCTCTAAGGAATCCACTCAAGCTATCTCTATATGCTGAAACCTGTGATGCCTAAGTCAGGTGAAACTTTACAAATTTGCGACTTTTTTCAAGAGTTGCAAAACGCACCTGTTTTGTTGTGTCGATTTTTTGGGAAAAAAAACCTTAAAAATTCTGCAAATCGGATCAAGACTTGGCTTGTGACAAACAGCAGTACAGCCCATCCTGTAACACAGGTCTGAAAAAATATTTGTGTAATAAAGCTCTTGATAGGTGTTTGAGCTCGAATAATATCTGCATATGGGCTGGGCAGGACATGTTCGCAGGTGTTTGCACGGTTTCATATGTGTATATATCTAATGATTCATATAAATATATAAATGTATATAAACAAACACAGGTACATATATCTACGTCATGCTTTGAAGTCCATATCTCCATAGCTGTCGAAGATGTACCTACATACATTTTACAATGCACACACATTTGCATTATCTACATACATACTACGGGACAAAGAAGCATAATAATTACATGTGTATAAACATATATATACATATTTGTATACATCTGAATATATACACGCCTGCAACGCATTGCTTGTACAATTGTTGTCGTACTGCAAATGCAAAAGGAGTGACAATCCAATTTCATGTCATAAGAGCCCAACAAAAAATGAGTATATTATATATATATACATATATATACACACACACTCAAAATTTAAGATAGAACCTGAGAATGCTGGTTTCCAAAACAAAATCTCCTTTTCCAGGGACTTATTTTGAGCTTCCATGTTAAATTTCAGGGGAGTATCAACAGTGGATAGTGACGTGAAGGCTCTTGTTGGGTTCCCTTCTTAAGAACGCATAGATTATTTACCCCTTCTGTGAAACACCCCCCAAAGTATTACGTATGTAAAACAGTATATTATATATTTCTGTACTCATGTGCACCTCTATGAGCGCCTATGTTTTCTTCATACAATCAGTTTCGCTTCTTTTTTTTGATTTGCTCTCTCGCCGTGGCGAGTTTCCATTCCCCCTTGACATGAATTCTCATAGAACTCAGGGCTGGGAACTCGTTTTACATCTAAGTTTTCATGCAAATGGGGACGATAAGCCTGACGCCTGAGGTGATGCAACTTCTCATGCAAACAGGTTGTCGCTTCACTCTACGTCTGAACTTTCAGGTAAAAAAAAAACGGACATCGTGTAAATTCTAATGTATGACAGCGCCTAAGATCACTGCACGTGTGAATTCTGTGCATACCCTACCTTCACCGCACCTTTCACCAGGTATGCCTTTTTGCTTTTCGTGTAGTTTTTCTCCATTAACATGTAAGCATATTTCTTTTGGAGGGCGAAAAGCCTCAATTATATTCAATTGTCCTTTTCTTTGGACGGTTTGTCTTTTTCAAGATCACTGATGATTGTTTCGTAATTCCCTCGCACATAGTTTTGCATTGATCTACATTACGAATACATTGTGGCATCACCACCAACAAAAACACGACTGTCGAATGGCATTCTCCACAGAGCCTGATCTGCTAACCTTGGGATACAAAACAAGTGCAAGTCAATCCACAGTGGGATTTTACCTATAAAAACTGTTGTCAAAGGATATACCATCATATGAGTCATATCATCATATCTTACAAATTAAAAGCATTGAAAAGCCATGAAGCAATAGGGCCCCTATTCATGAATAATTTGTTCACATTTATTTCACATTTATCCCCTTTTACCTTGCTTTGTGGCAACTCCATTGATCATGAAACCATGCCTTGTTCAAACCTTCCAGGGCTCAGGCGTAGCGCATCCTTTCATGTTGTCTATGGATTTGATAGGCTGACAAACAGCTGACGTCCAAATCGACTTAGGCTCAACTAGTGGTTCATTGATGATCATGAACATGCTCAGTCTTACCGCGTTTTTTGCGGCCCTGAAAGACAAAAGATATTTTTTTAACAACTGCCAAATTATAAACCTCCACAAACAGCTGAGGTACAGCAGCAAAGATCAACAAAATGTAACAGGTAGATGCAAGAAGATGTAGCAAGCACAGATGCAAGCAAAATCTTTCGCGTGAAGAAGTGCTTCCAGAGCACATACGATTCTAGTCAGATCTAGAAAGATCATATTGCAAAAGTCCTAAGATTCAAATCCTTGATGCAAGATCCCCCAATCACAATGACTTTTTGGTTCGCCTTCAAACGTGCGCCAAGAGCCATTCCAAGAGACCTTCAATCTATCTTGGAAAAAAGGCCAAATCCAGGGGGGAAATCCTGCGAGGCTGTGGGTAGGCAAAAAGCTGGGATTATAAGCAAGATGGACCACCACCGCGCCAGGTGAATTTCTTTGGTACGCACGATCCACTAGAACTAGAACAACCTGTACGTTCTTTTTAAACACATCTGCTGGGTAGCAATAGGTTGCAATGAGTGGCCCTTTCCAAGCTTGGGAATGCCAAACTAGCATCACTAACCAGCACCACTTAACACCACTTCTATTTAGGAAGCAGCTTTGCAGCAATGCTTTTGCGAAAAAACAAACACCTGCGACACATGAAAAACATTGAAAACCATGGTTCAGAAACAGGTTGTGTTGAACAACTTGTTCAAAAAACTCTTTTGCAAATATGTTGGACAAGAATGCGACAGTAGCCAATGGAGAGGGCATCAGGTCTGTCTGTTGTGTCAGAATCTAACTTATGTGCATTGCTTCACCAGGGCAAATGTAAACACATATCATCCTATACCTGTACATCACAAATTGCATAAGCTTGTTGAATCAAGTTGAAGTAATTACTGTATCACATGGCATAGCTGAGTTTTGCTGGAAAATTCTTGCTGCAGCGATCTTCTCCGACTGTACGCATAGAATGATTGGTGGCTCACAAGCTTCGCCAGTGAGCAGTGGTCGCTGCATGGTTTGCCAAGTGGCCTCAAGTCTCCTTTGTCACGGCACCAGCCAACGCTGCGGTACCAAGCATGCCTGCAACAGGCAGTCTCCCCAGATCCCAGTTGGGAGTTGCTGGAAGAGCCAAGTGGAAACAGAACCATCAACAGTCTACAGGGGTGGTTTGCGTGGTGGCTGCGTTGCAAGGATCGTGCCTTTTTTTGCGTGAGGTTTCTCGGTTATTTGATCTCTGTACATCTCTTCAATCTATTCTTTGCGGACGGCATCGCGTCAAGTCAGAGAGGAAACAAGGAGCGACTCTCGATTCTATACAACTGTTCACCCCTTCAGGATCCTTCAGGTCTCTGCATAAAACGAACATATTTGAGTCAACCAGTCGCCAACACTCTTTCTTTGGCCTGTACAAAGTGTCTATATAGTTGTCTCAATTGATAAACTCAAAATGCGTGCACACATTGAATTTCTGTTCCAGGTCATTCTCATGTGGGTTGTCTTCGGAACGATGCACCAGTTTATACCATGCATCTGCAAAGTCCGAATCAAACTGTCCATGGTCTGCAGCATACTCTTTGACAATGGCTGCATAAGTCTCATCATTGACCCACGCACATTCGTCTCATGTCACAAGTGTGAGACTGGAAACATAGCTAGCGGGGTTGCGGGCCATGAGTCCAACAAAGCGATCACCAAACAGGGGGCAAACGCAACGAGTGAAGAGACCGAATCGCAGTAAACTGCAACGCCAAATCCTGACGAACCCCAAGCGGAACGCGAGGACGCCAAGTAACCCCCGAAAGGGCAAAAGAAGCCCCAAGACCAGCCGCCACAGAAACGGCCGAGACGGGCACACCAGGTATCACGAAAGACACCGCACGCCGCCAAGTACAAAACAGCGTATACGCAGACGAGACACAGCAAATGGCCTCCTCGTCATCCCCAATACGCACCCAACGACCATCAACCCTAAACGGGGGCAAAGTACCAGAGTCAATAGTCCACCACAAAAACAGCTCAACCCAAGAAATGTCAGAGACCGGCCCTGGGGAGCAACCCTCAAACCATTGCAGAGAGCAAAACCAATTAAAGACCTGGCGAACAAAGCTCTCATGGAAGCCAAACCTGGAAAGAACAGGAGGAATGGCAACCCACGGAGAACCTTGAGTGACAAGAGCAACAGGGGCCACATAGTTAGTCGGAGCATCTTGCTCCAAACCAAGAGAGGCAAAGGCAAGGTGGAGATGAAACGAGTCAACTTGGTGTCGGATTTTGATGGCTTCGAGCTTTGACCGCACCACCTTTTGGTAAAGACCTGAAGAAACTTTTGGTATTGACCAATGACAAATCGGCAGTTAAGCGCATGGTGGATGCATACACACTCTGTCGATTTTTGGTGCGCCATTGGTCTGCACCAAAGGGACTTTTCACTGGTTCCCAGTCTTCTTCCAACATGGCATCAAAAAAATCATAATTCCACTTCGATGGTGTCCGTGCCCACGGCCCCTCAAATCCTGAAGAAAGGGTATTCTGAGCTAAGCCAGCTTTTGAACCCATACCACAAGTGCCATCAGTGGGACCACGAAGTGTACCACTTTGAGCTTCAAAGAATGGTCCAACCTCGTTGTAAGGAACTGATGTACCAGTTTCTGTAGCGCCTTTTGTGCCAGTGAGGTTGCAATTTCCATGGGTTCTCCCTAGTGTATGACCTCCACCAATCAGAGCCACAGTCTCCCGGTCTGTCCAACCCATCCGATTCTTAAAAGTATCCCGTACTTCTAAGGCGCTCAAGCTGGGAGAACGCCGGTGCACCAAGGAAGCATCTTTTTTTGAAGCCTTGAGTTGCGGACCTTCAGGATAAACATAGATCAGACCCACTGAATGGCTTGCTTGCAACCGATCTGGCTGGGTCAAGTTGCAACGAGCATGGTCGTTTTCATCTTGTTCTGGCCATCGGAATGCAACTGGACATTCAAAGTTTGATTTGCAGAACTTATTTCCACGACATTCTCGAACACCTTCCACTCCTAATGGGATAGATCGTTTACCATTAACGTCATCGATCCGACCAAAGCAAAATTTCTTGGCTGGACCACCACTGGCTTTGATGGCAATGGTTCCTGCAAAGGTGATAAGATCACTCCAAGAGATTTGGGCTCCAAATTCATGCTTCACTTGGCCAAGTAGACCTCGAGCTTTATCCAAATTGGAATTATCTCTCCACTCATTCTCAGGCCAATGACGTTGCCGTGCTCCTTCACAACCACCACTTGCTGTACCATTCACCACGCGCAAGGTGCCGGCACAATGCCATGCCAGCTTTTCAAAAAGACCAGCATAACTGGCAATATCGCCATCCTGAGGACCATCAGCAGGCCAATATGGTTTTGAATCTGTCATCAAGTTGGCGATGGATTCATAGAGTTGTTGGATATCCAACTTTTTCAACTGCTTGTGATACTCCTCCTTATGGAACTTCTCAGGTGACTGGGTCCCACGTAAAGAGCCCAAGTCACGCCAAGCTGGTACCGTGCCAAGATCATAGAAAGGGAAGTCATCATTGCGCATCAAACAATCCGTGGCCCTAAAAATCAGCAGGAAAGCTGCTGCACGCAAAGCCATGTCAAAAAAGCACGAGAAGCGTCGAAAAAGTCTGGTCTCCAAGCTGCGGTAGAATTTGCCTGCTAGCCCCACAGTGTGAAGGAAGAGCGTGCATAGGACATATCAAAATTCCTACAAGTCAATCAACCATTTTAGGATACCAGAGTAAGACAATCCTTTTCGCCTTTCTGAAGGCCATTCTGTGATACACAGTTTCATGTGATACATCTAGAGCTCTCATGGATGCAGTTTCTCAAGTGGGGCCTCCAGGGATGTCTGTCGCGCCCTGCAGGCCAAAGAAGAATGAGTTTGCCTGGCAAATCATTGGCTCACAAGTTGTGTTTCTCCGACTCCGACTCCATCGACTTGGACCACACTTGGGATGTTCTGTTTTTTGCTTCTTCGATGTTCAAGTCAAAACAAAAAACAGTTTCGAAAATGCATTTATATATATATATATATATATGGGTGTTTCCATAAAGAATGGTACCCCCAAATCAGCCAGTCTAATGGGGTTTTCCATTATAAACCATCCATTTTGAGCTACCCTTATTTTTGGAAACATCCATATATACATGTTATATATAATAATTACCACGATACAAAGGTCTGCAGTCTTCTGAAGGTCTGACATACATCCAGCCGCTTGCACCTTGCCATCCTTAAGACAAGCACCAGCTGTCTTCAGTTTTGCCAGCGAGACAGCCACCTGCAACACTTCTCAAACCATTCGCAATGAATCTTGGTCTGACTCTATCTTCGTCTTGAAGGTTGATTTATCTGGATTCAACAGTATTATCAGTATATCCGTTGTTCATCGTTGTTCGTTTACCAAAACCCGAGCGCCATTTTCAGCCGACCTCCGATCAACACCCTCAGAGTCAAGGATTGGTATACGTATTTACATATTAATATGCATATATAATATACATTGTGACATACATATACATATATTTTCAAAAAAAGTCGCCTCGGAGTCTTCGAGCCGTTGAGCAGCCTGCAAATCAATAGCACAGCGTCGTTGTTAAGAACGGCGGAGTTTTGCTACCATGTGATGCATTTTCTCGAAAAATGTTGACACCTCTTGAGTGTTTTAAGGAGAAAAAACAGCAACTTCTTGGAGGTATCACAGAAATCGTGTTTTGCCATCGATCTTTACATTTCAAACCGCGGATCGTCACCTTCAATGAACCTTCGGCCCGAAGCTCTTCTGCCCGAGCATCACCCTGGAAAACATCGGATTGTTGTAAATCTGAAAAAATGGGTGGGGAAAAAAAAACTCGTCAAAATATGGGAATCTTTCCCCCCAAGTCTTGGTGTACAAAAATAGAAAACTAGTTTGAAACCACCATCAAGTGATGAAGTGTTCCAGCACCTCTGCACGAATTCTGGATGCTTCTGCCTCCGCTTTTGCCTTCGCAACGCGGTTTCCGATGAAGAATTGTGCAGAGTTGAGGGTTGTTTTGTATTTTCCGTCCAAGCGTATTTTGGACCCTATCATCCCTATCAGAAACTGGTGCAAAACAAATCTAGAATTCAGTGAAGAAGATCATAAAACACTCAAAAAACAATCCAGTTGTATCGTGTTGTCAATCTATGCCATGCAAGCGGCCTTCAGAAGCAATGCTTGAGCATCACCTGACCAAAAGTCTTGGAACTGTCTGAGAAGCTTGATCCCAACCTGAAAATAATCTGTTTCTTAGCACTGTTAGTATGATACAAGCTGATGACATGACAAGAGACATGCTTGGCATTCTTGCTCAGTTGATGGTTCCACAGCTGTGAAGAAATGTTAAACTCTTTTCGGAGAAACCTCTGGCTGCTGTCTCTGTTTGCTCTGCAGCAACAGATGCTACTGCCTGGCAATAGAACTCTTCTGAAGTCATCACAAAACCAGAAATGCTCTGAGAAAGACTAGCAAAATACATCAAAATACCCCAAAGAAAATATCATTTGAATAGTTCTTCTTCTAGATTGACCTTGGTTCATCCTGCTCTGTTGGCCATCCAAAGTGCGCTGCAATCAGCAAGCAAGACCCCTTGACTAAGAGCATCTAGTAGACCACGGTCAGATGGTGAAGCAGAGATGAGATTGATGGACCTAAAATTCAAGTGCTGTTTTCCAGATAAGAGAACCTGTATTTAACATGTCATAAGATCCGTTTTCTGTAGAAAAAGTCACATCTATGTCAGCATGTTGTACTTTTAGTGGGGAAGGTCCAGATGTTTACCTAAAGTTGTCACTGAAGAGCTCCTTTGATGTTTGAATCACATCACTTGACTTTAAAAAGCTTGGTTGATTATCATACTGTTGATGGAAGAAATCCTGCAGCGTTGATACGTAGTTTATCCCATTATTTACAAGGTTTTATACATCCCAGGTGGTGCAGGATTTCTTCCATCAACAGTATGAAAAATCGCTGAGTCCGGGACAGGATCTTGACCCCATATTGGTGACCTCACTGCATCATGGATGACACTCTCAATACAACTTGTGACCATAACGTGCCCTTGCATTCCCTAAAGATAGGCAAACAAAAAAGGATGATGTTCCTTGTAGCATCCAAACTTAGTTTCTGACAAATAGAATTTGCATGCTCTGCTGATTTCACCAAACGATCCGGATCGAAGAGCGCCCTGTGGAAGCAGCATGACATTTCAGATTGTGACAACGATAACTCGTGTTGCAATATATAAGTGGATTCAATAGTTTTCAAAAGAAAAACATGGATGACTAAGCCTTTATATCAAAATGCGTCCAGAATTCTGCGATTGTTTTTTGGGGGATGCTACAAGGTCAAAAAAAGCAAGACTTAGCACATTAAAAGATTCCCGCCTTCGCCCCTCATTCTCCACTTCAACACCCGCCTTAGATGTGGTTAAAACACACGAGGAAGACCATCCCAAAACAAATACTAGTTGGTGGTTTCAAACTGTTTGAAAAAATATTTCTGTAGTCAAAATGGGTTATCTTCCCCAAAGGTTAAAACTGTAAAATGTCTAAAACCACTAGCTAGAATATCACAAAAAGCCTGTGAAGTGAGACTTCAAACTGCGATCATCGCCTCACGTTTCTTGTCAGTCTCACTGCGCGCCATCATCGCCTTCGCCAGATGGTCAGGTCGCATGTCGTCCAAAAAAACACAAGCGAGTTGTTTTCCTCAACTGCCTCGTGGCCATGAGCAGAATAACTCACTGAGCCAATGAAGGAGGCCAAAGAAGCAGTGACCTCGGTTCTGAAGATTCATGTACATTAAAGTCATATTTGAGTGATTGACTCGCGCTTTGGGAACTTAGTAATTCGTGTTTAAAAAACAAAAGCCATCCCTGACCTACCGTAGGTATCACCTATCTATGATCTACAACAGCTGGTAGAACCTTTTGGTGACTCGCCTCGCCTGCCGCAGGACATCTTGTCGCAATTTGCTAATATCAAACCTCACGGTTTTTCAGCTCCAAATTCAGAGAGGTTTCCATGTAAAATATCTACGGAATGGTTTGCATAGAGTCCCTGCAAGACAAAAACAAAAAAAACAGGAGCAGGAGCAGTATGCCAATCTGCTCAGCGAAGACTCAAATAATTGAAAAAACCACAGTCTTGCAGAAGAGCTGCTCTCCAGCATTGGCTGCTGCATTGCGCTGATTGTCAGCCTATCCCATCTCCAAAAAGACCCGGAGTTGGCCATCTACCGTGGGTCTGAAAGGTCAATGGAACGAGAATAAGTATAGAAATCATATGTATACATACATGCATGTGTATAAGTATTTTTGATGTAGTTTATGTAACTTATATATGTATGATCCAAAAGATGGAGTTCATGACTGTGTCTACTTAGTTCTCATCTATGGATCTATTCCTGACAAATAGATTCAAGTACATTGCTTGGATAACTTGAATACGAGTGTCGGAAAGCATAAGGGGCTGGATGCTCGTCCAAAAGACTCACGGTCTTCGATCTGAAGCTTCCCTCCGGTAAACTATTCATGTTTTTTGCATGAATAATAGGAAGTATATATACACATCTACAAAAATTATAATGGAAACTTTCTCAACAAAATCAGATTACTGGAGTCACTTCGTTCAAAATGTTCAGACTACACACGGAAAAAAAATGAACACAGGGGTCCCGTGTGAAATCAACTGCTCTGGCAAAGGAGATTTCTTTTGGAAACCCTGGGTTTCGATCAAATTTTGGAAAGCTCTTGAATCTTAAAGTTTGGTGCGTTTTTTCCCCTAAAGCTGAAAATTTGGAGCTGGGGGCATTCAACTGGAAACCCCAATGTTTAGCCCCCAATCTTAAATTCGTTCAACTTTGGGGCTATAAAGCTTCATCACGATGACTCACTCGACTCGAACTTCTTGCCATCGTATTCGCTGCCATGCGTGCTGCAAGCTTGGCATCCTAGGCAGCGGATCATGGGATTCGTTGATGGCGACGTTACTTTTAAAAAAAAACAGCTGTTTTTCGGAGGATAAAATTGATAAATTAACTCCAAGTCTCATTAAATCTATTAAATCAATATTCAAATTACATACATATTACACATAAAATGATGGTAAATTGTACTATATTATATTCGTATAAATATCATAGTGTCACAGTATTATTGTACCCTTGTCAAAAAAAAACACGTTTTCCAATCAAAACGGTGTGAAATTTGAGGAAATTCGAATCACCTCCACCCATGTGGCCTCGATTAACCAGTTGACTGTCGCTGTTGCCTCCAAGGGCACGTTGTCGCCTGTCGTCACCTGAAATCGGATCCATTTGTCCAGGAAAGTCGATAATTACAAAACTTTGAGTTGATATTCAAAAGCATATAAATTCATCATGATTGTCAAAGATACCTCCATTTCCATCTTGGATGTCTTGAAAAGAAAAAATATCAATAAAGAAGCGGCCAAATGTTGATTAAAAAAAACGAACCTTCATTGGTCCAACATCGTTGGTCTGAAGCTTCTTGGTCATGAACTTCTCGAACTGCGGCAAATTTCACCAACAGGTGAGCGTTGCGCTCAACAAAACCCTTGGCTGACATGAACCATGAAATCTTGGTTGGTTCATAGGGATCCCTACATAACTGGGAAGGGTATAATCCCCTACATATTATAACCCAACCAACCCGGGGTCAACTGGTCACTGCTCAGGTGCTTTGTTCCAACAACTCATGTAGTGCGGCACCTTCCAGTTTCGGTGGGTCAACATGTAAGCCCGACCTGGCACAACTTGTGGTCGGAGAACAGTGAAAAAAAATGAATGTCAAATGTTCGAGTCTTTGGATTGATCCACTTAACTTCACATGTTTTTTCATCATCTTGCTGTGAAATCATCCGGTTTTTCAAATTTGAGGAAATGAACTTGCAACTGCCTTCCTAAATTCAGCCCTTCAAGAAAGAATGCACCTCCTTCAAGGATCTTCTGTTCTCCATTGTCTTGTGTCACTGCAGCATAGCCCTGCGACACAAATCACTGCAGTGACCTTCTAAAGCTTGTTACCTTCCCAGTAAACAAATCGCTATGGAACATCCCCATCTTTCCTGGTGAAACCATCCAAAATTAGCTTGGATTTTTCATGGGGATTTCTTAGTTTACAAGGCTGTGTACCTGTACAGCCCACCTCATCAACAGTGATGAGGGTATATGGCCCGAGGCAAATGATACTCGATGCAAGATCGATCAAACGTTGGAACCTCGAAGGTTCCAGAAAGCAAAGTTTCGTTGAGAGGTCCAGGACGGGTTGAGACCATATTAGGCGTAAACTATGGAGAAGATGGCTCACAAGATTTCTGTAATAGAAATGTATATTAGTTGAAATTAAATCACCGTAACATATTGTGACCACCTCTTTCTATGACCACACAGTTCGAAGCAAGGAGCGAGTCTGCAAGACCAACTGGCATTTGATTCGCAAGTATCATCAATGTTCTAAGAATTGTGGGTCACTTGATCACTTGGTGGTGAGGTGTTTTTTTTGCATTTTCTCGACAGATTTGATTACACTTACACCTTTGCAGCACATGGCTCTTCGACTTGAGAATCCTCACTCAATGGTAGGACTATCCCATTGATGGAGTCCAGGTGGTAGAAGTACTGGTTGTCCACGATCCATGGCCTCCACAATTTTCGCAGCACATTTGCACATGTTCTTGTAGTGTATATATTTGGTTCCTCATTTTCTCAGAAGTTAATGGCCTCAATCACATCGCACCGGGTTTCGAAACTTTTGCCACCAGAAAATGGCATCCCAGAAACTGAGCTCGCTGACAAGTCCGACAAAACCCTGTGTCACTGTGATGATCGCCTGAACCGTTAGAAGAACATCGACTCAAACGAGAGATGGTTCAAGGTTTGCAGGTCGCTGACAATCCGGAAATTCCAAGACAGATTCACTTCAGTGTTCCCTAGGAAGTATCAGGACCTAGATGAAAACACGACAAAAGATCTCGAAAACAATTACCTGTGCCCCAGACACCACGCCAACAAAAAGTAAATCTTGGAAATCCTGTAGACTTCTTCAACTAGAAACAACCGTGTCTTATTGGCTCGTGACATGATTTTCCGTTCATGCCAACGAGTCCACGACTCGTCTCCAACCTTGGTACCATGGATGATGGCGCCCTCTGTGAGCCTCACATCCTGGTGTTCCACCTCGGGGCGAGAGGGAGGTATGAACTATACAGACCCATAACCATGGAGGGGCTGGAGAATGCTTACCCACATGTGTATATAATATGCATGGAGTATGTATATGTATATGTACACATACATTTTTTGTTGCTTGTACTAATGATGTGTACATGTACATAATATATAACCATATATACAGGCGCGTTGCTTTTCAAATTATATGGATTATATACTATTTACATCTATTTACAAAAGCAACATGAACCGTTACTATTTGCCTAGATATAATTTGTATAATTGTAAGATATTGTAAGACTGTGTGATACTTTGGATGATGACGTTAATTTTCCAGAACAAAGAGTGCACAAGTTCTCACTTGCAACAGCTTTTCTCATTCACTGCTTTGAGACAACATCTGTCTTGCAATTCCTGCAAGTCAGCCTTCTCCTTTGCCCACTCTGTTCATTGCCAAAACAGCTCATATCTATTTGCTTCAACAAAAAGGTAGATGTTGTAGGCACCTCTTTCCCCTTCACATCCATCTCCTGACTCAGAGACACCAGGACTGCGTCTCCCGACAGTGATGTAGGGAGAAGGATATACCTTTAATCAACGAGCCACATAGCCGACATAGCCCATGGACAAATAAAACAGGCAATCACATCTCATCAAGACTCCAAATCCCAAATCTCTGGCCAGAATGCCAGATCCATGTCCCAGCCCTCATCAAAAAGCTGCTGGCTTTGCCAGGTCTCCCCACATGGACTCCTTCACCAAAAAACATGTATTTGCCATTCTGGTGTCTGCCCCTGTGGCAATGTTGGTGTGGCAGAAGGCAAGAAAATCTGATTTTTTTTCCAAGGGAAGCTGAGCCCAAGTCATCTGAATCAACCCCAATATACTAATGACTTTCATCTTCATTTCATTTTCATTTCATCTGCTGTCAGGCAATACACTACTGATCTCCAAAGCACTCCGACATACTTCAACCCAACAGACTCCTGCCTGCGGATGCACCCAGCATTCACAACAAAGAACTTTATCATGCAGCAGCAACCATGACAGCTCAATGTCCTGGCTGCTTATCATCAGCTCCGATTTCATCGAATGCTTCGAATGCTAAGCGGCTAGAAACAAAAAGCCGGAAGGACTGCAGCAACAAGCTCCTAAGTGGATCACAAACATCCCACGAAAACACCACCCCACGAACAATAAAGACCGTTGTTTCTGTGTGTCCCAAACCCCACCGGGCCGGTTTGGAATTACTACTGCAACCAAATGGCTGGTTCAAGTCCCAGTTGCCCTTGATCATATCCAGATCCTGAACAGAATCTTGCAGATCAAAGCCAAGCGTATTCAGAGGTTGAATCTGCAACCAATACCTAAACATACAAGCCCATAACAGTCCTCCACCCTGCGAATCCTGTACCTTCAGGTGCAGAATGCAGCGAATTGCAGCAAGGGTAAGATAAAAAATGGCTCTCAAACATGCTAGACTAGACCTCGGATGGAAGCTTCACCCCAACTGAAATTGACGAGATCGGTGGCAATAGTAAACTGTGAATCTTGAAGGAAATGACATTCTGCATGTCCAGTATGTGGACTTTTGGACCCCACCAATCATTACATGTCAAGCATCTATTTTGGAGCTCATCAGCGCACTGGTAATGCTTGTGACTTTGAAGCTCTGCAGTATGCAAAAACATTTCAGGCTAGCTGTTTTCGTTCACAAATGTACTTGGGGGCACTGGTTGCAAATCAAGTTATTTTCGTAGAGTGCACGGTACGCCTGGCGCAAACAAATGCAGCTTTGCTAACCCTTGCGGTATTTCAAGGTTGGGATCACAGTGCTTCAGCACTTGTGGTGCTAGAATCAAAGCTCTTAAGAACAAAAACACATGATGGCTTCATATGGGGGTTTCCTTAAATGGTGGTACCCCCAAAACACCCCAAAATGATCATTCTTAGTAGGAAAACGAATGGTTGTTGGGTACCACCATTTTAAGAAACCCCCATATGTGTTTGCAAACACATCTGCGATCAGTCCCAATATATGCCAGCTTCACTGGAGTCTGCTCCTGAGCAGACCTCAAACCGCCATCGCGGTAAGTCGAGAGGCAAAGCTGTTTATATGGGTGTTTCTAAAAATAGGGATACCCCAAAATGGATGGTTTATAATGGAAATCCCTATCAAAATGGATGATTTGGGGGTACCACCATTTTCGGAAACACCCATATCTGATTAAAAGACCAGCATCCCAAATGTAGTTTGGCTGTTCGCTGGCAGCATGAGTCATGGACATCAGGGCATCATCATTGATTGCCTGGCACAAGCTACAGCAATCTGTCCCCATTGCAAGACTTTGGACTTGGCACTGAACAAGAATTGACATTTGCGGCTGAATCTATTTTCCATGTATGGTTTCCCATCACTATTCCCAACGATCGTTTCTTGATTACGCAGTTGCAATCGCGTCAAAAAATATCTTGGGCAAAAATTCAGTTTCACATGGTGTTTCAAACAGTTACATACAGGTGTTACTAGAGATCATAGAGATTACCTATTTGGAGGAATCCAAACAATGCAAATGTATGGTAAACTTCAAGGATTTCCCCTTAATGGTGCATTGTTTCCCCTGCCTGCCGTGCACTTGGAGCGGTAGGACCACTCATTCCTTGTTGCTGTGGTACCAGCTCGGCCTTGGGGTCCCAACAAGATGATCTGCCCTACTAGTTATGCATGGAACTATATACAAGCCCTATAAATGGCCCTAGTTTCAACCCTTACAAATGGGTAGTTGGTGTTTTTTTCACCCTTAGAAGTGGAGTTGGAACCCTACTTATAGTTGGTAGGGGCCCATCTTGAAAGCACCAATTTTTTGTTGGATGATACACTCCGGTAAACGAAGAAACCGCCATGGAAAATCCCAATCTTTTCTGGTAAATACCATCAAAATGGTGAAGTTTCCCATTGCTACCTGTGCGTTTACCCAGAGTAAAAAATAATCAGCGTGAAGCCTGTGGAAATTCCACATGGGTTTTAGACATCTACGACCAAGCTCCCAGCAGCATTGATGAGAGGAGTTCTTGCCTTGAGCCATGACTGAAATCCCACATGGTTTTTTGCTGCCTGAAAATTCTGCTGAGTTCCAAGCTGGAGATCCTGATGGCATGACCTCAGAAACAGATGGCCGAAAACTGATGCCATGGCCGGAAGGTTTGACGAATTGATACCGAAAATGGCCATATTTGAAAGGAGTCACCCTTTTCCACAATATCTTTTTGGATATCTATGTTACATTCTCGTTTGCCAAACCCCATCAATCCCATTGTTCCCTACATCAACATTTCCACACTCAGCAGCCATACTCCAGCAGGCAAGGTCACCCTTGTGGAAAAGTATTTTGTGAGCCAAACGCTATGAATAGAAGAGGGCACATGATGGACTGAATTGATTTGACAGCTTTCAATGAAGATCCACAGAAGTAGGGTGATAACTGAAGACATAGCATGTCCATACATCTTCGTCACGCTTCGGCATCCACTTCGAGTTTCATTCAACATCCTATTCCGTGATAGTGTTCTTTGGTGTTTCTTTGATGGGATTCCAATTTGTGGGCCTCCAAAAACCTTGACTGCGCCCATCTCGCAGGCCATTTGCATCCCACACACAGCAGGTGACTCTCAATTGGAGATGCGCTCCACTCATTCAGTTGTCTTGGCCATGCAACATTCCTGCAGCAAAACAAAAGGAAAAAAAACTAAATTTGAACACTTTTTCATTTCATGTGCTTGCCACGAAACGACGAATTTGCTCCTAGAAAACAGGATTTCTCTTGAATGAAATACGAACCGAACACCGGATTGAAGAATCATCAAAATTCATTACTGATTCATGGTAGTTGTTTCAACGAATATCTTTCAACGTCAACTTTGCTGATCATTGGATGATCGTTTTCCGAAGTCGATACTGCCGTAGGTGAAGAATTGAAGCCTGTCCTCATCAGTGCTACCCTGATGTTTCTCCTGGCTCAAATTGGTGGATCACAGCAGTTAACAGCTTCCCATGGCACAGGAGAAACTGAAGGAATCCACGTTGCTGAAAAAGGACCATCTGTTGAGTGCTTGGCAAGAGAAATTGCCACTCCAATACTGCGTTGAGATATGTGAAAAGCTGGCTTTCAAGTATAGCTTGACAGCTGCAATCGTGCCAGTTCGCACCGCATTTGGTATTCGGACTTTTGTGTCAGTTGAACAGCAATAGTCCTGTTCCAAAGGGGATGCAAAAACCACAAACAGCGAGAACTGCTAGAATTTGATTATATATCTAAACCCAACATCTAATCTCGACATATTCAACAGCTGCACAGAAAAAAAAACAAAATAATATGGCAAAGTGCTATGGCAAATTCTGTTCTGTCACATCTGCCAAGGTCCATCAACAATTGTTTAATTGGGGATGGTAATCGCACCTTTAGGGAATCCTATAGAAACCCCTCTAAGGCTGATGACCATCCCTACCATAACTTGAGTTGATCTGCATCAAGGCCCAGGCTGAACACCAGCGAGGGTCGTAACATTCCAGATCGCTGCTTCCAAGGAGGCCAGGGGCGGTTTTCCTGACCACAAAATGGGCAAATTCCCAACACGCCTTACCACCGTTGTATTTTGTATTACGAGATTTCGGTTCCGGAAAAAAAGGCGCTGAATATCTGTTCCGAACGGTGGGTCCCACAGTTCGATCCCAACCTCTTCCAGCGACTGTGATGCTTGGTGGTGTACTGACTGCAGTACATGGGTAGGCAGCACCTGAAAATATGATTAATTCGCACTGCTCATTTGGAATCCGTATGAAACGGGTGTGCTTTTGCACATGGGCAAATGGAATACTCCAAGCCAAGTAGCTCCTCATTCGTGCTTCCTTGCCTAAGTTGATGCAAGCGATTCGTTCGAGATAGCAAGCCAAATCGTCGAGCATTGTAAGAGCTGCCAAAAAAAAAATCTCTGTTGCAAACGAGTTGCCACTTGTAGGTGTTGGTGTTCACCTTCTTGTACCACTGTGTACCCTCAAAAAAGGCAGACTGCAAAGGCAAACACGAGCTTTCGAAGCATTCACCAAGTAAGCTTCTTTTGAAAGTGTATTGAGGGTAATTAACACAAGTAGCACGAATTTGTACAAAGAGATCATGATGATGAACATAATATGCTTTTCAATACATCAAGAGCAGCTATATTTTTCTACCCAATTTGAAGGCTGCATGGGTGTAGCTGACTCCAAGGACTTGACAACACCTGTTTCATTTGCATCGGTGTCGCACACCTCAGGGGTCAAGAAGACATTTCTAGTACTGGAAGCATAGATGATAGAACAGTGACTGGAACAGTGAAATAATCATGACTGGAAGCTCCGTTTTTTTCCTGGAGAAAAAATGGAATATGAATCGCTACTCTGGGCATCTAATCCATTCCAATCCTCTTCAATCCGAACACCCTTCGTCCAATCCGGTTTAGTAGAGAATTTCTGGAGAAACTTAGCGCTTCACAAAGTCGTTGCAGAAGATTGGTTCACAACACCTCAGGCAGGGACTGAAAACGACATTGTCCTCACTCTGACGACTTCCTTCACTCGTGTCAAATAGCTTTGCTAAAGTTCCAACCATGTCTTGTTGTCATGCCATTCATGATGGGAACACCATGACGTTTCCACATATCCCAAGCTCTCTACTGCTCAACGGTGCTGCCCAGCAATGAGCCAACATCTTTCTTCGGCCTGGGGTCACGTGGCAAAAAGAAGAGAAGAGAGAAAAAAATGCAAACTCGAAGGAGATGCTACGTGCGAACAAACATATTCCACCCGGAAATGAACCAATGTCCCCCTGAAAAGGGACCATTTCAATAGGGAAATTAGTCTTCCCACCATCATTTTTCAGGGGACACGTTAGTTTCAGGGAGGGGAAGTCCCGTGTCATGCCTTCCACTAAACTCATAAACTCAGTTCATTCCATCCATGCTTTGTCAAGGCACTTCCATTGCGTGGCAGGGTCACACACTTCTGGCAGGCAAACCAACTTGTCGCAACACTCCTCCCAGCTCAGGTTCCATCTGTGAAATTCCAGTCAAAACAGAAACACATCTCAAAATTCATGGTGTTTATGGCAGTCTATAGTCGTACCTTAAAGAAACACTAAGCTCAACAATCTACAACATCTATACCATCTATACAATCAAGTCATCTTCATTTAGCTCCTCATCTGACCAACCCTTGCGATCTGTGTTCGTCAAGGCGTTTTGCGCTGCACCTGAGCTCCACCGAACAACGATCCCGTGGGCATCCGGGATTTCGGTAAACTTCGACTCTGAGGATCCCCGGCGATGGACCCACTTGGTGGCATCACTGCATTTCCAGTGTTTGCAGCTTTTCCTGTAACGACTTTTCAATAAAAATTTCTGGAGGAACACTCCAGAAACAAATCTGGAAAAATCTGAAGAATCTAAATATCTTTGGACAAAAGATGGGGTGAGAAATTTTGAAGCAAAGCCAAAGTTTTGAACCCTAGTTGTTAGCTGTTAAGTTGGAGAAACAGCAAAGGATTCTCTCAGGCGACATCAAACACCGCTCTCCAGGCTTTTTCTCCGGATGGATATTTGGAGGCATCAGGAATTGCATCAATATTGTAGTTTTGCGTTTGAAAGAAAGCATGGACGGTAGATCTGTTCAACGGTGTCACGGCAGTAGTGCTTTCATATAGTACAACACTGCATTGATACGTATCGATACTTTCCGAAACCAACAGGAATGATATTGGAAATGTTCCCAAAAAAGTCTTGGATAGTTTTGGAACTTCAAATAAACTGAATGATGTTGGAAGAAAAGTTCCAAAAATAAGTTTTCGAACTTGGAATTTGCAAAAAAAAACTCATTTTGCAAATTTCAGTCCTTTCGCAGCATTCCTCATCGGTGCTGCCCAGGCGATGGAAAGAGTTCACCAAAAGCGTCAAGGACTTGGCTCTTTTGGCATTGGAAAGAGATGGTGGATGTTATGCACATGGGTGTTTCCAAAAATAGTGGTACCCCCAAATCATCCATTTCAATAGGGGTTTTCCATTACAAACCATCCATTTTGGGGTACCTTTATTTTTGGAAACACCCACATGGAGGGCTTGGGTCTTTGGTCTCTACCACGTCACATTGTGTTTGTCCCTACATGAGCTTACATGGGCATTGCATCAATGTTACTGTTGGAAGTTTGAGTGGTTCTATCAATAAGAAATGGTATAAAGCGTTCATATGGAATGGTACCTTTATCTGAAATTGATTCACACATCAAAAGAGATGAAACTGAGATGCATGTATGACAAAATAGACCGTCTGCCTATGAATAAGTATGCATTCGGATACTTTCCAGAAGAGCGCAATGACAATGTGTTACAACCCCCACGTCACAAAGGATCATAAAAATGGATTTCCAAGTGCCTCCACCAACTCAATCAACAGAAAAGGACATGTTGATCAAAGGAACTTGGATCACTGCACAGGACTCGCTTGGCCCCAAAAAAATTTGCCGAGTTGCATCATCGCTACATTTATACTTGTTGCACGTCTGCTTCTCACAGCATTCTTCCAGAGTGTTGCCTGAAGTCAAGAATCATCCTCTAAACCACAAGGCTTCAAAATAAGAGTGAAATTCTAGCCTTGTCTTTTTGCGCCAGGTTTCCGCGTTTATATGGGGCGCGAAGAAACCCTCCTACAAAGTTCATCAAGGCACTAGCTATAAGACCCCTGAAACTGTTGGACAGATCCTGCACGACCCTGGATGCATGGGATCCTGGAAATACTAGGCTAAGCATCATCTTAGCTCGTGCAGGATTTCGCCCATCAAGCGTAGTGCGCTGACAGTGACTTAACTTCGAAACAAATATCTCTATTATCCAAAGCTGAATCCACAGGTCACTCATCTTAAAGTCAATGCCTAGAGGCAAAATTTGTATAAATTTAGCTCGACGGTATACATGAAGTATCATGAAATCGTATCAGATCATCTCACAAGCGACAATGATACCGAATCTATATCCCATTGGGACCTAGTAATTCATATCTAACTCCCATTTGGGGGATAAATTCCAAAAAACTCCATCCGGGCGTTTTTCCACATCCCTACAAGCCTACAAGGGCACCAGGAATTGGCTTCCACTTGGTGTTCGGGCACGTGAAGGTCTGGAGACAACGGGTCAGGGTACCCTCCCAATGCCAACATAAGGCCGCCAAGGCCGCCTTATTGGGGAGAATATTAAGGAACAATCTTAATTAATAACAATTAATAACCCCCTTTGGAAAGTCTTATTTCCTGGATTGGGTGGAAAATACCCTTAGATTCCCATGATCTTTTTCACCAAGGCACATCACACTTCAGCACATCGCAGCAGGTGTCGCGGTCCCCGCCCTTCAGCATGTCGGCTCCAGGCTGGCGGGCAGATGGCGGCAAACTTGAGGTGATGGCTGGTGCAACCCCCCAGAAATAAGGTCTTATTAACGGTGGCATCTAAGCTAGCTAGTTGACCAGTCATGATGATGATATTTTTTGTTTCTTGTTGGAAGATTTTACTGACACCCAAAAAACAATGCACAATATAGGCGTTGTCATTCACCATCACTGAGCATTGCCCTTTTTTCACCCTTCCATCTATGCACCTTCTTGCCGTACTTGTTGTCTGGGGAACACTGAAAATCTTTGCAGAACAGCGGTTCGCAGCACTCCTGGCTATCAAGAAAGAAATCCAGGCTCACGCAAGTGCATACATATCCTTTAAGCAGCAAACGCTGTAAAATGCACTTCAAACATGCCAAGGCATCTCCGTCCGTGCTTCCCTTTCTTGGCACACCTGCGCAGATGTATACAAATCTCACGTATAACATGATATGATAAGATTATACAAGACAGCTCATGCATTGCAAATCATGAAGACAAAAGAAATTACAGTGGCAGCCACCAGCATTTGTACTTCCATATGATTTTCTTGCGCCTTCAGACACCCAAATGTCCAGCTTTTCTGAGCAGGCGAGGTCAGGTGGGATTGGAGAGAACAAACCCCAAGATGACTCTTACAACTCTTGGTGTGGTGAAACTGGTGGACCAAAAGAGCATGGACTCTTATCCCAAATGCACAAAATCTCGCACTTGGAAAAAACAACTTTAAACCCTGGAAATTTCACACTGATACTAAAAAAATGCCTTGGGAAATGGTACTGGAACATGTCGTAGTAATCTAATTCTTTGGTTCATATCTTAGTATCTAAGTTCAATTTCATGACTGTTGGCCAGTTGGCCACACCAAAAAATGTCTCCAAAATCCAAGGTGCTACTCTTCACGGCAGCGCTGCATTTGTGAGTCGCGCATAACTCAGCCAGTTTTGCAGGATTAGCTGGAAAACTGGAAAACTACTCACTATCCGAGGAACTTGTTTCTTTGAGAATTGTCTTGTTGAAGGATCAAAAAAACACAAAGAAAACCGTACGTCAACTCAAACTGCCTGTATATTTCGGATATTTTTTTTTGTAATGTAGTATAAACCCCTCTTGTTGTACACCCCAAAAGGTTGTCACTGGTTCACTAGAAGCTAAGATTCATGGCCCTCTCTTCGCAGCAATCCTCTGGAGTGCTTCCAACCAGTCCTTTATCACCTTGCAAATGCTCGGATAGATTCATGTCGTTTTTTGGGCGTCTACTAGGAACAGGTCGGTTGGTACAATCCTGACAACAAACACGAGGAAAAAAGACTGTAGAGTGTTGAAGTATGAACTATGTCAAGCTTACAAATGGGCGAAATGTGGCTGAAACATCGGTTGAAATGTGGTGTCTTTTTTTCCGAAGCTCAAACAAAACTTGACATTTCCATGTTTGCCATGCTGACAGAAACATTGGCCTTTGTCCTTCCACTTCGTCTCGTTTGCACCTCGGTTTTGCAGATGTCAATGAAACCAAGTCGAGATTCATGATACCAAATTCAGGCACGAGGGTCTTCCGTGTACCATTTACCTTTCATGTCAAGTGATATAGAGAAAAAGAGTTGTGTCTTTACACATCTGTCCAAATCTATTCTTTTTACTGCAATGGTAGGATGGTTTTCGTGATTGTCAGAACCTCACCAGATTCAGCTTGCAGCATCAGGTTTCGCTGTCAAATCTCTACTGAGGTTCCAAACAAAGGTTTGCAGGGCAGTACATTGGAATACAGCAGGTCTCCACATTGAAACCAGTTTTCTTTGTCTCGGCAAATCACCAGGGACTTGGGGAGGATTTTACACATCTGGACCAATCCCAAACCGAACAACTTCATCTTGTAGTTGGAAGTTGGAAGTTGGAAGTCTTTCCCGTTGAAAGGACCGCATATTTAAGCATTCAATGATAGATGTTAAGGAAAAACCCGTTTCATAGAAAAAGGTGCCAAAACATGCCAAAGCCGCATAATTTGGATGTTTCTTGTACTTGCCCTCTGGACATCCAATGGCCTCGACCTGGCGCAGTTACATGGTTTACAATGTGTCGCAACAATCGCAACAAAGTGTGGTATATGAAACATAGGAACCATTACCATCAAACCATCAAACCATCAACCAGCAGGGCATCAACCATCATCACTAGCTTCAAACAAGGTACCTGCCAGAACCAACAACGGAAATGTCCCTACGATTCCAGGTCGTCAAAACAATTGGGCCTCGCAAAGCTTTGCCTCGCAGCAGCGGGCTTCGGAGTGGCCGAAAAGGCCTGAAAAAGTTGATGATGGCACAGCACTCAAACAACTTCTAGGTATAATATGTATCTATATTTATATATATTCATGTGTGCGTATGTAAAGGAGCATCTAGCAAAATCGTGAAGTTGAATTCGTGGTACGACACTCTAGACTGGGCAACAAAACGTGCAACGAGCTACCCAGCCTTTACCCTTGCGGTTGGCATGGGAAGGGCATTCGAAGACATCGCAGGACTGGCATTCATAAACATTCAGGGTAAAAAGAACACCAAGAATTGCTAGGTGGTGGTTGAACCAACCCATTTAAAAAATATGCTCGTCAAATTGGATTATTTCCGCCACAAATCGGGGTGAAATTAAAAAACAATTGAAACCAACACCGGCCAGAAATCGGAGAAGAACTTGAGCCTTTCAGCCTTTCAACTTTGTGCAACACATTCTTGCCGTGTTAAAAACTAAGGCCTTTGGAGTGAGGCAAATGTCTGTCATGTAGATCTGCCCTGACGTCCAATTGCCCGGCTTCAAGTACCTCCACAACATCCAAACAAGATCAACTATAATGAACATGTGCATACATCATATATACAATGTATATATAGGAGAAGATACATTCAAAAATCCCGAAAATGAAAACACAACAAACAAAAAAACAAACATCCCGGGAGCACTGGAACTCCAATCTGTCAGCTGCTTGACCAACCTCACCGGACACCTGGCAGGGCTTGCAAGCTGAGATGTGTAGAAAACTCTGGGTGTATAAGTTTCAACCTGAATCATCTCGGATGTTTCAAAAGCTTCCACATTTGAATCTCTCGCTGCTGCTTCCCGAGTCCTCTCTTTTGCACCTTTCAGGGATTCCGGAATGACAAGGCCTTTGTCCTCCATGTATTTGGGATTGACAAAAAGGTCATCAATGGCCAGGCGACAAACACGAACGAAACCTATTTCTCTCATCACTTTTGAAGCGCAAACACCTTGTTCATCTCAATCAACAATATGCCAACTGTGATCTTCTCAAAATCAGTGGTTTGAAGCACATCGCACTCAGCACCCTCAATGTCCAGACCAAAAATCCACTGTTGTGCGAGTTGGACTGATGGCAGCCAAAATTTTGGCCAATGGCTCTGCTTGGACGTTTCCTTTTGTATTTGATTTGACTATCTGACCAACAACATGTCTGTCTACTGCAAAATTCACCATTTCAGATTTGCCAGTGGGTGACAATGCACCATCAAACGACCAAGCTTTGCGGCTATTCTGCCTCAATCTGCCATAAACATTGCCGGGCTCGATGAGAAGGCCTTGCCACGCGGTTGACTCATAGTAAAGTTTAGGGCATTGCTTTTTTGATTAATGGGCTCCGCTTTCCACAAAGAAACCATCCTTGATCTGTGTCAAAAGTGGCTCCAATTTGTAATCCTGTTTGAACTGTGGGCGGTGCATGTCAGCGGTAAAACGGTGAAGTTGATAGGGCTCGGAGCTGAGTGGTTCAACCTAAATCATCTCGGATGTTTCAAAAGCTTCCACGTTTGAATCTCTCGCTGCTGCTTCCCGAGTCCTCTCTTTTGCACCTTTCAGGGATTCCGGAATCACAAGGCCTTTGTCCTCCATGTATTTGGGATTGACAAAAAGGTCATCAATGGCCAGGCGACAAACACGAACGAAACCTATTTCTCTCATCACTTTTGAAGCGCAAACACCTTGTTCATCTCAATCAACAATATGCCAACAGTGATCTTCTCAAAATCAGTGGTTTGAAGCACATCGCATTCAGCACCCTCAATGTCCAGAGACCAAAAATCCACTGTTGTGCGAGTTGGACTGATGGCAGCCAAAATTTTGGCCAATGGCTCTGCTTGGACGTTTCCTTTTGTATTTGATTTGACTATCTGACCAACAACATGTCTGTCTACTGCAAAATTCACCATTTCAGATTTGCCAGTGGGCGACAATGCACCATCAAACTCCTCCAATAATCATGGAAGTGAAAAGTTGGGCCCCTTGAAGTTTCCTGTCATTTATAGTTGATTTTCCACTTCCATGATTATGGGTCTGATGTAATTGGTGCTGTGTATTGGCAACTGCTTCATGCAATGTGTTTTTTTCGCCTTCATGCTTTGGTTCGTTGGAAAAATCCTCAAGACCCGGAAAACGTGGTGTTTTCTCTAACCAAGCATAGCCAAAGTCGTTGGCCAACAAGTCTTGTACTGCTGGAAAACTTCTTGGCTGCAAGGGCAATCCTCCATGTGGTTCTTCTGCTTGGATAGGACTGGAGTTCACCAGGTAGTGGATGTTCAGGTCGTCGAAGTTGCCAATGTGGAAGCCATTTTGTTTCCAATGCCAAGTGGCATCAAATCCTCGCAGTGATCTTCCAAAAAAACAGGCATCCATTGACTTTACTCCATCGATGTCTTCAAAAAAAGTATTCAGATAATCTTGCAACACTGAAAAAAAGGAAACCTAGGAAACATCTGACTGACAAAAAATGCTATCTAGTATCGAACATTGTGACATGTCGAACACATAACTTTCCTTAAAAAACAGCTTTGTCTGTTGCTTCCACAGAGGTGCCATTCTGAGCTCGTCAGGCTGCACTCCAACGTCTTGATATTCGTTCAAGCCTGTCATCTTTGACTGAATTCGGAATAAAAAACAGTTTTTAGGGGTTGGAAAAAAAATTGCACGGAAATTGATTCAAAAATCGTTTTTGGCTCTAAAAAAATGTTGGAGGTGCAAGACGCTGAAAAGAAATGAGCTGAACCCCAATGGATCACCAACTAAAACCTGGAAGACATGGCGCCTGGCAGTTAGCAAACGCAAGAGGAGAACCAGCAGCGTTGCGCCCAGTGCCGCCAATGCACGTGCCCGGCCTGGTGAACATTCCACTGTTGATTCCATGCAATATGCAAGGGGAATGCAGTCAAGAATCAAACTTCACAAGGCTGGCCTTCCAACAAACCCAACACCAAAAGTGATGAGATCACCTGAGTGATTTCAGATGTTCAAGAAAATGTCACCAAGCTCAATTCACCAAATTTGAAGTGTGAAATCATCTACAGTATCGAATTTTTGGCAAAAATGTGACCAACTACAGTAGAAACCCAAAACCATCTGGGTTTTCTCTTAAATGCCACCAAGGATACCAAAAATAGAAGCATGCTTCGTTCAAAGACCTTTTGGGAGACTTTCGGCGCTAAGCAGTTGCCCAGTTGTAACCCTATGGTTCCTGCAACGAGTCCTCAGGGTGAAGCCGTGGATGACATGAACCATGAAATACCGAGTTGGTTCAGGTTCCAGGATCCTTATAATGGCTTAATATAAGTCCCTATACTTCAAAACATTTCTATGACGTCTATGACATGAACCATGAAATACTGATTGGTTCGGGATCCTTTTTTGTTTCACGGCTTATGAAACTAATACCCAGAACATATATGTATATTTGTGTGTATATATATATATATATGTATATCTATCCTGTGGGACTACCCGGATGCATTCAGGGTCTACGGTGAGAACTATGGAAAAAAACTCGAAAAGTCGAAAAGTCAAAAAGTCGAAAAGTGGCAGCAAAACTCGAAAAGTCGAAAAGTCAAAAAGTCGAAAAGTGGCAGCAAAACTCGAAAAGTCGAAAAGTCCGAAAAGTCGAAAAGTGGCAGCAAAAGTCGAAAAGTC
>DF239454.1:2398-44346 GCA_000507305.1 Breviolum minutum Mf 1.05b.01 | reverse complement strand
TTTGGACATCGCAATGGTCGGTCATCTTGCGCACATTCTATAGGCAAATTCTTTCTTTGCTATATAGTTCTTTTTTCTTTTGAAACTTCCGCCACCGGCTCGCCCGGGAACTACTTGTAAATACACTAGATATACATTCACTGAGCTAGATTTTTTGGAATTCATCTACCATAACTTGATCCAAGAGGCGGAGATTGCACTACCTCAAAGCAGAAGCTGTTTGACGATGCATGGTCTGTAAAGCGCTAGAATGACTGGCATTCCAAAGCTTCATGATACTTCGAAGGGACCTGCAAAAACAATAGATTCAATAGACTCTTCGCAGACTTTGGGGGGATATGTTATTTTTATATATGTTTACGATAGTTCTTACGCAATTTCATTATGTAACAACTATGTATATGTTTCCAGATTTACTAGCAGATCTTTCATTCTGCACCAGCAAAAAGCTTACTTTTCAAAGTGCAAAACTGAGGTGCGGCAAAGGGGAAATTCCCAACACCGCTGGGATAGGCCGCTTTTGGCTCGAAACACTTCGAGCCACGGCTGCAGAAAGGTAGAGACGCATGCGGGAAGCACCCGCAAAAAGTGTAAGAAATGCAAGCTGCTACATCCAGCTATTGAAGTCATGGATACTCAAAAAAAGTCTCGAATATCTTGAATCTGAAAGCCAAAGATATCATGCAGTTGTGGAATGTTTCTTGGATTTCAAAGAACACACGTTTCTCGCAGATTTTGTGTTGCAGGATTTCCCGCGCAATTCCAACCTTCCATTTTGTTAATAAAAATATATAAAGATTCATTGATGCAGCTCCATACCTGGTTTCAATCCAGGGAAGCCAAAAGCAACTAGGCAGAACTCTAAAAGTACCATCACAAGCATCCAATAACGAATTCCACTAAGACCATCTTTGCCAACTAAATGCGATCCCAAAATCGGTCCCAGAAAGTTAGCAAAGGAAAATAGCCCTTCTGAGATTCCTTGCATCCAGCCCTGCATCCTTTGTGGTACATGGCTGGTGTAAAGCACCCTTGCAGGTGTCCGAATCAAAACAGGAGGTACTGCGATCAGAATTAACCAAGGTAAAACAAATTCAATGAAGGATAGACCATCCAACCAGCTTGTAAAGGCCCATATCCCTCCAGCAGTCGTAGCTCCAACACCCACAGAAATGATACTTCTGCGGCTCCAGTGGTGGCCAAAGAATGCTGTGCCAGTGAAAAGGCCCAGAACAATGAAGCTGGCACCACCAAACACTACTGAGGTGCCCCAGGGTTGAATCTGGAACTCTTTGTCCAGAACAAGTGGAGGCAATACTTCCAAAATGGCGAGTAACAAGGCAGTGATAACCTGGAAGGATAGACAAATCCAAATTGCAGGCGTCTTCCAAATTGATACCGAAGAGTGATTGTTTCTTTCATTCTCAATGTCACTAAGTTTGTTTTCTTCAGGAAGGGCTACATGATCCACGAATCGACGACATAGGATTATCCCAACAAGATTCACGATGCAAATAACCCACCCAGAAGAGTTCAGCTGATTGAAGAATCCCTGTTCCGGCAATAAGAACAAGATGGTGCTGGAGAAGGGGCCAATCAATACCCCCAAACTTCGGACGGTATTCAATCGGACTTGCGCTGCTCCAACCTCTTCAATACCCTTCAAAGCACGAGCTGTCCAAGCAAACAACAGTGGAGTAGATGATGCACCCAGACCACAAATGACACGCGCTGTGAAAAGAAGCCAAGGAGAATCTGCTAAAGCATATAGGGCACCTCCCACGACAGACAATCCAAGACAACTACACAACAGTGCCTTGAAGTCCAAACGATCTCCCAAAGCACCAATCAATGGCTGGCAAAGCATTCGTGTCACCGAAAAAGTTCCGATCATGATTCCAAAATGTATCTCTTCTCCGTTCATCCGTTTGAGAAGCGGAAAAAGAGTGGGAATCACAATGCCCCACTCAAAGGTACCTAGGAAGATTACGTAGCACAAGACGTTTAATCCTCGTGGAGACGCCTTTTCAACCGGTGAGATTCCTTGTCCAGCTTGTCCAGGTTTGGAAGATTGCTTCTCCGAATGAAGACATGGAAAATTTGCATAGAGCCCTGGAATCTTTGAAGGACAACAACTGAGGATGTGAGTTTTGTAGTACGCGCCAAACGAGGAGATATTTTGTTGCCCTTCTTCTCTCACAGTTTCCAAGCTGGAATCCTCCCCTATCGACGACTGGCTTACCTCCAGACTCTTGCTGGCTGGTGAGGCTGCTTGCCCCATGGGTAGCTATACAAGTTGCAAGCCTTGTGCAACTTTCACTGGAAAATGAGGCTAAAAATCTGGCGGTTTTATCATGGAATGCTGCTTCAATGCAGAAAGATCCAACAGAAAAATCACCATTCCAATGTCCAAAGTGGTGGAGCATGCAGAAACATGGTGAACACGGTGACACATGGTGAACTCCATATTTTGCATGCTTGCAAGGGAAACAAATCAAGCAGGGTAAAGATGAAGCGTTACCATTGACTACTTAGCGGCTTTGCGCTAAAAGCAGATCCATTAACACCTACAATATCTACAAGATTTTCGTCTAAGGATCTCGGATCCTTCCATCAGACACTGAACGGGCCATATACTTTGCGCCCCGCACTCGTCTATCTTTCTTCATGGATGCCTTGCTATCCCATTGGTTGGGGTCTGAATGGCTGGCCTGTCGATCAGTTAGCTCATGCAGTCGAGACTCAGTCACAATGGAATTCTGTATCATCTTTTCTCCACGCATTTGTTCAAAGCTCGAAATGTTGGTACTGTAAAACCCTTTGGAAAGCATCTTGCAAACTCATTTCCCACAGCAAATGGCACCTGAGTGGCATTTCCTTGGGAAGGCACAAATACACGGAAAGCCATGGACTTTTTGCTGCTTCACTGACCCTCTTGCTAGCAAAATCTCAATCCCTACATGTAGATTGGAGATGCACCCAAAAAACTACAGCCCCTGGCCTTGCAAAGCACCCATCGAGGCGGCACGGACCTGTGGATAGATAGTTTCCCTTCCAAAAAAGCCATGGATTTTTTCATGGCCTCATCCACTTTTCTGTTCAATTTGGCCCGCGACCTTGCGAGGTAGACTTTGTCCTTGTGAAGTTGGCTTCGGTAGTGGCACACGTTCTGCTTGCTGCTGCTCCCACCAGGCCTTGCAAAGAGTCGATCTTGCTTCGAGGATTCAAGTGTACCAGAGTTTTGTCTAAACAAAGCGGGTCGAAGTTCGACTCAGAACGTATTTTTGCACATTGATGCATAGCATGACCGTATTGGATACACATATAGACATAAATCGTATATATATATATAGAGAGAGAGAGAGAGAGAGATTCATTATTCATACATATACGTTATATCAAGTGTGTATTGTGTAAAGATACATTACATGTACATTTAAGTACTGTACATGTACATACATTCTGTTCTCCAGCCAATAAAAAAAATGGCTAGTAACATGCTATGAAGGCACCAACTATGGGACCTGTTGGACCCTGTTGGATACCCGAAATCGTCCACCTTCAAGGCTTTGATGAAGGCCCTTCCAACCTGCAGGGTGGGCCCCAGGACCGAAAATCCATGGCTTCACTGGGGTTACAATCCTACTTATAGGGGGTTATAACAACCCCCTTGTATATCTGGTAGGAGCCAACTGTGTGTAAGTTGAAACCGAAATCAAAAGTGTTTGCAAAACCTTGTGACATCAGACCCGCCTTAGCCTCGTAGGCGCTGTCTGGGTTGGGATGCATCCCGGCCTTTCACAGGCAGTTGACTGCACATGCCCATGAAGCAAACATGACCAGAGACCAAGTGCATCAGGAGATTCTCTAGAGTTTGATGGTGAAGCACAAATTTGTAATTCCATTCTAGCTCCACTCCCAATGTCAAAGCAGTCAATTCTCAGTGGAATACCACCTTTGACCCAATTCAACTTCCAAACACATTTCGCCTACTCACTGCTTGCTATGACCTATCTTTGTTCAAGAGGAGCCAGGTTCCACATTAGTTACATCACTTGGCCACGTTTTCTGGGCTCATGACCCCTTTCGGCATTCGCTGCAGCTTTGGTGGGATGCGTCCCTGGAGTGGCACAGCATTTGCGGAAGCAGCCATTTCAGGCCGCACGGAGGATCGACCACCATCTTTGGATCGTTCCTGGACATTCCATTGTGGACACGAAAATGAGGCCAAAGGGCTGATTATGTGTATGTATATACATATATAAGTATATTGTATATATACATAAATTGTGTTTGTATGTGGCATGCACTCTCTACATACAAATTTGGCCCCAAGTGGTGGGCAAACATACTGAAACACTGCAAAGAGTGGCCAGTGCAACCCGAATTTGTAGGTTTGCATGTTTGCACCAATGTTCTCCATATCTTTTCTCCAAATCATTGCAACTTTGGTTTTTGAATCTCAACCAACAGGTTTGCCTCACTCGTTTTGGAAAGCGCTTCAACAGGGACTGCCTCCACCACCTCGAATCCAGAAAACGAGTCTGAATGCATTCGATCAATTTGATTGTGAAGAATCTCAGGGGCAAAGAAAGCTAGACCCAAATTTGCCTGCTGATTCAGCTGCTCAACCTCCATTCTTTGCGCAACAGTGTGCACAAGAGTATGAGGGCTTGGAAGGAACATGAGAAGGGTTTTATCGTGGTCTATACGTGATCAAATTTCACTGCTGGTACCCAAGTCATTCCCAAGTCTAGCTGAAAATTGGTGCCAAAACCATGGCGTGAATCCGAAGATTTCAAGATGTCATAACATGTTCCTTCAAAAAAGACAAACGCCCCCTCCAAGTGCATGCAACTACATGCATGTACTTACAGCATGTTGCTAGCGTTTATACCAAGGCAACTTCTTGATAGTCAAAATATCGCATGAGGCAAGAAAGTCAAGTCGCCTGTTTCTGCACAGCCACTGTATTTGCAGCTACCTACCAACATGAGAAAAATCACAGTCTTGTGAGTTGCTCATCTAAGTTTGTAGAGAGAAATATCTACCCAACTCTCTCAAGGCATGTCTTGAAATTTGGGTTGCTTGTCTTCTATACTTCACACACCACAGGGCATTATCATTATCCCATGTCCCTTTTGACTCTTGACACTGCAGAGATCTCTAAAGTCAGCACTTCCGCATTTCTAGCGTTTTGATACTAAGAGAAAACACTGCAAAAAGTTCACTGGCCTGCTTTGGCTGCATTGGACTTGCCACCTCCTTTTGCACCTTGAAGAAGGGCAAAGTGATAGACTTTGCATCTTCACGCATCATGATGGTCAATCATGACTTACCTAAAAGTATCTTCCGCAAAAAACTGAGACCCAAGGAGCTTTGTAGCTGGACGATGTTGATGGTCGCGAGTTGAAGGTGGAGCCAGCCTACCATTGGAATCCAAGATGAGGCCGCAGTGGTTTCCAAAATCTTCGGATGACATGAACCATGAAATACTGGTTGGTTCAGGTTCCAGGATCCTTATCTCATGGCTTATGAAATAATCCCTACATAACTGGGTAAAATAATCATTGTTTTGGTCGCTGCTCAAGTTGCACTAATGGTGGCCTCACTAGGAGTTCGCGTAGAAGCAGCAGATGGTGCATTTTTGGTGCCCCACTTTGTAGGCAACGTTTTTCCCACCTCGTTGTTGCTTGTTGCGTCAGGAGCTTCAGTGTCTAGTGAGTCTAGTGTTTGAAGTTTTCCAAAATCTTTCTAGGGCACTCACACTGGCAGCACGTGAAGAGGGGATTGGTTGAGAATTCACCTCGTCATTTCCATAAAGCCGACAACTACGCAAGGGTTAAAATTACAAGCAAACTCCACTCGTCTGCCACCTGTCACTATAACTTCTAGATTCTCATACCCTCTGGTGGGATTTTTTTCTGATTTCAACTCCGTTTGGTCCGTTTGGGTTTCACAAGATCCCTAGCGCCTTCGCAGGAGGACCTTTGGGTCGTTGAGCTGATTTCTTTGAGGTTGTTGCGAAATCTACCGGCAGGCCTGGAATTTCAAGCTTGGCCATAAGATATACAGCACACCTTAACGCCATGTTATGGTAGTCTTTGTCATCATGTCAAAGCAAAAATACAAAAAAAATAAGCGTAGGTGGTATCCCCAACAGCAAAGGATGTTTGACACGTCCTCTCCGGACAGCATTGCCACTTTCCGAACCTCGGAACCTATCGAAACCCGGAACCAGTTCCCGGAACCGGTTCGCAAACCTTGGGAACCCGGAACCTGTCAGAACCCATTCAAACCTTGGAATCACCTTCCGAACGCCGGAACCGGTCGGAACCCATCGAAACCTCGAAGCACCTCCTGCGGAACCCATCGAAACCTGGAACCGCTTCCCGGAACCCGGTTCCTTCCCGGAACCGCCCCACCTCGCCCAGAGCACACCGAAATCTATATTGTGCAAAGATCCCATAGCATTCTGCTGTTGGGGAAAAAACTCTCCGTTGCTTCCAATTCTTCAAATATCTTATCTTTCCAATATTTCATGAAGCTTGTAACTCCAACATGTCCCCTATTGTTTTTGGATGTTTTGAGGCCCTAAAGAGCTCCTTGTTCATCGCTCCTTTCTAAGCAACAACTTCAATCCAAGCTCCCATACCGACCACATGCAGATTCAGCGCTAGCCCTCTGTCAGGCACTTTGTCTCGCCTTGGTCATAAAGGAAAGGGAGCACACCTGGTCAGATTTTCTAGATCAACTAACGGTAAATTGGTGATTTGGGGCCCGGTGGTTTGAATTCCTGGGATCCTCTTCTGAAAAGGGGTAGCCCAAGAATCCCAAACCACCGGGCCCCAAACCACCAATTTGCCACTACAGTAGTTGATCCAGAAAATCTACCAAGAAATTAAAACACCCACCATAGTGGTGCCTGTCACTGGAGCTAGTTAAGCTCTTTTCAAAGTGCATAAGATCACCTGTCAAATGTTCAGTGTTCCCAGCCCCTGCTAGAGTTCTCATGACCACCCCCGGGTGCCCAGGCTGCAATGAAGAAGCTGAGGCCTGATTTCGAACAACTTCGGTGGATCGAATCTGGCACAACAACAAAAAACGACGTGGGATCACTCTTGCGAAAAATCCACCCATTGATCAGTCCCTTGGTATAAAATAGTTATAGCTTTATATATTAATACATATATCATATAAATTATTTGCTTTTTGTGTACATTGTTTTTTTGCATATGTAGCTACAAACAATTATGTCATACGAACACCATTTTTAGGGCACCTGTCGTGTCCTTGCTTCTGCGGCACGGCGCTTTACCTTCAGGTTGGGAAAAAGAATTGGACATTCATAAGGAACGCGTTCCATGTTCAACTGGCTACCCCCAACATTTGCCTTGTAAAACCCTTCAAAAACATTCTGTAAAAAAAGCCTTCCAAGTTGTCATAGCTTGTGCCTGCTCCACAGCTTTGCGGTGCATAGCCTGTGACATGGGAGGAAAATGTCTTTGGAGGCGGAGTTTTTTTGCAGCGACAAATTTACGAGCAAAGTGAGGAGATTGATGACAAGGCCTAGGTGTGTCTTGAACTCAATAAACCCAAATTCCGTGATTGTTGTTCTAAATGAAATAAGCTACATGTTCGGATAGTATTTTCAGATTGGCTTCCAATTTTGAACAAAACAAACTTAGAAATAGAAACTGGTTTTTTGTTTCAACATCTTTAAAGGAAGGGAAGAGAAGGCAGTGAGTCACTGAATTATATAGACCTTGAAAATCCCACCCATAATAATTTTCCAGGTAAAAGCGTCGAGAGAGACTCCGCCTGTTGAAGCATTCGTCTCTCCTGAGGACTTGCCAAGTCTAACAAAGGGAACTGCTGCTTCAAATTTAGATCATTGTTACTGTTGATGGAAGAAATCCTGCACCACCTGGAATGTATAAAACCGTATGAATACTGGGATATCTACTATATCAACTGGTGCAGGATTTCTTCCATCAACAGTATGGCTGCTATAGCATGACAATCAGCTCCTCAATATCTATTGATTTCCCACGTGCACGAGCCATCTCTTCTGTAGTCCTCAAGACATCATTACAAGGCAACTCCAACAACGTTGATCAACAGCATTCGATCCAAGGAGCCATCCATGAAGACGTTGACGATACTCAGTCTGTGGTACATTTACCTTGCAACTTTTGTCTTTGGCACAAGGGGGTGATGAAAAAGCCTTGACACTTTGATCCATTTTGATTGATAGGGTCGGTCTTCCCTCTACAAAGTATCACCCATCGTGTCCATTGAAGATGAATCATCAAGAGGGAGGACTGCCCATTCTGAGGCCCCAACCTCCTGAAAGCCCCTGGTCAGGGTTGACTTGACAAGGATTGCACTGATGAAATTCGGTTGCTACTGTTTAATCTCAGAAAGAAACAACGATGAACCTTGCATCAATCAAGCAAGGAGTAACCCAGATATTGAAAACAGCAGCTTTGTGGTCACCCTTTTTGCTTCCCTGTCAGCCATCCTGCATGCCTCTGATTTCAGCATTTTTTCGGGTTTTCACCATTTAACAAACAAGCAACTGAATGCCTCTCTCAGCTTTGGCAGTTGGGACGAGCAGTCAAAACCCTTCATGAAACTGTGCATGCAACTCCATCCCTTAGGAAGAAAACGACATCCGCCACAACACTTCACTTTGGAGTCAAAGTAGACCCAGAACAACGTGTGAAAAAATTGTGAAATTTCAACTGCCAGCCTTCATTCATATTGAACTCCTGAAAAACATAGCATCACAAAAGTTGACTGGACTCCAAGTGCTCTCACACCTTCGACACTACAAATCAGCTTCGCTAGCTTCTGCCACTTTTCACTTGTCCACCACCTGCTTGCGAGAAGTATACGGCCGCCGGTCCAGGCCCTTTGTCTTGCGCACCTATTTTCAGTTGCACAGCTAGGTAGAGTGAGAAAGGAGCTGTCAGGTGTGAACATGCAACAACAATCCTAAAAGACAACAGCAGCACTGGAAACCTAGAGAGAATCATCCGAGAATCATCAGCAAAAAAAACGATGCGCTTTCCTCCAGAATATGTGTTTCATGGTTACCAAGCTAACAGGCTTCACCGATCACGCCTGTTTGCGCAACATGCAAAAGATCGCCTTGGCATAGCGCTTGCGTAGTGAAGGACTTGCCCCTTCTGGATCTTTTCGATGATGATTGATTTGCAGCAACTTCACCTGCCGAAAAAAATGCTGTGATTTTTCCAGAATCCAAGGCATCTAGCTGAGAAGGAGGCAAAAATTAACAGGCTGGGACGGGGGATGTATTCATTCGGAGGCATCTATGCGATTTTTTCAAGATTGTCACCCTTGACATTTTTTGGAGTTGTTTGACCTCGCCTTGCCAACAGCAACATCCATATCTTTGCAATCTTCTGCCGTGGCCATTAGTTTGGCAAGAGAGTTGCGATCTTCAACGCCTTCAGGATTTACCACCATCATGGTGCTACCATCTGGTAGCTTCTCAGTGACAATAAGATTCTGTTCTTCTGTCTCCAAGACCACGTAATGATGACAATAATCCAAGCGCTTACTGGACCATTTCTGATCCAATCGTCGAGCTGTCTCCACATCAATGGCTTCGACATAGATGCTGCCACGCACAATTTTCTCATCATCCCGAATGGGTTTACCTGCTTTCACCTTGCCAGATGCAAGATCCCAAGTCGGCGCCCGGGTGGAGAAAACAACTCCAATCTCTTCCTTTCCTTCAGGTTCTTGAAGGGTACGGACTTCCAAGCTTCCCAATCGATAAATACGGAAGATCGTTCCGTCTTCTGTGCTCTTTTGAAATTCTGGTGCTGCAGATGGTAACACATCACTCAGCAACGTTTGCTGAAAACTGGCATCCACCTGCAACTGCACCATGGCTGACTTGAGCTTCATTAGCACAGCAGGAGAGAATCCATTCTCCAACTTGAAACCCGAAGTCCAGGAGCGAGGAAATTCAGGTCCAGCATGCGAAGGCAAGAAGGAGCGATCGCAAAATGCCAATCTTCTCTTTTTCAAAAGAGACTTCTCCTGCCACATCGATGGCCCAGCTTCTGTCATTGGTTATCAAAAAGACAAAGATCAAATGAATCAAATGGATCCTAAGAAGCAGAAAATGTAACAAGCGAATCTCTTGATTTAATCCATTCATAATCAAAAAATGCCAAGAAGAACGCTCAAGAACTTGATACCCATTGCAGTTCTGCGGCATGTTGAAAAAAAAATATGTTACCACCCTTCTCACAAAACAGCTCCTCGTTGACAAGGTTCCTCAACTTCACGATGTATGAAGTGTTGGGATTTGGTGGGATAAAACGATCACCTTCCTGCGTACGATCTGCCAAAGCTGCATTGAAGACACCTTCCAGCAGCTCCTGGCAATGATGAAATCTTAGGAAAAAATCACTTGGGGCGAGTGTGGAAAAGACATGAAGAGACGGAGATCCTTGTCTTCATCCTTGATGCTCTGGTACCCTTCTCTCAGGCCCTTCAGGAACACCTTTGCAAACAAATGCAGGTCCAGTTTGACTTGTGAGCATCGCAGCATCGCACATGTGACAAAATAGGAGGGCAAGGTCCAATCGCTATATTGCATGATCAAACATCAAAAAGACAAAGTCTTCCAGTCAATCGAAGACTTGGTGTGTGTGTGTGTGTGTGCATGTGTGTTCGCAAAATATGTATAGATTTACACAAATATATAGGTGTATATATGTATATATATATCTTTATATGCGTATACATACACTGCATGCTGCATACTTTACAAATCTTAGAATACACTGAAGACAATAAAATGGATGCAGGATGATATTGACGTATATATCTACGATGTCCGTTCTCATGTTCTTTGATGTCTACCCAGAATCCTTAGTGCCACATCTTCCCAGATTTTGCTACATATCAAACATCCTCTGTGTGTTTCAATCTGTGGAATTTCAGGGATTCATGGAACCTTTTTTGCAGGATTTTTACATACAATACAAATTTCTCTCTTCATTAATCTTTTGGGTGAACTAACACTTGACACTTGAGGCCACCGGATTCGAAAGCCAAGATGCTTTTCCAAGTTGCACGCGAGCCTCCAAGGATTCGGCACCACCACTGCAGGCTGCCCAACTGCCAAAGTGATCCACATCGGACAGATTAAACTTGTCCAAATCCAGGTCTACACCTCCGAAACAACAAGCAAGATGCTGCTAACAAAGTCAAGTGGCGATGGCTATTGCATTTATGCTGGCATTCATATTAAATACTTCATGGTTAAGCATATGTTCATATTCATGGCTGTACCTATACCTATACTTGCACAATAGTTCTACTCCTACTTGCCTGCATACTTCTACTCGCACTTATGCCTAAACCTGATTGCTTTTTCTATACCTTTACGCATGTCCGCACTTATGTCTATATCTATACACTTCTGTTTAAATCTCTGCATATACTATGACATACATGCTATCATAATCACATATGCATTCTTATTTGTAAATAAATTGATTAATATCATCATGCTCATACTCAAGATGTTGCCATCCTTATCATTATTGATGCGCTTCACAAGACTACCGTTGATGGAAGATATCCTTCACCACTTGAGATATGAAGCTCTAGCAAACATTGGAGATTCTCAATATCAACTGGTGCAGAATCGCTTGTATCAACAGTATGTCTAGTATCTTGCATAATTTGCCTGTGATGCTTATCATACTTGTGATACCGATCATACCTATCATGCCCACTATATAGAGCATATCTATCTAAGTTGCAGTCACATTATCATACTTATCATAGTTGCCACATATATCACAGACTCCTGGTCATGACTAAAAAACAATGATACTGTTGCTGAAACCACTGCGGCAACGAGGATGGGGCAAGGAATAGACACAAAAAAAGAATGTTCAAAAGCTGACAGGTTGGAAAAGGTCTCCCATAATCCCTTCCCATCTCAACAAGAAATGCAGGTTCTTCAAATCCCTTAATGATATTCCCATGAAAGGAAACCCCCAAAAAGCAAATTCACAACCAACCACAACCAACCCCCTCCCACCTTGAGGCATCTCCCCACGTTGTGTGAGTTGAAATCGTTGTGGCATAAACATCGGTCGACCAGATGGTCCAAGTTGCATACCTTGAAGACCTGCCTGTTGCATCGCCATTCCAGGAACGCCTGGAACACCTGGTCGCAATGCCTGACTTTTTTGCCCATGAGTGTTGATGTTTTCAGGCGGCAAATTGGGCAAGGTATTTTCTATCTCGAAATATGTTTTGATAACTGTCAAACCTGGTCATTGAAGTTCTCCCAAGATTCGGCTTAACTTCGCAAATCAGTTTTCAGGCTCACATGTTCTATGTAGACGACTGAGACTCAACCAACTTGTCCAAATTGGTCGCTGCCAGTTCTCCCAAGATAGAATGATTAACTCACTGGAATGCATCTGGCACAGCATATTCTCATGAACCAAAGAGATCCCAAAGTCTGATATCAACATTGGTGCATGATTCAAAATCAATGCTGCTAAGGACAAGGGGGAACTAAAAAAAGAGAATTTGTCAACAAAAACGCGCGATGAAACACATCATGGGAGTGCGAAAAAAATACATAAATCGTCTGGTGAGAAAGAGTGAAGATCGATTTCAAAGTTCTTTCTGTAAGCCTCCCAATCCAACGAAAGAAGCCTACCCACTTGATGAAGATTGACAATGTTGCAGGTTGTTGAATTTCTGGCCAAATCACATGACGCTGTGCCAACTCGAAACGGTCCAAGCCAAATTCAACGCCACCATAGATGGCATGCAAATTGCTGACACTGCCTCGCAAAATCTGCCCAGCTTTTGGGCTCTTAACAAGAAACTCACCTGTTCCGAATCTCAGTGGTTTCAGTGCAGGTTTCTACTCTCAAAAAATTATACTCTGCATCAAGGAAAATTGGATGCATCATATTGCTCTCAACTTAATGCAAATTGGCCTGTCTCATTGTCAATGATCTTGCCATTCTCCAGCCGGATTCGAGAAAGGCCACGCATGTTCCAAAGTTGTGGAATTTCTGAGTGCGGCTCAGGAGTCGTATTTTCCACAATCTCCTGCACATCCAACCCACAAACCAAACTCAGCTTAAAGGTTCATTGATTCATCACTGACATCGTCCTCGGCAACGGTCTGCCACAACTCATCCAAGGATGCCCCAGAGTCTACCAGGAACTTTGCCATCACTGAGGCCTCCCAGGAACAGGAAGAACAAGTATATCAAGCATAAAAATGATTATATTTGAGTAGTTACAGCAGGTATGTCAAGTGGGCTCAAATATACGAGCAAATACAACTACAAATACAACTAATAAAACAACTACATATGCAACAAATACAACAACTACATTTTCCCACCACTCATAGTCTTCCTATTGGATCACACCTTGGCCAGCTCGCGAAGATGGAAGATAACACTTTTTCGTTCTGCGATGAGGTCAAAGTTTCGAGTGAAGGCCTTGGAAGATGAGTGGTGAAGCCAAATATGTCATGGACCATCCTGGACCCAAAGGCCCTAAGCTATGCCTTTACTCCCACCAACCCACCTACAACTGGCCGGGGTTTAATTTGGATTTTCTGGTGTCGAGGGTAAAACCCAGACAAAGTTGACCCGGTGAAGCCAAGGTTGTTTTTAGCCGAAGCACATCTGCAAAGCGCCGCAAAGGATGGCTGGCACTGGTAATCGCAGTATCCTGCTACAAACAAAAAGGACACAAAATTCAAAAGCAGAATGACGGTCTGAGCAATGTCGCCATTTTGCTCTAATGATTTTTTATGTAAGAGGTCCACACTGTGAAAGAATCTTGACTTTTTGATCTTCAAAGCAAAGCCTTTCTCCCCAGCCGAGATTGCCTGAAGGCCATTAGCAGTTAAGGTCTGCTCTCTTGCCTGGCCAGTTCAATGACTTTCACAGACGTCCCCACTCCTTGAACACCCAACTCTTCAAGCAACCTCCACACCCATCTTCACGAGGGGGATCAAAGTCTTGTCCTCAGCAATCTGCACCTTAGGAACCAAACCCAGCGATTTTTGGTTGAAAAAAATGGTACACTCACGTGCTTTGTATGGGAAAAATCTCGGATTTTCTTCGCCACCTTGCCTGTGCCTTCTTCACCACGAACCATTCACGGCCCGCCCATGGTTGATGGTGTAAATCCAGGACCTCCCAGGTACCACCGAGAAGCCCCAAAATGGTCGTTGCTGCTGTTGCTGTTTTGGGGTATCAAGAGTCTAGCCTCAGACCAGTCGAAGACACTTAGCATGCCAACCACTGGCATTGTATATTCACCCAAGGCCAACTCCTTCAAGAAATAATCGGCCTTGCATGAGCATCACGAATGTGTTGAGAGCATTGTGGATCGAGTCAAGTGGGTCTGTATCTTCTAGATTCTGTATGAAAGACTGTCTTCCAGCTAGTGATAGCCTTGCTCAGTTTGCTCTTAAACAGCTGAACAACAGAAAACTATATAGGCGATGAAGTACAAATGCACTCTGCAGCAGAATCACATCCCTTTTGTGTCGTGTCTATGTGCTGAATCGTTGGACCCAGCCTGGAACATGACATCCCCAACACTAGTACCAGCCAGCCATTCAGGCTCATAACCTTGGAATCTGCAGAATGAAGCAACAAAAACCTGAAGAGAAGACTCTAAAAATGACTCACTGGATTCAATAAGTGTAAATCATCTCCAAAAAAAATGCATCCCGTATTACTGACTCATCAAGAAACAACACAACAAGGAAGACCAGTTTTTTTTAAAGGGTTTTTGAGTTGTTTCAACCAATTCATTGCCGCTTTGGGACGCTTCTTCTGTGTCGTGGTTTCCATGTTCTGTGGATCCACTGGGTCCAAGGAGAAGAGTGGTTCCCGTCTGTCCTGGCGACGTACCTTGGGCATCTGAAAATCAGTGGCCTCAAAAAAAAACATGCGTTTTCTACTGAAATTACATATTATGTTACATAGTTGATGTCTTTTTGGGGGAGGTTGAGACTTTTGTGCATTTCCCATGCAAAATTTCACTGCAAGATTTCTGTTCCTTTCTTGCGAAAAAACCTAAACAGAATGCAAAGGCCCTTAAACTTGCAAATGTCGCAGGTAAAGTTTGATCTGTCTCCATACATATATATACATATATATACATAAAATAATTGATCTTAGATATGATTGATATGATACCGTATTTCCTTTATGGTAGCCATTGTGATGATGATGATGATGATGATGATGATGATGATGATGATGATGATGATGATGATGATGATGATCTACTGCCCTGTGTGTGGTTTCAAGCTTCGACACCTTCAAAGCCAATGCCAAGTACTCAAGGTTGACAGCTGCTGATGGTTCCAATGTTGCAGCAACCTTGACATTACGCGTGGCCTGCGCAGAACATCTCCATTTGGAGAAAAACCATCCGGAGAAGCATTTTCAGGGAGAATGCAAATACAATTTTAGTGACCTGGATGCCTAGAGGTAGTTGTCATTGCTTTCTGAGTAGTGACATGTGGGGATCAGCTGACTATCCATAGGATCCTGGGATCGTTGTCCAACCCCGAAAAGGCACCTCATCCCATACCAGGCAAGTGAGACCATTGGCTTTCATGCCAAATCTCTCTGCCAATGAAGAATTGCTGGGAACCGTGCATGGGCACCATCCAATGTCATGTTCTTGGCCTTTTTTTCTGCAAAAAAAAAAAGTCACCTGTTGAAACAGGTGATTTCACGTTTATATAACAACATCTCTCGAATTTCGGAAGATTGAACATTGAGTGGAAAGTCTCCATGCAGACAAACGACGATTCTTCAGCTTCTTTTCCTTCTGTTCCTTCAGAAATTCTGCCTCCTGTTCTTGCATCTCTTCAATCATGACCTGCATGAACTCCAAACACAGATGTAAATTTCCCAGCAATTCATGCATTTTCAGGGTTGAGTTTGAAACTATAGACAACTGCATTAATATATATCACATAACCATTTCAGATGGCCTGGGCCATGCACTCAGGATGTACAAAGGTGCTCTTTTGCTTGCCCTCATAGGCAGATTCTCCAATTGGCATAAAGCAACGATGGCACAAGGTGACCTGCCAAGAAGATATGGAGAAGGCTCAAAAGGCATCCACTGTTTGAGAAAACATTCATATAAACTCGTACATCTCTACATTAGAAATTGAATCATGAAGAACAGTTTCAGTGATAAAGCTGATCTGCCATTGGCCACAAGACTTTCACCACTCTCACTCTCACATTCATATTCGACAATTACTGTGCAGATGCTTGACATCATAACCATCAGGCCTCTTCACCATCAGAGTCCACGTCCCAATATCGTGTTTTTCTCTGGCGTTTTTCCTTGTAGGCCTGCAGTGTTTGTCAAATGTCTTTGACTTTCGCAGTGTTGCCAAATGATCTTGGATCAACTCGGAAACGAGCCCCGCAAGTTGCCAACCTTTTTACTGTGCTACACCGAGTCCCAAGCTGCCTTCGGCAGGATTTTTCATTGGAGAACAAATGGCAATGCTATCTCGGCTTTCATGCCAAGCAGAGATTTAGTCTGAGAGAAAGTAGACTTGTGCTAAGCCCACAATTGCTCCCAGCACTCCACCAAGCAGAATTAGAATCCATTCATCTTCTTGGAAAACCGGATGTAGTAAGTTCTCAAACTCATCCGGTGGCATACGTTGCAAGCATTCCCTGTTTCGAGCTTCAATATCCGTGACTTTGGAGATGTATTGAGAAGAGAGTGTGTGCAAGCGGTTGGCTTTGTAGAGGCCTGATGAGTTTTAACGAAAAACGGCCAAGGAACAAGTTCTGAAGTATTCAATTACTCAAGTATCGCTCCAATTCAGTCCAAGTCTGTAAGCGCAGGAAAAAAAGTCAAGTCTTTGAGCAACAGGAACAATTTTTTGGGGGGGAAATCTTGGTGATTAAACTCACCTCGTTCAAATGGTGGATCAAACAGGGTTTTGTCTTTTTCACGGTTTCATGGGGCAAGAGCCTTGCACAAGAGCGACCTTGAGATCTTCCTCAAGATCTCGATAACCTTGCTGTCCAATGGTCCACTCTGCAATCCATGTCGTAGAGGAACCCAAAGTCTGCCGCAGCACATCCGCACTATGCTCTGTATAAGCGACCTTCAGCCGTTCCCAAAGCTCAGGCCGTGTTTGGAGATAACTAATGATCTTGTTGAAGGACAAGAAGTTGTCTTTCAACATCTTGGAGTAAAGCACACAAACCTCTGGCTGTCTCTTCAAGAAAAGCCCTTGAATGTCGCAAATGTGCCATCCAAAGATCTTCACTGGCTTAGGAAAGCATGGCTTGAAGACCATCAAAATTGCCAGCCAGTTGGTCACTATTCCAAGTAGAAAGCCTGTCACTGGCAAAAAGATTGCGCGGCCCCAGCTGCTAAGATTGTTAAAAGCCAAGAGCTGTAGAAGTCCGCAAACAAAACCCATTGCCGCGCCACAGTGCTCAATGAAACGAAATTCTCTATCTCCAAGAGTCAAAAAGAATTGGTTCAGCAACTCCTTGTTTTCGGTGAAAACCTTCACAATCATCCCATCATTGTCAATGCCATATCTATCATTGCACAGATGATTTGTTATAGTTTTCCACAGCAGAGGTGCCGTTTCCTGAATTTTATCCAACGCCTGTTCTGTCATCTGCGTTCGCATGGAGGAAGGCATTCTGTTGTCAGTGCGTGGATAGTACCTAGCAGATCTTTCAACTGGACAAAGACAGGAAGAACAGACCGTGTCAAACAACAAAACAATGAAGAATTTCGAGGCAAGATAAGTACTGCAATAGACCACCGTATAAATATGTATATATTATATATAAATATACAACAGAATCCAGTAGAAGTGACATAATGTAATATGTAAAAAAAACGGATTACACACCTCAAATCTAAAGAAAAATGCGTCCAAACATGATTTGAAAAAAAAAGTTGCCATTTTTGCAAAGAGACTTTTTCAGCACATGTCCCATGGCACCATCAATGACAATACGAAGCTCCGACCTAACTTCACTCACCAGCTTTTTGGAATCTACTCGACTAAGCCAATCTCGAGGTCCTTCCAAGAAAGGTCTGGCGCATTTGTAGGACATGCGAGCCATCTTTTCACACTTGCGAGGTACTAAACCTTGCCATCCAAGTCCCATACCAGATGAATTGTATTGCCAAAGCCCGAGAAATTCCACCGGCAGAAACATCATTTGTATTGCCAACCAAATGTGGAACCAGGTAAACAGCAATGCAACAATGGGAATGGTTGCAAGTAGTGCGTACCTTCTTGCCAGAATCTGGTGGGATGGGCTAAGATCACTGTACAAGAGTGCCAACAATCCAGTAGTCGAAAGAAGAGCGATTATCATCAGCAGGGTCACTAGTTTGTTTAGATAACCCACACTTTGTTTCACATGTGCCAGGTCTTGTACAAGCTTTTCTGCTTCATGACCAGGGGCCTCTTCTCCTTCCAACTCAATGTAAGGTGTTGCGGATTCCGTGGAACCCCCAAAATTGGCTTCACCAATCTTCGGCTGGAGTGATGCTGAATTGGTTGCTTGATATGGTAGTGTATCACCAGGATTCAGTAATTCCTCACCAAAGGATGGCTCGGAGAACCTACAAACTGGTCCAATGCCACAAGTAAGAGATGGTCTATCTTTGGCAGATGGATACATTGTTGTCCCATCATCTCTCTCAATATCCAACTCTTCAATACTACCTTGCCTTGTGGCCCTTCCACAACCTGGTGGACGACAACGAAGACTTGCCAACATGGGGACAGCAAAGGATTTGCTCCCCCAGGATGTCTAGAGTCTAGAACGACTCTTGAGCAGAAAAAGGTTGAACCGATAGCCCTGTCATGGAAGATGATGACCCATGCCCCTTCCGATAACTAGAAGTACCAATCAACTCCAATTGAATCGGAAAGGGGAGGAAAAACGGTTGATTTTCCCAGATGATTTGTCAATTGATGATACCATCAGCGGTCTCTCAGGATCTTAAAGTCTTTGAAGGCTTCGATAACATCCTCACCACAATCTCATCCGCCTCAGCAGCTTTGATAACATCCTCGGAGGTTTCCTTGACAACCTGTCCCAAGCTTGAAAAAGTAACCAGGTAGGTAGGTGTATTTGATGGTGATTTACCCTTCCTCCCGTAATTATGGAAGTGAAACATGGTTCCCTCCAATATAGTTACCTTTCAAATGAAGCTAGTTTCCATTTCCATGATTATGGGAGAAAGAGTACAAGAATGTAAGTACTGATGCTGGATCTCTGGAAAGACTGTGCTTCTTGCACCTTCTGAGGCATTGCCCATGGGAAAGATTTTCGATTGTATCCTGCATGAACTCCATCTCGCACTTCATTGAACTTGGATTCATATCGGCGGAGTGCTTCTTGCTCCTTAGGGACCAAAAAAGATGTTGCAGAATGGACAAGGGAACTCAACAACCAAAAAAATATGTGCTTACGATCCAACCAACAACATTTCCCTTCAACTTGAGAAAAGTTGCATCAGGAGTGATCTTGTCACCTTTTTCATCAACTTCTGCTTCAACCTCACAGGCAGCAAAATCTTTAAAAATAGGAAGCTCCAACGATCAGCTCTTCACCCTGCCTGAAGCTGTGCTTTTGGGCTATCGTGGTCGCTATCTGTGCTGCCTTCCGTAGTAGAGTCCTGTAAAATGTCTAGCATTTCAATCGTCATCTCCAAGATGTCCAAAGATCTTTAAGGAGTGTCTAGTTTTTCATGCTTCTGGACCACAAGTTTTTTGGAGATGTTTTTCGTACATGGCTTTATCAGATTATCGTTTTTGGCCCTTCACAAACCCAAACAATAAAATAAAACATCTCTTGCTACCCCTGCAGTTGCTGTCCTCAGATGCAACTGCGCTAGCCTTTACCAAGAGATCTTTGCCCCGCAGCGACATCGTGACCCAGCCCTGGGCGATTGCAAATCTCACCAACAATTGGTTTTTGTGTTGCTGGCTGTTTTCGTTAGTGTTTGTACAACGTCACACGAAATCTAATGCACATGCATTTATATATCTTTTTTATGTTCAGTTCATTCAATTCATTCAATTCATTCCGTTCATTTAGTTCATTCACTCCTCTTTTCCACTCACAGCCCAAAAATGCGGCGCAAAAAGCCTCCCTGAGCAGGCTGTGCTGCAACACCCTCAGCCATTGATGCTCTCAATCGCTCACGGGCCTGCAGAGCGGGCTCACCGTGCACTCCTTGTGCTCCCAACAAAGACTTCAGAACCGGAGGACACTGAGGATCTGCATGCATCTCCTGTAACACCGCCACACAAAGACGTGCATCTTTATGATCTACAGCAGCAATACTTTCAACCACCACTTCCAAGACCTCCAGAGATGACCTGGGTGGGGATGGTGCTCCATGGCCAATGCAAAAGGTGCGAAGGCAGGTTACAAAAATGTGTGCCTGTTGCAATGTCAATGCTTGTGCTTGACTCCCGGTCCACAGTTGGCACATTGTGTCCAGCAGCTGCACACCAGAAGTCACCACTCGTCTCCGTGCATCAACTTCGTGCCGAGAGGCTTGGGCAAAAGCTGACAACGCCAAGAAAGCTGCATCACTTTGCGAGTTCGTAGGACTCAACAAACCTTGAGCTGTCTTTGATAACACTTCAAGACTGCGTACTAGCAAAGTTATGTCATCGGAGTCCTTCGGGATATCCTTCGAAGTTCCAACTGATGCCACTCGAAGATAAAGGCTTGCCATTGCTGAGAGTGAGAGTGCCACCTCTGGCAAATCTTCAACTGATACCAAAGTTGATATCCGAGCCAAAACTCCTGCACTTGCAGGCAACAAATCTGGACGTTCCAAGTAAACTTCCGACATCACTTTGGCACTTCGACGTACCGCTGCAGGAGCTGTAGGTACTTGAGACAAACCACTGATGCGCTGGCACAACTCTTGGATCGCAAAGTCGAAAAATGGCGGACAGCAAGTTGTGACATTGCCATTTTGACTTGATGCAACTGATGCAAGCCATTCTATAATCGAAATCAAGCGTAAAGTCGACTCCTGGCTATCTGGTAGCTTTTGAAAGCCTTCCATAGCTAAATAGCGGAGAAGTTTCACCCAAGCATCTCCATTCTCCAATTGCAGTAAAGGTGCTGCAATCTCCAAGAACTGCAAGTCTTCATCTTGGCATATCAAAAGTATTGTCTCTGCAAATGGAGAGATCACCTCCCTCGTAAAACTAGCAGCTTCCGAAGATTCTTTTGGTAAAGCTGCAGCTATTCGGGCTAATCCAGACAAACAGAGTCCTATCGAGTCTTGATTTTGGAAGCTCTTCTGAGCTTCTGAGATGAGAGCAGGGAAAGTCTCAGCAAAACAGTCTGCTGCAAGCGGTCTCTGTGGCCCTTCCAGCACAGACATGAGCTCTCCAATTGCTCGAGAGAAGTCAAGCATGGACCGAAATGACTGTAACTCCGAACACCTCCCGCGTGCAGCAGCAACAATTTGGGCGGCTGCTTCTGGCAAAATCATTGGTGATCGTGCCAGGCCAACCATGGCATTGCAAAGGTCTTGGGCACTCAACTCATCTAAGGCATCACATTTCTTCAGGAGACCTTTTTGAAGTGCCAATGTTACATCTATAGCTGCTGCTTCATGAGCACTGACCCCCTTTGAAGAATCCCTCCAGGGAGATCTGGTGGCCGCCAATCGCGCCAAAGCAGCAGTCAACTCAGGTGCTTCAAGCATTGCAGCAGCCATGGATGCTTTAGAGGCCATCTTCAATGACACCGCACGTGGCGCATGGCCTAGACCTTCAATGGCAACGTAGGCAGCCAGCGCCTCACAGGGGGTGTGATATCTACTTTCACACTGAAAGTATCAATATGGCGTAGAAAAAAAGAAATGATATCTACGAAATCTCTCGACTCTCAAACATATCCCTAATACTTCGGACAAACAAGAATCCCATCACAATTGTTTGTCAACACACCCTGCCTCCCTAGCCTGCGTCTTAGACCAGTTTTCCTCAGGCAATTTTTGGTTCAAGAGTCGTTGATAGGCCTCTGCAAAGTGCTCCACAGGTTTAGCATCTGCAAAGCCAAGCCGCCCAGCAGCCATGGCGATTTCTGTCGATCGATCCATGTGTTGTGGCAACAATGCTGCTGCTTCGCACAGCAGTTCACCAGCTGCCGCAACATGCTTTGGACTTGGGACCCCTCCAATCATCCGGGGTAACCGCGCAGCTCGCATTAAAAAAGTGTCTAAACTTGCCATGGCAGAAAGGAAAACGAGTGTAAGCAAAGGCTAGCTGACGAGGTGGCGTCTTGAAAGCAAGAGAAATTACTATGGTATCAGTAGAGTCTGGTAGTCCAGTAGGGTCAGTAGGGAAAACCAGCTGCTTGCCTTTCTACTTTACTTCACTTGTGCCTTGATAATTCATGTAGAAATGATGCTCTCAGAGCACGATTGTTCTCCAATGAACTTTCAGTCGATACTTCCAAACAAACTCCTGACCCAGCTGTTGCTAGTATCAAGTACAAATTACATTGGCAATTGGCTGTCATCTCGTAATGTTTGTCTGTCTGCTTGTGAAATTTCTCGTATTTGGATCCATGAAGCTTCGATGAGATATGTACGATCACGTATACAAGATGGGCCCCGAGCCGATCGCTATAAATGGAGGTATGGGCCCCCTATGAATGGCCTTTAGCAACTGGGTCATAGCCCCTATAAGTGGAGTTATGGGTCCCTACTTATAACTCACAACTGGTAGAGGCATGTCGGGGCCCACTTTGTATATCTTTTCACATCCCATCTTTACACCTCAAACAACCCACTCTTAGCCCGACACCTTTGATGGACCATCACCTTGAACAAGCTCATAGAAGAGACGGCCCTCATGGCATTCCAAGCCTTTCACCTCAAACTCTCAGCAAAATGTTCATCCTGTTTTTTGTTAAGCTCCGACAAAAATAATTCACTCAGTCCCTACATAAACACCGGTTCACAGCGGATTTTTGGTCGTTAATTACCTTCCGTTCATAAAAATTGTAAAAATGAATACTGTAGATTTACAGATTTACACCATTTTCTGCAGGGTTTTGGTAACCCCCAATGAATCACTGGGGGTAACTTTTTCCAAGGCACCAACGCACCCGTCGAGAGACGGGCCACGGCCTCCGAGCCGAGCTCGCGCTCCGAACGGACAATGATACCTCCTCGATCGGCACCGCCCACGACCGTCCAAAGCCCCAAATCACCTGGGGAAACAACGGGGAAAACACAAAAAAGGGGCAGAAAACACTGAAACCTTACCCCCCCAACTAACTGTTTTCCCCAAACTGGGATGTCCAGTCATTTTCATACATTCAGCCGTTTTAGCCCACCCCAAAGTGGTGTTTTTTTTTGTGCTGTACTTGCTGCCAAAGGTCTCATGGTGTCAAGGTGCCCACTTTTCGAGCCAAAAGCTCAGGCAATTTTGAGCCACAAACGGCTAGTTCCCTGGAACAACCAAGATTTGATTTCATGTTCACCTTTCTGAACTGAATCTTGGTTTCAAAGGACTTGAAATGACCCAAAAAAAAGGAAGGAGTTGCGCAACCACCAAGTATCAGAAGAAAAAAGCACTTACCGAAACATCCAAAGCCTCCCTTGGAACGATGCACTGCGTAGAATCACTGGATGAAAGCCCTGCATTCGTTGGCACGAGAAAAGACATGTCGTCACACTGGATTCAAAAGATCCCCCACCTTGGCTTTGTCTTGCTGCGCTCGGGGAAACGGTTCCTGCGTTGATTTTATTCTATTTTAAGGCTCCCTTTGTTTCAAACACTGGTTCCAGTTGAACAAAACGAGTATAAATGTAAAATATCTGAGATTTGGTTATCATATTTCCCCAAACAGCTGGATTTTCCTGGGGAATGGACCAGACCTTTCCTAGACTACCTTTCAGGGTGAAGGCGTGTGATATTGCTTTTTTAGGCGGTTATCTTCTGTCCTGCGATCGTGGCAAGCTTTGGCCGCGAATCTTCGCCTTGAAGCGTTATGCAACCAGAAAAGGTGGCGGAGAAAAAAAAAACACAGCAAAAATGCATAGAGCGTGTTTTTGTGTTTGATTCTCACATTCTTTCAGTATGTTTCTGAATTTGTTTTGCTTTTTTCCAAGACCATGTCTCAGAAAAATCTAATACCCTACAGGAAAATGCAAAAAATAGCAAGCAAAACATGCAAAGAATTTGCGTTTGTGGGAGTTTCCGCACTTTCCATGGGGGTTTTGTTCGCGCTTTTTCACAAGTCTAGGAAATCTCTAGAATAAGTTAAGCCTGTTTTCTGGTCAAGTTTGGATGAACTGAGTGCCAGTGCCATTCAGGGAGCGGTACTAGGCAACCTGACCATAACTGTCAGCATGTGACCATATCAGTTGATTGATTATTTTTTAGGGAAAGAAAAAAGCGCTGGGCACTCATGTCTCTGCTTTGTTGATGATGGCAAAGAAAGCCTATATCTATTCCTGGAAAATTTGCAACTTGAGAGGCAATTGAAACACACATCGTACCATGTCAAGACTCAAGACAACTTGAGGCAGCTGCAACTCGCAAGTGAACCCTTTTTGAGCATTCACACAGAATGATCTCGTGCCACGATTGACCAGCTACAAAGCTCAGGACATTGAACTTTCCGATACCGTATTCCATAACTAGCAAGAGTTCCATGATGAAATCCCTCGTCTTTGATTCAAAGAAGATGTTGCAGTGTCGACTATGTATGGTCAGTCCAGCGTCCTCACAGAAAACACAAGCTCTGCAATCCAGACAGTTCCCCCAACTGTCAGTCCGGTTGCGGATACCTACACAAAATCCCTTCATAGCACTTCAAGCACTTCAGCCGGACGATCCATATTCTCGGATCGAATATCATTTTTCACTGGCTTCTCCATCTTGTCCACAACAGCTTCCAACGACGTGTTTGAAATTCTGATCTTCTTCTCTGGCGTATCTTCCAAAGAAATCTGTGCTTTACGCTTGGGCCTTGCAGGTGTTCCTGCATCTCGAGGTGTGGAAGTTGGAGCAGCAGCAGCAGTAGCAGCTGGTGGAACGTCAACCATAGGATCCAAAGAAGTGTTCAAACCCATAGCAGCAGCTGCCTCTTCATCAGCTTCAAAGCTTTCAACTTGTTCATCTCCAATCATCTCAATATCTTCCCAAGCCTGGCAGAGTCTCAAATGTTGAATCTAGTTCAGCCTCAAATGCTGATGAGTGATGCCCCGGAATTACTACCCAAAAAACCAAAAAAGCACCAAAGGTGAGGGCGTGATCGTTTTCGGAAAGGCATAGTCAAATGCGCTCGGGGTATTTTTTGTTGCTAGGTTTATCCCAGTATTTCACATGTTTTTCAATGGACCTAAGATCCTAAGATCCGCTTCAAGTCTGCTTTTGGACCCACCATGGCCCTTTAGCCGGCCCAACCACTGTGTTCTATCTCGGCTTAAAATAAATCTTCCGTCTCGAATATCTGGGCCCAGGATTCGCCAAAAAATCTACCCAATAAGGCATGACAGTGCCTTTGGAAGCAAAAATAAAATAACTCTTCCAAAGGTGCCTCAAATACTTGTGCCCAACCTACAGATTTTGAGCATCCATCTGTTGTTCAAAGTCCTTTCAAACCCCTGAAACAGGCTTACCTGGACCAACATCCAGTATCAGCTGTTATTTTTGAAAAATCATTTTGCAAGCCCCTGTCCTGCATGTCTTCTTCCAAGCTAAAATCGAGGCCCATTTCTCTGGCAACCTCCTCATCTGCCGTGAAGTCCATGATGGGCTTTGTTGGTAGCATGTAGCTCCGGATGTCAATCTGTCCAGGTAAGCAAATCAAACCCTCGGCCTCCAGGTCACTACCATCTTCCAAGATCTTCTTCCTGACACAGATTCATGGATAGGTGAAAACAGCCAAAGCCCACTTTCATACAGTTCCTTAGTAGATGTCCAACTCTAAGTACATGACTTGTTGTAACTGTATCTGTACAGGTTGGAAATTACACAAAGCACTCTGTTGCTATCTCGATTGCTACCCACTTTCCAACTTATCCATGCATGGATTTCTCAACATCTACATTGTCTCCATTCTCATTCGACGCTCATTCCCTGCCTGTCCATCTCGAGGCTGGAGCTGGACTGTTCACTGTCCGAGAAATCCTTCTCGTGCATTCCAGTCATCATGCTGGGGCTGAAACTTCGTTTGGCAACTCCCATGGCGGTCACGTGACCTACAACTGGACCCAAACTGTCAGATGGTCAGGCCCGAAGTTTGCAACCCAAACAGCTTCGGGTTGAGCGTTCCAAAAAATTCCAAAAGGAGTCCTTGGGGGGGGGGGCAAAGAGTTGGGCAAAATTTTGCCCGTCAAAATCACTACACTTTGGCAACGATGAAAAACCCAACCTAAACTGCAAGATTAAATCCAAGGCAGCAACTGCAACGCCGCCTTGAAGCTCCTTGGAGAAAGGTCGACATCTTCGGTTTCCCATTGGAGCATTCTTTGTTTGAGCCGGAGCCGAAGGGGTATGCAAATTCACTAACATCAGATACTATTCCACAATCTTCATGAGCTTGTGAAGAGCAAGTTTTCACAACACAGCATTGCTGCAAAAGCGTTTCTGTAAATACGGGGAAGTCACCAGAAGGCACTTTTTTGTTCGCGTGTGGAGAACGGAAAGTTTGCTCCGATTGACGGAAGCCTATCCACTCCGAAGTCGAATACTTCACTCGCTGTGAAGCAATCCTTCATTTGAATCCACGTCTCATCTTCTCATCTTGGGCCTCATACTGCCATGCTGATACAAACATCCGACAGGGGTCATTATATCACCAACCCAAACAATACAGTATTGTAGGCGGAAAATCTCTCAAAATCATGGATTTGCATTGTTTGATCCCCCCAAACCTCTACAAATTTAAACTCAATTTGGCATTGAACTGCCTTGAAGTCGATTTTTGCTGATCACATTGACAGCTCCGCTTTTAAGAACGCGTGAGGTTTTGGTTTGCTTTTTTCGAGAAAATGTTGGCCAAAAGTTGCATGTTTAGAATCATGATAAGAAGTCATGACTGCGAGTGCATGCTATGGCTGCTATGGAAGGGTTGATTCAAGAGACACAAGACAGTATGAACACAAAATGTAAATCATCAAGATTCCAAGAACCAAAAAAACATTTGCCAAAATCCTAGCCTATGCCGATGCCTCTTCAAGACTTGGATTTTGCTCTGGCTGTACAATCAACATCATCTTCAATTTGGCTCCACCTTTTTTCCAGCAACGCTACCTCAGCTTCTCTTCCGTTTCGCGAAACTTGTACCCAGACTCACTTTGCTTCGCTTCTTGTGACCGTCCATAAGGGCTGCAATCTCGCTGTAGCCATGATCTTGTGCAAGTTGTTGAGCAGTGCGCCCATCCTGACGTGACCACTTTGGGTCAGCTCCAGCATTGAGCAAGACACGAACAATTTCTTCATGTCCTTCAGAAGCTGCACAAGTCAATGCAGTAGAGCCATCATCACGATACTTGTTGAGATTCACACCAGCTTCAATAAGAATTTGTACAACATCTATATGTCCCTGTAAAGCAGCACAAAGCAAAGGGGTTGATCCATCAAGTTTTGCTTCCTCTTTGTCTGCTCCAGCCTCAACAAAAACACGTACCAATTCAGAATGACCTTCATCTGCTGCACACAGCAGTGGTGTTGTGTTCGAATCAGAGGCTTTGTCAATATCAGCACTTGCCTCCAAAAGCAAACGTACGAGTTCCATGTGACCTTCCACTGATGCGAAGAGCAAAGGTGTGCTACCATCTTCTCCTGGTTTGTTGGTGTCTGCACCAGCATGCACTAAAAAGCGTGCTACGTCCACATAATTCCAATAGACTGCAAAGAGAAGTGGAGTGAAGCCATTGTTCCTTTGCAAATTCTGATCAGCGGCTGCATGTACCAGGCATTGAACAACTTCTAGATGGTCAGAAGCAGCTGCACAAAGCAAAGGAGTGGCACCATCTGCTCTTTGCAGATCTTTGTCTGCACCTGCTTCAATCAAGAATTTGACCACTTCAAGATGGTCGCAAAAAGCAGCACACAATAAGGGTGTTGAGCCATCATCTTTCCCTTCATCTTTGCTTGCACCAGTTTCCACTAAATACCTAACCACATCAAGTCGGCCACGTTCAGCAGCAATTAGGAGGGGTGTTCCATGTGTTCCAGTCTGATTCTTGTCAGCATGCGCTTCCACAAGTAGTCGAACCATATCCAAGTGTCCCATGCAGGATGCTGCATGTAGTGGAGCGAGGCTGTCTCCACACTTCACATTTGGATCTTGTGAAAGTTCCAGAAAACGTTGTGCCTCTGACAAATTTCCTGATTCCGCAGCATCTAAGAGATCCCTGGCTCGATCATGGCAGTATGGTAGAATCACCAATTGTAAGTCGATTTCGTCAAGGATGAACTTCGTGCTCAGGTCATCTAATGGCAATGAATTTGAGACTTCTTGATCCTCAAGAAGTAGCTTGAGTCTGTAAGTAGAAACTCCCACTAGTGGCTCTAAGAATTTCTTCAGCGCTGTTCCTACACCGACACCAGTGGCGATCCGACGAAGTACCGCTTCATCTAAGCTCGCAATGGTGTCACCGGAAAGTGCTGCAATCCGCATTGCCTAATGCCTGATCCTTAATGCCTCGAGAAATTTGCAGCTTTTGGAGATCACGTGTTAGTCTAAATTAAATCAAAGAATGGACTTTAGAAAACACTTCCTGCTCTGATCCTTGCTGTTCTTTTAACAAAGTGGATAAACTTTTACAAAAAAAACAAATTGACTGACAACTTGCTATCACAACCAGACAGGATGAAAGATTCAGATTGTTGTGCGAGGTAAATGCCTCTCCAAAGTCAGAGTTTCATACTTGCTCCTTATCTCACTGAGTCCATGGCTCTGTGCCAGTTTTGTCGAAATAGCCTCGGCCGGAATTGAACTTTGTACACCAACAATCCATTTTCCTTTCCGGCTGAAAAAGCAATCAAGCTTAGAATTTGGGGAACTAAGTCTTACAGAAATCTTGAAAGCAATAGAAACGTCAAGTTTGGCCTCAATGTGCACATCTGTCCAAGCTGCATCAAGTATTCAAAACCTCAACTGTTTTGTTTCCAGCAAGCAGCCGTGCCGGCTTTGGATGCTGAATCAAATGGCTCATAGTTCTCTCCTTGGTTGCTGCTAATTTTTCAGAGTTCATAGCATTCAAAGTGTAAATACTTTCGCTGCACTCAACCAAACACTGAAAATGAATATCATCTTGGTCTCTTTGATGCTGTGTCCATCGTTCCAGTGCATTGTTCCAACGAGCCCAGTTTTTCTTGCGCCAGCCTCAGACGGATCAATGATCAAGGAAATGGGAACCCTCTTGCATGCAAAAAATGAAGAAACAAAAAAAGTACGAAAAAATATAAGAAGACACGACGTCAACACAACTTCTACATACACTGCTCCTTAAAGTTGACTATATATCTTCTAAGTAGTTGATGATTTCTGTTACAATGTGCGTATGCTCTTCCCATACTGTAAAAACCCAAGGTGAGCTGTTGTTTCAGAAAAAAAGTCATATTTTTCAGACATTTCCGAAAGTGAAGCTCCCTTTCCTCGTGAAGCAAACAGCCCGCACCTGGTTGTACATCAGTGGGAATTGCGAACTTTGCACCCCGCTTCTTGAAATGAAGCGCGTGCTTTCTCATCAGCTTCCGCATGCTATCCTGCGCCTTCAAAAAGAATTGGGAACATCAAAACTGCCGTTTGGCAAAAAGGAAGAAAAACACATGACACATACCACATGCCATAATCCTCCAGCAACAAAAATCTTCTCAAAAAAATCACAGCCTTGTAAGGTTCTGAAGTCACATCAAACCAGCCTGAGCGATGACATGACCAATTGCGCCCAAGTTTGGTTTCTGGTTCGTGATGACTTTCATGATTTTCATCATCTGCGTTACAACATGTGCAAAACCAATCCAGATCAAGCGGCGATCTGGCCAGTGCACCCAATGATCTCCAGGGGCAACCAGCAGTGCATAGCGTTTACCAGTCATGTTGGCCAGCGTGCGACGGGAAATCACCTGTCCAAGCAGAGTGATACCCACTGCCTTCGACATGGAAGAATCAAAGACCCAGACCTGATCCAAGCAGCGCTTCACAGCTCGAATTCGTGTGAACCACTTCTTGAACATGAACTTCACCTCAGACATGCGAATGGATCAGGGCATATGGCGGACCTTGGGGTGTTTTGGAAAATGATGGAAATGCATTTCCCATTTTTGAACTCCCGCCTTGCAGTTGTCCAGGCCGAGTATGTACAATAGCCTGATTTTCAAAAACCAAATACAGCACAACCTGACTTCATAAATTGCTCGTACACAGCTGTCTGCACTCAGCAAGTGAGCGATGAATCGATTTCGAATCTTCGCCCTGTTTTTTGTTGGATGTGCCCAAGATGCCATAACATGCACTGTATATCTATATCTTTTTTTGAATCTGAAGGATGTCTCTTGTTCTCTGTATCCATGATCAGCTTTCCGAGAAAAGCAAAACCAGCCAAGGTACGGTAGAAATTTCTTGTTTGCCTTGAGTCCTCGTCCAATAGGCCGTGGGACCAGGGTCATTGTGTGCTTGTATTCTTGTCCTTTGCCTGGTCATCAAAGAAGATCAGATTGGAGCAGTCCAAAATGTGATAACAACATCTTGTCCGCCCATTTTGCACCAAGACTTTTTGCTAGCTCAGGTACATGGTGTGCAAAACATTCGTCCAGGATCATAGTCGATGTAGTCTAAATTCCTCAGCAAAACATGCTAGGCTGATGCTTTCAACGGCCTGGTGAGCCGAAATCAACTCACAATCCTACATGCCTGGCTCGGTCCCGTTTTACTTCCTTGGCCAGGATACTGCAATGCCTTCAATGTCGAATCTGCACGGCACTCTTTTGGTGTTGATCCAAAGCCTGAAAATTTGGCAGCTGTGCTGCAAGAATCAATGTTTCGCTTTACATGAATCATGAGATTGGATTTTTTAAGGCACCTATGCCAATGCCATAGATTCCCCTGCCATTGCCAACCTCAATTCAAACGGTCCAGTTCCAATGCCATTACAAAAGATTTAGTGTCTGTATGCCAAACATTGAGGTATGAGATGAGAAGATGAGATTGACTTCATTGGTGAGGCTCCCCACAACCACTATTCCACGAAAGTAGGTGACTTTGCCCACACTGCACATGCTTCCTCAGAGCACAGGAATTGGGGGCTTTTCCATCCAAAAGTTCAGAATGAGCCAGCCAAAACTCGAGCGTGCAACGACACAAAAATGGAAAAAACAAGAGGTGGCTGAAACCGACGCCAATCAATGATGTATCACCACTCCGGTTCATGCAAGATGGCTTGGACAGTTTTTTTTCCACTTGTGTTTTCGTGCAACTAAGTCTCGCATTCGGGAGATGGCCAGCATATGCTGACGCAATTCCTTAAGGTCTAGATTTGGATCCACACCTTTCTGCTCCTGAACATAGACTCTTCGCCTTGATTTCGTCAGAAAGAATTCATCTTCGTCAAAATGTCACGAAGAAACCCCACCTTTGGTCCCAGAAAGTATTTGCTGGCTGTCGCCATTTCCATTGATAGCCACCATCTTTTCCTTCCTCCCACTCGACTGGGCCAGCTGTGCGGTAAAACTCCAGCTCCTAACAGGTTCAGCTGCGAAATCAGGAAAAGAGCATTTCCTTTCATCCCATGGTCAAAGTTTGGCAGGCTTTTTTCGGATCTTCTTTCCACTGTCCCCAACCAGCAGCAGAGATCTGAGCCAAAAGAATAAGTGGCTAGATTGCCAGTTAGAATGGCCCCATGAAAAGACTTGAGAGGACAATGAGATATCCTGGACAAGTGTGACAAAAGTCCTGCCAAAAGTTCAGTGTGCCAGATCCGGAAAAAAAATGTATAAATTTCTAGCCTCCAAAACAGCAAATCTTCCATGAACACCAGAAATGCCTCTGTCCCTGAAGTCCTTCTGGTATATATCTGAGACCTTTGCACTACCTTTCAACCAATCATTCTGCTGCTCTGCCCACCACTTCACCTCTGGCCTGCAACTGCGAGCTTAACTTCAAAAGCACTTTGAAGGACAAACCACGCAAACAGTGCGCATTTGCATGAATCCACAACACTACTTTGATGTTGTATGAATCATTGCAAATCGATATTTTTGTCAAGAAAGCAGAAACTTTAGAGTGATTTACAAATTTGAGTTGTTTCAAAGTTACGGAAGTAAAAAGGTTCATGGGAAAAGCTCATCATTTTTTCCGCTCGTGTGAGACTTCAGAAAATGAATGGAAATCCATGATTTTAATGTTCCTTAAATATGCAACATTATAAATACTGTAACTAATTTCAAAAACTCATATCCAACGCAGCATAGGTTTCAAGAATCTTCAAAATACGGATTCGGATGATTGCAGGTCTGTAGACCATGGCCTCTGGGTTTGGAGTCGCGCACAATGCGCTGAAACAATCTCCTCCAAGTCCATATCACCTTGTCAAGATGCTTGTTTTGCAACTATTGTATCATCCAAGATATACCAATGTACAATTTGCAAACATCACACCACTCATTACATGCAAGTGCATGTCCCACCACAAGCAAATGATGCAGACATTGGAATGACAAGCCCCCAGCCCCAAATCTGCTGCTAAAGTCACTGAGATATGCATTTTTGGGAAGATCTCCAAGCTCCTCCTCTACTTGTCGAGTCGGCATGCCATGGAGCAGCTTGTAAGGGTCCACAGCCTACCCACGTCTCGCTTCGAAGTGAGTAAAAATCTTGCTAATCAAATGTACACCCTTGAAACTTCACGGCCGGAACCCAAAAAAGACAGGTTTGGTTCAAATAATGTTCCTTTTCAATTGGGTGAAGTGTATGTTCCATCTTGATTTTCAGGGGTGAACCAAAAAAACGGGCCATCAATCATCTTCCAAAACACCTTTTTTTGGATTCTGGCACAAGGATTCAACATGTGCATAGGTTTTTGCTCACCTCGAAATCCAGTAGATCAGCTTTCCCACGTGAAGCACATTTCAGCATCAACTTGGCCACTTCTACCTGGGTCGTCATTTCGACGGGAGTTTAACAGGGTTCACCTGAGAAAATTAGGCCTTGGAAAATAGAGAATTTTGGGGGTTCCATGTTAAATTTTTGGGCTGTAAGGTTTGGTTAAACTTCGCATGACTGACTAGTGTCTGGGAAGAAAAGTCGAGAAATGTCTACATTCTACATCTTCTTTGGCATTGGCTCCCGTAGACTGTTTCTTCTACGTGGTCAAAAAAAAGGTTGCAGATATTTGACATTTGAAGCGCCAGGCGACATCATCTTCTCCCAGTATGAGATCTTGAGCTTGGGCATTCCTTGGCTTTCAACGAAGCTGATCACTGGCTGGGCCCCTTTGATAGCTTTTGCATTCCCATTGCCCGAGTCACTACTGATCCCAAATCACTATTTGTCAAATCTGTTGTTCCGCCCCATGTGAACACTTTCACCAACAAAAAAATAATTCCAAGCACAATCTGTTCGACACATTCATTGCAAGTTTCTCACTAGTGCCCAGAACCAAAGGTTCCAGATTGTCCTTTGGTAAATGTCGCTCCAACTCGTCAAGGTCCATCTTCAACCAGTTGCCTTAAGTATCCACAAGAGTTGGACCGACAGAGTCAGGAGTCCGGAGCACCAAAACAGGGTGAAACGGTGGAGGAGATGAGAAGCGGGATGATGATGACGACGACAAGCAAACATGACGGAAACAAAAGATGTATTTTTCTCGTTTCACAGAACAAGGTTGAGATTTGGGGCGCTGCTCGGGTTGAATTTGGGCCGAACACAAAGGCTGGATTCAAAAAACGACTGGTTTCCGGTAGCCCGGAGGCGCACCAACAGGAGTCCACTTTTGTAGGGGGGGTAGCCCGGGGTAGGTTGTCATCATGGGCGCAGTGAGGTACCTCCACTCCAAAACCATGAGACCATCAACCATTGGAAGTGTGTGAACTGCAAACACCTTTTTTGTTAAGGAAATGAAGCTAACAACCTCAAGACAGGTGACGGAGTCCAATCTCTTCCAACGCCCAAACAAAGTCCTTCACAGGCAATGAAATGAAAAGAAAGCCTGCATGAATTCGAAAGAAATTGCATTGAAAAAATACGAAGCCCTCTCTGCCTTTCTGGAGAGTGAAGTGTGGACAGGCAATGAGATTTGAAGACTTTTGCTTTAAAAAAAGAGGATGTCTCCTGGAACTGGTCGCCCACAGTCTTTGTGTCCTGCAGAACAAGCCATGTTCATTATGAAGGTTGCAATCAATTCAAGTCTTTATGCAGAATCCCTGCCTCATGCTCAAAGACACCAGGTGCCAGCGTCTCATGCACTTCAGAAGCTGACTTGCTCTTGGAGAGCATGCCAAGGAAAAGCTCCATAAATTCCTGTGCCTAGCAGGACAAAGACAAAAATATGAAGTTTCATGATCATTTGAGTTCTGACAGCTTCAATGTCTCCTCACCCTCAGGCCTTCTCCAGGGGGAAGTCTAAGTTTCGTTCGTCCGCAAGCAAACCAGGTAGCGGATCATCATCATAAGGAAAGTCCTACGTTTCGAGGTGTCAAATGATCGCAAAAAATATAAGGGGAAATGCCTTGGTAACCCGTCACCGAAAACAGGCGCCAGCAAAAAAAGAGTGTTTCCCGTCCTCTGCAAAACTGTACCAGACAGCCTTGCTCCTTTCTTTGTGTAGGAAGATCCTCAGTTGAAAATATCAGTGGTACCAGCAAGCGAAGCTAGGAATCCTCAATGCAAAGGCTCCTGATCACGAAAAAGGGGATCTGCCAAGAATCTTCTGATCAGCCTCTTCATATCTCTTCTGGTTCAGTAGCACGCGCCTCAATAAAGCAACCTACCAAAAGTCAAGCCAAGGAGATGGGCTCCCAAGCAAGGCTGAAGATCAAAAGCGCGTCAAAAAAAACTTAAAAATCACGGCCCGAGGTGCTCCAGATGACCTTGAAGCCAATCGCTAACCTTTTTCCTGTATGGTACAACTTCGAAAGAGGCTCAGTAAAGAAACCCAAGATAACTCAAGCCAATTGTCAAATGCCACAGGGCAAAATGATGGACTGTTTCAAAAAATGGACTACTGCTTCTTCCGGCCTCTCCAACAAGGCGACCTCCTTTGGAAGAAGCTTCTCCAACAAATCCCAATGATTCTCGACCCATTCTTTGGCCTGGCTGTTTCCGGAAAATCTTGGTGGTACTAAAAAATGATGGGTGTAAAATGGCCTCAGCGGGATCTTTCTTTAGCTTGAAGTCAAACAGCTTGTCAACCAGTCTATGAAAACCTGAGAATGAATGTGTAAGTTTTCTGGCGAAGTCAGTCCATTGAGATATCTCCAGGTACAGGAAACATCTTGGCATTTCCCATGTTCCAAGCAACGCAATGGATCATTCTCTGCAGGTAGATCTTCAATGTTTGCGAGGCGGCAAAGGACTTCCAGATCCTGCAAGAGTGGCACTTAAAAAACCGACCAACGGACCAACAAACAGACAGCCAAGTGAGAATCTGAAAAGATGTAGAGCCATTTTTCTTCTTGCCTATCCTTGCCGCTGTGCTAAACAGAAACCTTGTTTTCTTAGCAAAAAAAACATGGAAGAGGCCTCTGCCAGGGAGGCCGTTACGGCCTCAAGAGCAAGGACGAAGGCCTGGACGAGGGCGAATTTTTCGTCATGGGAACAAGCCACGGTCATGCAATCGCACATCAACATGCCGTTCATCGCTTCATCGCGGCCTTTTGATTGACCACTGGCAGGTAAGCTTTAAATGGATCCGCTAGATTTGCGTGAGCAAGAGCATCCTGGCAAGGTCTGAAAAATGTCATGTCAAAGGTAGTAGATACAATATCAATGCAACAAAGTCCTTTTGAAAAAAAAGGAGCAACTATATATTTCAAATCAAAATGATAAATTGCTGGAAGACTCATTGGCATTGCTTATGCCGCCTTTTGCTTGTATTGCTGGCCTCTGCCTTGTCCTCCATGGTAATTTTGTTCATCTTGGCCTCACAAAGACTTCCAAACTCTGCATTTTTTCAGTTTCAAACTGACCAAATTCAACACCCTTCGGCCCTTCAGCCTTCATGCCGAGCATTGCATCTTCTTCGTAGAAAGGTGCTGCATCGGGACGCAACATCCGATATGCTCGCAATGCCTGGCGTTCGCACCAAATCCGAAAGGTGCAGAATCGCAGCTCTAGGAACACGCTATTTTGTAAAAGTTCTAAACTTCTTGGCTTTCATTAAAAAAGACATCTCGGATTATCATGAACATTTGTTCTGCAAAGTTACTTGATCAGCTGAGTAGTGTCTGTTGTACGCAACACACATATCTCTCAAAGTTTCTTTGAATCCTTTTTTAGCCACGCTCACACGTCCAAGAATCTACGTGTTCAATCTCAAATACCTGTATTGTTGGAACATAAATTGCCCAAGTGAAGTCAGAATCTCATCATATGACATCTCGATAGCAATTTTCAACAATGCACCCCAATAGGAGTCTTTTCCTTTCCGATAAGGTACCTCATTGTTGAGTTCTCGCTCCTCCTGCGCTGTCGCCAATTTAACCCGTTCCTCTTGCGTGCGTTCCTTGATGGCGCTCTGCTCTTCCGCTCCTTATATCTCGTGACGGCAAATGGGAATCATGCACCCAGCAGCCCTCAGTTTTTTGGGTCATCAAAATTACTGAATATTTTTGTCAACATCCTGCATTGAAGACGAAAAAACATTTTGGTGTAGCAAAGAGCGCAAGAGCGTTTTGGTCATTTTTCAAATGATTTGCAGATGGAAACATTAAACAGACAAGAAACCAAACAAGCTCTGCAATTGACCATGAACTTGTCCTAGTTCTCGAAAGTAGCGGTCCTTCATCCTGGTTGATTTGCAAGCCAAGGGTTTGGCAGGATGGGATGAACGTGTGCTTATCCAAATTCATGTGAGCACGGCTAATGTCTGCCGCTTGGATCTATCAAGCAGGAGGACGCCCTGAAGCAGGTAATTTCTACTCTTCGGATTCCAAACCCTGCAAAGAAATCCTCTACACCCTGACCCCAAACCCCGGAAAGCCTGGATCACTGGATCCCCTAAAGAAAACGAATGAATCTAGATACAGCCCAAGAAACCTAGAAACATGAAAGAACCTCAACTCTCACTCCAAAACCCTTTAAAAGAAAACCCTACGAAAGTTTGCTAAAGGTGAAGCACCTGAAACTGGTGAATGGGCCAAAGTCTCATCTGAAATGAAGGCTTTAGAATCACTGGCAAATCCAAACAGAACCCATCAAAGCTGGTGTTGGGCAAAGTGACAAAGATCCCCCCATTCGCAATCTACCAAATTACCATCAGACTTGTAATAACCCGGAGGTGGCCAACCCTCATTTACTAACAACCTTCCCAACTGCCGTCCTTCGCACCGACGATTTTTCAGGAGCCTGCTCCACTTCCTTCAACCAATGATGTCGCGGCAAATTGAGTTTCTCCAACGTGGCACCGACCTCGCCAAGTTCTCCCAAAACAACGCGCCCAGTCCTACAAAACATCATGGTTACCAACAAGCGATGATCATCATCATCATCATCATCATCATCATCATCATCATCATCATCATCATCATCATCATCATCATCATCATCATCATGTTCATCATCATCATCATCATCATCATCATCATCATCATCATCAAGATTAAGATGTCAGACATCATTTTCTTTGAAGAGGCCAGGCTGCATGCCCTTTGTGAAGTTTGCGCTGCACTATTCTCGCAAATGGCACATGTCCAATGGCGGCAGCAGCATTGGCTTTTCCAAGCAACGCCATGCATCTCGACTAGTTCATGTTCCAATGTGACTGGATGTCTTGTTTTTTTGTTTCGCATTTCAAGACCTTGAACCGCGTGGGTTTTTCTGTGCAATTTTGCAGTTAGGTTATCTGATGAACGAGTTGCCGTGTTGTGATGTTGATCAGTTCAAAATAAAATGCGCACTGCAAACTCACTATTTCATCAGCCTTCAGTTCAAACCTAGAGCCAAATGCCATCTTTGGATTTGTGTAAAGTTCTTCCCACACTGACTGACGAAAGGAAAGGCAAACCCAATCAACAGAAGGGCTGCACCGCCCAACGGTCCACGTTGTGAATGCCCGCATCTTTTTGAAATTGAAGCGGATAAGAACCAAAAGCAGAACCCTCATGTGCAAAACATAGTAACAAAAACAAGGCCTCAGACTCAAACCTGGTAACAAATTATTGCAAATTACATTTGCAAAATGGCAATACCCCATTTTTGCCAAAGGGTGTTGTTTGAGCAGTGCACGGCCGTCTTAGTATATTTGCTAGCTACTAAAAACTGCAGGCCAGATTTGAATGGACGGCCATGGGACATGAATGTTTTCAAACCTGAGTTTGCGTGGCCACCACCTGTCCCATCCATGAAATTCCTGGTTGCTTCAAGTTTCCGGAATGGATGACTCAAAGGGGCTCAAATGGATCAAAAGACCTTGACATGCACCCCGCGCGTCCACCGAAATCTCTACCCATTTTTGGCATTACTCTGCGTCCGGGCTTGTGACAGCCCTAAGCGGTCTGCGCCGGCTGCGGTTTTCACCTGCAGCAGGTCACTGGCGATTGCTGCCTTCTACCTAGTCGTGGCACTATGGAAAATGGAAAGTTGAAAAGACATTCTCAGAATATTCGTTGATAAGTTCAGTCTACAAGTCAGGTGCATTCTCTGCAGTTGAAAAAGGAATTGTTTGACAGTTTGAATCCATCTTCAAGTTGCTACCCCAAACCATTCAAGGGCCAGGCCTCTCCGAGGTTGGTATGTCTCTGCCAAGCGTTTTGCTGCAACCAAGCGATCTTGCAATCGAGAGACTGTAAACAAACAAAAAGAACCAAAAATGTATCATAAGAAACAAGGCTTGAACAATCACAGTGAAGAAGATATCAAAATGGGTGGGTTCGAAGCAAAAGCCAGCTCTAAACTTCTAAACGGTTCGCACTGGGTTTCATGATAAAACCTACAGTAAGGAATTAGCCAGTGTTCATTCAGAATGCAGCGATGAAATCTGCATGGCATAGCAACATGGTTCCTGGACACGTCCGCCACCTCTCCACCAGCACGGTCTGAAGCAGACGCCACGGAACGTCGGAGCGCAGGGTCATGGCAATGCCTGAGTTCAAGAACCACACCCCAGGAGAAGATGCGATCCTGGATAGTTCGCTACGAGCCTCTTTTGGGATACCCCCGAATGCCGAATATGTGGAGTTTCTTCCAACATAAAAAGGTACACTTTTTCAAAAACTGGATTGCAATGACTTTGCAAACTGGTGGCATTTGGCAAACAATTTGTGGCTTATTAGTGGCTGTTTCACAAAGCAAAATTGCTGATGACCCTTTGGCTCCTACAAATCTCGCCAGGCAGTAGGGATTTACCTGGGGATGCCCCAACTCAAAACACCAATCCCCAAGACCCCGATGGCCAACTGTTTTCAGAAATGGAGGACTCCTTGATAGTCTTGGTTCATCCAGTTAGGATCGCTGCAAAAGATACCCATACAAAATACCACTCTTTCGACTTATCTAGACGAACTTCAACCTGCATTTCACTGGACCCCAAGCAGCTATTTCAGGCAAGCCGCAAGCAAAGAGATCCCAAGAGGCGCTTAGTTTGGCGATGGAATGTCTATGGGCTGAGTGGCATTGGAAGTGTAACTCCATGCGATAGGCTTCTTTGATTTCATTCAGCCTGGATCATCATTTGCTGCTGGTGACTAAGATGCTGCTTACTTTTCAGGGGGAAGCAACAGCCAAAAGGTTGCTGCTGCAACTCCCAGCGACTGCAAAATCTAAAACTCTGGAAACTGTCATACTTCTGTTGTGAATGCTGTCATTGCAGCATGCTTTGCTCATTCTTGCAAACCGGAGCCTCAACCAAAGTGGTTTCCTGGCCGTTGTCACACAGCAGCATCAGCCCCGGAGAATCTTTCTGACACAAGGTCTGAGGTGTCTACCAGGCTCAAGCGTTTTCAGTCATCAACATTGCCAAGGAGACACTATTCATTGACCTGACCCTTTGCGAATCTGGAAACTGTGAACAGAATGGTTCTGTCACAATAGTAAGTTGCTGACACATGCATGTGTACCCTTTATTTTGTACAGAGTCGAGCAAAATTTCACCTGGTTGTCTTGCCTTGGTCACTCTGCAACACTTCAGTCTTTTCATACTGGCAAATAATTTTGCCAAAACTGCTTGGGTGAATGAGTCCTTCACATCAGAGAGGAACTTATTCATTGCAACTGTTTCTCAGCATCCAACATTGCGAATGAGACATTCTTCATTGACCTGACCCTTTGCGAACATGGAAACGGTGAAGAGAATGGTTCTCTCACAGTGGTCACTTGCTGACACCTGCATGTGTACCCTTTCTTCAGTATCTTCAGTGCTGGTGATCGCTTTGAACTTAATTGGTGGAAGAATGCATCACACAGCAGCACCAGAACAAAAAACCCTCTTCCCAACACAAGGTTTAAGGTGTCTGGAAATTTCGGGCTTTCTCAGCTTTTAACATTGCCAAGGAGACACTATTCATTGACCTGACCCTTTGCGAATCTGGAAACTGTGAACAGAATGGTTCTGTCACAATAGTAAGTTGCTGACACATGCATGTGTACCCTTTATTTTGTACAGAGTCGAGCAAAATTTCACCTGACTGTCTAGCCTTCGTCACTCTGCAACACTTCAGTCTTTTCATACTGGCAAATAATTTTGCCAAAACTGCTTGGGTGAATGAGTCCTTCACATCAGAGAGGAACTTATTCATTGCAACTGTTGGAAAAAACTAACCAGGAATCCAGGAAGTTGTAAAACAAGAGAAGTCACAAGGAAACCATGTCATTGCATTTATTGGCAAATTGTTGCCGCACTGGAAAAGCAGATGGTAGGAAACACGACATGTCTAGGCTTGGCGGAAGACGCGGTGGAAGAATGCATCACACAGCAGCATCAAAACAAAAAACACTCTTCCCAAGACAGGGTTTAAGGTGTCGGGAAAACTCCGGCTTTTCAACTCTCAACATTGCGAAGGAGACATTCTTCATTGACCTGAACCTTTGCGAACATGGAAACGGTGAAGAGAATGGTTCTCTCACAGTGGTCACTTGCTGACACCTGCATGTGTACCCTTTCTTCAGTATCTTCAGTGCTGGTGATCGCTTTGAACTTAATTGGTGGAAGAATGCATCACACAGCAGCATCAGAACAAAAACCCTCTTCCCAACACAAGGTTTAAGGTGTCTGGAAAACTCAAGCTTTCTCAGCTTTCAACATTGCCAAGGAGGAACTATTCATTGACCTGACCCTTTGCGAATCTGGAAACTGTGAAGAGAATGGTTGTCTCACAATGGTCACTTGCTGACACCTGCATGTGTGTTTTTCTTCTGAACTGGATTGGTGGAAGAATGTCCCATCAATTGGCAAGACTGGCAAGACATTGAACAAAGGCAAGTGCTTGTTCTTTCAGCATGGCAAAGTTTGTTAAATGCTCTACTCATTCTTGCTCGAACCGGAACAGGCAATGTGATTCCTAGCAGCGAGAGGATTTCTGGACGTAACACAGAAGTATCAGAAACAAAACACTCTTCCCAAGACAAGGTTTAAGGTGCCGGGAAAACTCCGGCTTTTCAACTCTCAACATTGCGAAGGAGACACTCTTCATTGATCTGACTCTTTGC
>DF239453.1:164084-203555 GCA_000507305.1 Breviolum minutum Mf 1.05b.01 | reverse complement strand
ACCACTACCACTACCACTACTACTACTACTACTACTACTACTACCACTACCGCTACCACTACCACTACCACTACCAATACCACTACCACTACCACTACCAATACCACTACCACTACCACTACCACTACTACTACCACTACCACTACCACTACCACTACCACGACTACTACTACTACTACTACTATTACTACTACTACTACTACTACTGCTACTACTACTATTACTACTACTACTACTACTCCTCCACAGTCGCCCACGAAGATGTCTTCTTGATGCTCCGCTCCGCTGTGGACCTGTGCCGATGTAATAAACCCTGGTTACCGTCGCAGAAAACCACCACTGATGCAAAAAAAACCCCTTGCCGTAGCCAAAAACCTTTCCACTGTCGCAAAAAACTCCCCAGCACTGTCGCGAAAAACCCCCAACACCGACCGTCGCAAAAAACTCCCTAACCAACCCACTGTAGCAAAAAACCCCCGTTACCGACGCAAAAAACCCGAAGCCCACCATTGGTTGGGGGGGAACAGGAATATATTAACATGTTTGTTGAACAAAAAGGTATTTATTGAACAAACAGGTATTTATATCCAAACATTTGCAAAATTGTAATGGACATTTTCCCCTTTACAGTTTTGATTATTTAACAATTTTTGAGGCGTGTTGAATAGGTGAATGAGGTGAAGGTTATGGGTTGTTTGTTTGATTGTTTGTTTTATTTCCTGGAGCAAGGGTATAAACAGAGTATAAACAAGGTTTGACACCAAAAAAACTTCGGAATGAACGGTTGTAAGCTTGGAATGCTATGTTGTTTCCGTGTCGCCATTGCTTTCCCCTTTCCCGGATACCTTGCAGCCTTCCGAATTCCGCCGTTGTGCCTGGTGAAATGTTGTTTTCATGGCCAGTCCACCTACCCCCCCCCCCCGAAAATAAGGGTTTAATAGCCGGCCTTATTAAGGGAAAACAATGGTTAATAAACCCTTAAGAAGGCCGGCTATTTCTGGGGGGAGGGATACCTTATGGGGGGGTCGTAGGTTGACTGGCCATAATTGTTACCTACCCCCAGTGGACTGTCAAGTGTCAAGGTTGGGCCTCTACGACCTTGGTCTGTGCAGACGCCTCGTTTTTGGCCGCTTTTGCACCAGTGGCACTGCAAATGCTTCCTGTGATGCGTGTGCAGGATGGAGATTTCGGGAGGCAACATTTCCTCAAAAATCCTTTAAAAAACAGTTCTTGCAGAAGTATGTATATGTCTATAGGTGAAGATTTTCTTGTAAATTTAAATGATAGCTATTTTTGGCCAATGCTTCCGGTGGTTTTTGTGGCATTTTGGGTGCCACTGAGTTTTAACGATCCCCTTTTTGTAGTTTTTGGATCCACTGGAATTCTAAAAGCGACCTCTTACCAGAAGTCATCTAAATCATGTTGTGATTGTTTGAATTGATGTTTTTACTTTCTACCATTTGTCTTCCAGCACCTTCAAAGGGGTGCCAATTAAACCCTAAGGGATGGTGAAGTGACACCCTTTAGCAACCATTTGGCACCCCTTTGAAGGTGTGATTTGTTTTTGCTTTCTACCAAGATGTTGGAAACATTTTGTCCAAACCGCTTCCACCGGTGGAGATTTCAACACATGAAAAGTGGGGAAAACCCTTTGGATGATTGATTTCCATTGATTTCCCAATTCACCTTAAGGATCAATTGGTGGGTTTTCTGATTTGGTGGTTTATGAACTTGAAAATTGATAAGAATAAGGATACATACTACCCATTTATCATTGATTCTACTTCAGTCCCTCCGCTTGTTGGTTGCAAAAACGTCAGGTTGTTCACTCCCATGTGTCATTTGTATCCTTTTGGAGATTCACCCCCCCCCCAGTAAACAGTCACCGTTTTTCCGGATTCTCACATTTTGTTTGGCAGGGAATCCCCTAAAAAACCTTTATTTGCCGCTGGTATCCTGGGTGTAGGGTAGATCACTACAGGGTTGGTAGCTATCGGTGTTGATGATCCATGGCCACCTCCAAAGGAGTTGTCCAATGTCACGTGAAGTTGTGCGACATTGCTTTTCAGAGGTTCGCTTATGACGTGACTTACAGGGTTGGTTTGTCAAGAAAACAAATCTATCCTAGCAAGTCTTTGTCACCTTGATTTTGGGATGGTTGAGTGACCCTTATCAATAGTTTAAGTCATCTCGAACTAGGGGATGAAAAGGTCACTTTGAATCACTTGGATGTTATGATTTTCCCTTTTTCCATGCAATTTATGTCCAGTACTCAGGGTACACCTGGTCCAGAAATTGAGAACAGGTTGTTCGGATGATGATAGAACTAAGCTATTCCATACACCCCACAAGAGGTAGGTCTACTGTGATATTTTCTCTCACACACTTTTAAATTCTGAGTGGATCGAATATGAACTTGACAATGCAGCTACAAACCTGAAATTATCTCAATAGTCATGGATAGTCTTGTATAGTCCAACCCTGGAAAAACTATGAAACACTTAGGTGTTGGAAGATGAGTTTATTTTTGGGCAAGGCTTTCTAATCATCATCCTTGTTATCAGCAACCAGCTGATAACGAGAGGAGTGACTTGGGTTTGGGGATGTATATTCACAGTGACTATACCTACCTAGCAAAACATTTAGTAGCTTGAGGCTCATGGGTGCAACGACGCGGTAGAATCAAAACTCAATCCAAACCACAAGGGTAGCAAGACATGGAAGTGGATTCCAACAAACGGCTGAAAACCCAAAATCGATGGCGTTTGTTATACGTATGACTTTTGGTGTCAGAAGTGCCAAAATCCAACTGATTGAAAGTTTGGATATAAGCAGTGAAAAAAAATCTGGGGATTATACCACTACTCACACTACTCAGCAAGAGTGATGACCACTCAGCAGGAGTGATGACCGGCTAACCCCCCCAGTGGAAGGCAGTGACAGAAATGGCAGAACACTGTGTTTTCTTACGGTTGCAGACACCTGAAACCCAAGTTTTTCACATGCTTTATATATAACATGTGTATATATAGTACATGTGACAATCTGATGGCTTTTTTTAAGCCACCAGGATTTGATGTTGTTTTTGTGGTCCTCCAAAACTCTATTCCAAAGGGATGTGTTAGTTCCCAAGGCAGTACCTTTTAGTGCCTCGGGGAGGTCGTTTTGATGCAAGGGCCATGGGCAACGTGAGAGGCGAGCCATTGATGAGTGCTCTAGAGCAGCAGGCAACAGCAACGATCCACCGTCGTTATCTCAGGCTTTGTTGTTGTTGTTTTTGCTATTTGTTTTGTTATTGTTATTGTTATTGTTATTGTTATTGTTATTGTTATTGTTCTTCTTCTTCTTCTTGTTGTTGTTCTTGTTGCTGTTGTTCTTCTTGTTGTTGTTATTGCTATTTGTTTGTTATTNTGTGTGTGTGTGTGTGTGTGTGTGTGTGTGTGTGTGTGTGTGTGTGTGTGTGTGTGTGTGTGTGTGTGTGTGTGTGTGTGTGTGTGTGTGTGTGTGTGTGTGTGTGTGTGTGTGTGTGTGTGTGTGTGTGTGTGTGTGTGTGTGTGTGTGTTNTTTTTCTTCTTCTTCTTCTTGTTGTTGTTGTTGTTGTTCTTGTTGTTGTTGTTGTTGTTGTTGTTGTTGTTGTTGTTGTTGTTGTTGGGTATTCCCCCCACTCAATGGCCGGGGGAGGTCGTCCATTTTTACTCTTCTGATGTTTCTTGCACTAGAACACATCTACTGCTACGCATCCTGATCTTACACTAGAAGATATGTCGGTGCTACGCAACAGGATGTCTGGGGTTGGGGTGTTTGTTTTTGGGTGGGGGTGGGGTGGGTGGGATGTTTCCGTTCGTTGCACTTGCACGCATCTCGATATTCAACCTTGGAACTACTTGAGAGCATTTGTACATCAATGGAACACCGAAGAGAAAAACCTTCTGATGACGATGACTTCTTAATCAAATACAACTTTTTTTTTTCAATAAAAACGAAAAAAAAGAATTTCGGAAGATTTGGACAATGTCGGTTGCATGTAAACACCTTATTTACAATGATTGCCACTTGGAATGGCAATGTATCATCTCCAAAATAAAGTTAAACACGTGCCCGGCCATCGAGGGGCGCTGTACCCTTGTTGGTGGTGGTGGTGGTGGTGGTGGTGGTGGTGGTGGTGGTGGTGGTGTTTTCTCATGTGTGTGTTTTACGGAGTATGTTTCGCAAGGTCTAGAAAGTCTACAATTCAGGATGCTTTGCCACAACGAACAAAAAAATCCTGTTTCAGTCAATGTACACTGAGTAGCTTGTTGGGGACAGATGGGCAGATACTCCACGAGTCAGGGCACCTAAAATCTATCGTGGAATAAAGGATTCCGGAGCTTGAACATCTTAGCTTTTATCATGAAAACAGCTAGCTTAAGATTCTGGGATATGTGTACATAACCCATTCGAATCCGCCTGGGTTCGAGATTCGAAATATGGTAGATTATACATATTCAGGCATATCATGGCACAGAATGCTACCAACTCTTCAGGCAAAGCCAGTTTTCTTGTTGGAACACGTGGCTTTCATACCCTTCCAAAGGAGGTTTAAACTCATGAGGCTTTTTACCACAGAGAGATACACTGATGACTCATGACTGTTTTTTTTTGGTAGGATAGGGACATTATAGACAAAATGATCTTTACCTCAGATTTTTGAGTTTTTTTTGTTTTGACACCTTTTGAGGCGGGTTGAAATTTCCCACCTTTTGAGCGGCTTGGGGTCGACCAATCTGTGGAGCTCAGGTTTCAAAGAACGGGACCTGGCGGAGACGAGGTTGTTTGAGATCGGTGGTTGAGAAGCACTCCTGAAATTTCGGGATAGTATATCACACTAAAGCACCATGTAAACCGTTGAAAAAAGCATTTCCAGAAATTGAGTGTAGGCGCTATGGTATTTTGTTGATGTATTCTTTACACGTGTAGATACTTGAAGATTCGATCATGAAAGTTCCGGAGGTCTAAGGGGCCAGTTGGCAATTTGCAAGGTTTTTTGTTCGCCTCGAGTGGTGTAAGTGTGGTCTTTCGCTTTCCGGGGGGGTTGATGTATACGTTCGCTATCAATTGTTTGACTTTCCGAGGCTATCACCCGATGAAGGTCCTGAACTTCAAAAATCGCCAGATTTCCAAAGGGCCTTTAACTATGATTATGAGAAAATCATCAACTTCGGTTGTGATAATAACGAAAGAGAACTTCCGGCAGGTGCAACAGTTATAGTAAACCCATGTTCCAGATAGGGATGATTGATGCATTCTGAAATCCCGCGCAGCGCTTGGGCCAAGTGCAGTGGCAGAGGCAGATGAACAACACATCATACAATACTTCCATAGTCTGACCAGTGATGTGGGTGGGGGGAACTTGCCCTACACCTTAGCTATTTGGAGCCGACATCCCCCAAAATTTGATGGCGCTATGCTATTTCTGATGGCATGACATGGTTGATACAGTTGATACCATACCTAGACTCAAGACGTGTGTGTCAAGTCCTGACAGAAATATCACCTCGCCTAATAGATAAAGTTGTTTAGCATCGGAGTATTAGGTAGTCGTTTCAGACTTGTCGTAAACAAACAAAAAACAAAACAAGTTGAAGTATGTGACATACAATTGCATACATGTGATTTCCTACACATCCTCACAATAATTTTGCAGGTGTACGTATCTATATTTGAAACCATCATCAGATTGCCCAAACTCTGCCGGACTGATTCAACCAAGGCGCAGGGTGGGCGGAGTTTTTGCGGGGAAAAAAGTTGTCACGATAGATTCTCTCAACAAAATGCCTTAAAAACTGAAGCTGAAAATTATAATTTAGGTAGTGGTTTCAAACCCTCCTATAGGGAAATGATCCAATTTCACTATATATATATATATCAATGTACGTATATTTAATATTTTTCAAATCAATTGGTGAAAAACCACCGAAAAGATCAATGTTGAACCAATGCTCTCAAAAAAATGGATTTTCGTTATAGATTTCACGGCCTCTGACAAGAACAAGTCCATTTAAAGCCAAAGTGCGAAAATCGCGGCTTCAACCGGTCTCAGATGAATGGGAGAATGACCCCGGGCCCTTTTCAAAAGGGGGCAGAAACATAATCCGCCCATCTAGCAGATATGTGGGTGAAGAAAATGTGTATGAATGGATAATGATAGTAAATAGTAACCCTCTATACTACACCTTATATATTGATATAGTATTGATATCATGATCATTCTTGGTGGTTCCTAGAATCCGCTACGCCTACGCCGTTTGGTCACCCGCCACTGAGAGGTCGCTAAATCGCAATGGATTCCGTGAACATTATCCAGAGACTCTTAGGAGGCGGCTTTTTCGTCAAACGGAGATGGAGGATGTGGCAGTGGGCCATTGGGGCCCATTGGTTTTTTGGAGGAAATCTAAGGATCTCGGTCCAGGACCAGGATCTGTTCAGAGTGAGGTCATGTGGTGGTCAGTGATTCAGGATTGGTCATGATGTCTTTAATATAGTTGTATTAGAAAATAGGAAAAATTATATAACTACAAGCTGTGTGCATCATATGCAGCCCCCACCCAAAAAAAAACAAAAATAAACAACATGCAAGTTTCAGAGGTTTTTTTGATCCATGGAAGTTTCCTTTTTTCAACCCTGCATCCAGGCAAACTTGCAACAGATTTACAAGATTTTGATGAGCCCAAGATGTGCCCATGGTAGCACTGCTAGGGCGGGGGGTGGGAACGAACGCTGAGCCGAAGCAATTTGCCTGGAAATTTTTTCCACTTTGGTCCCATATCATGGAAGTGGATCATTTTCCTGAATGAAAAGGGAACTGATATTCGAGGGAGCCGTTTTCCACTTCCATGATTGGGGAAGGAAGGGTCAAGAAATCCTGGTGCTTTCAGCGTAGCTTGCTGGTAGCTTTCCGACATCCGTTGGGGATGTCCAGCTCAGGCATTTTTCAGGGGTTCTTGAGAACATATCCCACCTTGGAAAATGGAACCCTGTTTGAAAACATACCTTGTGTGGGGATATGTTAGTTCCAAGGAATGGTAACTAATTTGTTCTGACCTGTGAGGGAGTTTTTAAAAAATCTGTAGCGGCTCGAGGTTTATGGCTATCATTTATCATGTTTTTGTTGGCTGGAAACTCGAAATCCATGGAAAACCTCACTTCTCCCCTAAAAAAGCTACCCCCGTACCCCAATACCTACCCCTCAAATAAGTATATTATAAGTTATAAGATAGAAGAACAAGACCTTAAAAAGGCAACGGTTCCATGTATATTAATATATTTTATTTACGGTTCAATATGTATGTATATTATTGTTTATATATTTGTACCTGATATGTACACATACATTTTTATGAATATATAAATGTGTATATATATAGTATAATGCCCTCGAATATAAAGCAACAGCACCTTTTGCCATGCCTTCCACTTCCTGGCTCCTTAGCTCTGAGGCGCTCGGTGAGTATGGGAAGTAACCTGGACCATGTTGACAAAGATGTACCTTGGGCACAAAAAGAATCAATAAAGCACCGAACACTTGAGCAAACCAAACAAAAACATGCGGATAAGTATAATTATACGCACAGGGCGAACGTAGAGCCCTCGGCGAACCTCCATTTTTGGGATTGTTTTTCAAACAAGAAACCTTTGTTGTTTAGGGGTATAAAGATTATACCAGGAATGGATTTTACCCACATCCACCTTTGTGAATTGAACTTGGCCGTTTTTCACCCTTCTTCAGCATTCGACGTGCAGCCACATGCACTTGCTGGGCAACCATGCAACGTTATCACAGGTTTGTACATGTGTAAAGTATGTACCGAAGCAGTCCATTCCGTAGCATTTTGAACACAAACGTGATCACGGGTTTGGACATGTGTTAAGTATGTGCCGACGGCGAACGTTCCATCCGCCATGATACAAAAAACGAACGCCAAAATTGCAGTCTCGCTGTGTTCTTCGACGGCGAACGTAGAGCCCTGTGGGTATAATTAGTTAGAAAAAGTTGGATATGAGGTGGCAATTTTAGATGCCATCAACCCTGATCTCTAGGTGGTGGTTTCAAATATCTTTTTTCATCCCTATTTGGGGAAGATTCCCATTTTGACATCATTTTGACTAATATTTTTCAATTGGGTTGAAACATGTTGAAACCACGAACCAGATTTTGTCATATATGTTTTGATTTGCGCGCCTTGATTTTTAGTCAAAACCAAGGACAATCACATCACTCCACCATACTGTTGAACAAGTCTAACTTTCCCGTAAGATCCATGTATGTTATATTTTGAGTACATTTACCCTACAAATCAACCAAATGTCTATAGGTACATATGCCATATATTGGGAGATCCATTTTTACAGCAGCTGTTTCGTATACAACGAACGGTGTGTCAAAGTTCCTTGATCTCGTCGTCAACGGGATCGATGAAACCGAGTTTACTGGGTGTATATATATATGTATAAATATATTTATATATATCTATCTATGGCAGATTCCCATTCACCACATTTCACCACATCACTACGACCCCCCCCCCCAAAAAAAAAACGCCATTTGAGAAGTGTTTTTTAGAATTTGCAATGACTTGTTTGAACTCATTGTGATAATTTGATACGGAATACTGGTTTTGATGTGTTGGGTGATTTGGCAAAGTCGCCACATTCAACTAATTTCTCAGTTGCTGGTTTTGGGTTGAGCGTGTGGACTTCCAACATTTTTAGTGACAGTGATTGATGCTTGAATATTATCCCATACCATCCATGTATGGTATATTTACTTACAAATACCATAAAAATCAACCATTCATGTAGGTAAATGTACCAATCCCATGGATGGTATGGTGACCTGGTGTATCTCTAGGATTTCCGGTGCTTCCAGTCATCAGGTCTACTACTGGGAGCCCAAGTCTTTACGCATCAGGAGATTTTTTGAGCACACAAAACGAACCCGTCCTGGGCAAATAACAAGTGCCACTGTGTTTTTTTTTGTTTTCTGAGCTTTGGAATTGAGAATTTGGATATATATAGAAATATATGTATATAGAAATATTTATGTACATGTCTCTAACTGTTCATATATCATAGATATTCACTGGTAGATTCCGCCCCGCTTCCTATAAACGCTTGTATGATCTAAATAAGCTCGTTTGCGCTCTGGACTTTCTCAGCAACCCTCATCGATCATCCACGGGATTACCCTCCAGGGAACGAACATATCCCACCAAACGGGAAAAGGAAAGTCATCTTCAAACATGCCTTAGGAAAATGATATATTAGTTCCCAGGAGGGTACCGAAAGGTCAAAATAGATGGCACAGATACCAAAAGGTAGATTAGTAAAGGGTGAGCATTTCAACCAATATGTAGGGACTGTGCCATCTATTTTTCAATTACTGTACGTGCAGGACTATCAATTGGTCATATGTTTTTTTGTCGGAGTATTTGCCATATACCTATGGCCTTGCAATTGCCACAGTGCCTCGACCTACTTTTTGGGTGGAAAAACTCAGCAGTTGAAACGTTTGGCCCGTTTGGATGATAAATGATCAGGTGGTCGGCCGACAACTTCGCCTTGTAGGTGTAGTTTAACTAAGAATCTTGCCGTTTTTTGTGCCTTTTTCAAATAGAATAGCATCCAATCCGGTTGCTAACCACTGTGTTTTGTGTGTGCGTGTTGGCATGTGTTTTGTGTATTTTGAGCTTTTATGGATAGATGTTTTTGCGGAAAAACTTGGTCGCACTGGAGAATTGACATTGACCACACCAGTTCGGGCCATGCCATTGTGAAGATGAAGATAACATCCGTCTGAGGGAATCACCCGCCTCAGTTTTGGGAAAACACGTTGAAGCTGGTTCAATCATTTCTGACAATACTAGGTGAACTCATGTGACATCCCCCCAAAACTCCAGATAACATATAATGAGTCAATATGTACATAGTATATATCTATAACTGTATATCTAATACCCATACCAACGATGTATGGTGTGTTTACCAACATTAACCATAAAAAATCAACGAAATGTAGGTAAATAGGACCATACATAAATCCCTATGGGACATATGTACACTGCCCATACTACCAGTACAACAACAGGCCTCCAGAGCTTTCCATGTGAGCTAAGGTTGCCAGTTTGATGATCTCGCAGCTCTATGTATGGCGTTTGGATGATTTTCTACGAGCTTGGTATCTTTTAAGAGAACCTCTAGTGATGCAGGTTTCGAGTGAGATGGGACAATGTGAAACTGTTGGGTGAGTACAGGTATATACATCTCTGATACAAGTTTGGGTTTTGTATATTTGGGTGTTTCCGAAAATAGGGGTACCCCCAAATCATCCATTTTGATAGGGTTTTCCATTATAAACCATCCATTTTGAGGTACCCCTATTTTTGGAAACACCCATTTTCCAAGCACTGCTCCCTTGTTTCAGCGGCTCAATTTTCGCGCTTGCCAACTTGAAGCTTTGCGCGTTGAAGCCTGAAACCTCCAGGTCATTGGTGCATCGGCGCTGATTCTGGCATATTTGAGTCAACACAAGCCATCTGTATATTGTTACTTGGCCAAAATGAGTTGCTGCCATTAGATTCACCATGCTAGAATGTACTGTAATTGTTTCCCATGTTTATTTTGTTTTCCTTCCAAACCACGTTAAGCACAGGCATGAAGTCCATGATGGTGCTGACACAACAAGCTGAATAGGTCGTGCGGCTTGCGGCAAAGTAGCCGTTTTTTTTCCTTGGCCAAGACAATACTTTAATACACATCAGTCAAAGGACATATATAGGATCTACCTCCCAGCCAGTAAGAGTGGGCAAATAAAGCTCTATCAGGTTCTTTTTCCTACTATGAAATAGTATTTATACATAATAATCTTGGGTTGTGACTGATACTGAAGGGGTGGTTTACCCCCAAGACATATACAGAAAGAACCTACGGCTGGGCCGAACCTCGCCGAACTCGCTGTCGCATATGGTGACTTGATGCTAATCAAAGCCACCATTTGGAGCTGGGAAAGAAGGTGATGTTAAACACATCACTTGACCAACATATCATTCACTTGTTGGGTGTTTTCCTAAAAATTGTATGCTTTGAACAGGTGAACTTACAAATCAGAGTCTTGCACATTTTACAAACTGGCACCTGCTAGTAAAACATACCCCATCCCTGAAAGATCCAAACCTGGCCATCCAAAGGTTTGGAGAATTTAGTTTACAAGCCACCAGAAGAATGGAAGGCACACCCTCGAGTTTCAATGCCGTGGGGTTGGGTGTATTTGGGAGGCTGGGTGGCTATGTTGAGACCCCGAAGGCTTGAAAGGAGAAGTGGGCACAAAATGCAGGTTGATCAACATGACTAAGTTCCAGGGACATCCTAGTAGCATTTTGTTTATGTTGCCTCTGGAGGTAGTGGCCTAGTGATACAACTGACTTTCTCAGCATGTGTGCAGATGTATGCGTTTATTTTGACAGGCAGTCGGCAGTTTCCAATACTCACAGTCATCATCAACAGCAGATGATGTTCAATTGTGTTTATCAAGGGATGACCATCATCAATCACTACCATTGTCCCTCAAGAAGGGTTTATCGATGAGACCTTACTTCTTGGGGTGGTGACAACTTTCTTTGATTTTAGAATCCTCATGCAGCATTTCCTTCAAACAATTCCCTTTGTTTTTTTTGCAAATTATGACAACCAAGCGCAAGCTCCATTTTTCCAAAAGAAGTTCTCCATTTACATTCTACCAAAGTTTGACCAACTTGAAGCTGAAAGGCTGAAAGTAGGTGGTGGTTTCGTTTTTTTTTAATGATCACTCCGAACCCCACCTTTCTGCATTGTTTTTGGTAAACCAACCAGGAAAATTGGAAAACATCGGGAGATTTGCACCTCCCATCCCGAGCCAAAAAAAAAGCAGGTGAGCAGGCAAGATATTCTGAAGATGTTGGAGGCACAACAATGTTTTACCGCATCTTGGGAGTCAAATTACAGCAATATTTGGGATCGGATTTTTGCTTCGCAAACTCAGCAGTTGGGTCCACGTGTTCTTGTCAACGTGTTGTGTGGATTTTTGCAGTTTGTTTTAGGCATGGGTGTTTTTGTGGAGGATATTCCTATGGTTGCTTTTTTTTAGGTTGGTGATTTGTGTTGGCTTCTGACTAGATAACTGTACTTGGCAAAAATTGAATTTTAAGGACTTCTTAACAAGAACAAAATCGATCCTAAATGAGTTTAGACAGATTTCAAACGTGACCCACTGGAAGTGCTGGACAATGGAAGATAGGGTTTGTTCTCTTTGCGCTCCAAACTTAGATAGCTCGATTAAAGGTTTCTCGTTAACAGAGTTTTTGTTGGTGGGGCCATGGTTTACACGGACCCTCAATTCTAAAGAGCAGGGTTGTCAGGGTCGTTGATTTTGCTGGTACCTCAGTGTTTCGGGTGCGCTTTTCCTTGTGTTTTTCACAGATGGGTGAATGACGAAGACTGCATCCTCACTATAATAACCTGGACATTTGCAGGTTGGTGAAGAACTACTGCTGCTGCCACTACTTTTTACATAAGATACCATTTTGCAGACGCTTCAGAAATGATAGATTGCACCATTCTCATGAACTCCTTGACTTTATGTTGCTAATCTACCAGGGGGAGTGCTTTGCACCCTTTCTCTACTTTCACTTGGTGTAAGTAGTTGGAATTGTATTTTATTGTAATACACACCGGACCACAAACACTGCCACACCAAACATCTGCAATTTGAAGGTGTTTGTGTTGGGATCCATGGTAGCTGTGGTAGCTATCCTCCAGTCCACGGGTTCGCAGGTAATTCACACCGTTTTTTTTCTCAAAGATGCATCTCCCAAATCCCAAACTCTTCCTAGGCTGTGATATTGGGGGAGCTAAGGAGCTAAGGGTGATCTATTTCCCCACTAATTGGGGAGCTAAAGAGCCCCGGAATCTCCCAAAATCCCAAACTCTTCGGTGCCGCCCGAGGATGCGTCGATCGACTTCCAACGTCGTATTTTGGAGAACTCGGGCACCGGAGAAGCTACACATTGGCCACCAGGTTCGCGGTTCGCCGGAACCGCTGTCCGTCCAGGAAGACCTTTGTTTGAAATTACAGCAGCAGTGATCAGTTGAACCCCTGTTGGTTAGGGTACTAAGACATATGATTATACCACCCGGTTATATAAGGATTATAATAAGCCATTATAAAGATCCCTATTACTGTCACCAATCAGCAGAATGGCAGTTAATTGTAATAAGCCATGAGAAGGCTCAATGATAAGGAATGATAAGGATCACTATTAACCAACCAGTGATCAACATTTCTGTTGGTTGGGTTTTTTTCCGGGGATCATACCATCCATTTTCACAAGGATTATTATAATAAGATATTACAAGGATCCCTATTACCCTCCCTAAAACTAACATAGCCCCTGAAAATGGATGGTTGGAAGATGAAATGTCCTATTGGGAAGGCCCATTTTCAGTGGATATGTTAGTTTTAGGAACATCCACCATTTGAAGATGTATCCCCATTGGAAAAGGTGGATATTCCATTGCTATGTTAGTTTACTGGAAGGTAACCAGTATTTAAAGGAATGTCACAAGGGTTTTCGATTACTCCTCAAGCTTGACGGGTTGCCTCACCTTTTACCATCCAAAACTCTGCCATATCATTTTTCCCAGAAAATCCCCCTTGTGTCCTATGGAATGTGTGAATGCAACAACTGGATATAGCTTGATAAGGGGATATACAACAAATCTATATAATATATATATATACACTTGGCATTAATGAATATAGATTCATGACACATATAGATACAGATACAGATCTGAACGCACAAAAGAACACATAAAGTTGACATATAGATGCACATAAATGCTTACACTTTGACTGAGTTTCATCACGTGGAAGTCAGCCACTGGTATTCCAAGGTCAGTTTAGGAACAAGAAATTTCCTTTCAAGAAATGGCACAGCATTTCAGAGTTGCATCCAAGTTGCTGAAATATAATTTTAATGATACCAAATTCACCAAGTCAATATTTGAGCTCCAAAAAAAAACGCACTTGTTACATCCAGCTTGGTCAAATTTTACCTAGTTGGTGGTTTCAAATATTGTTTATTTTCACCCCTACTTGGGGGAAATGATCCAATTTGACTAATATTTTTCAAATGGGTTGAAACCACCAACTAATTACTCATTTGATTGGCTCCAAAAAAAGAAGACGCCACTTGTTTGGTTCCTCGCTGTGTCACTTGGGAGGTATTTTGGCTTCTCGCGATGGACAGACGGAGGCCACTTGTGACATGAACGCTGCCAGAGAAGAAGCGAAAGAGGCTTCCCGCATGGAGCGGCTGTTTGGGGTAGGTGAGGCCGAGTGGAGAGAAAGAAACTATGCAAACATATGAATTTCCCCCATGTATGAAAACTCTCATCTTTGGTATATGTTTGGTATGTCTATGGCAGATTCTATGGATGAAACTTACTAATTTAATCCGATTTACTGTATGCTGTTGGCTTAGGTATTTCAAGTTAAAGGTAAAAAGTTCCAGGCAAGGTATAATGATTAGTTGTTATTGAGACAATGCGTATTACCGTATGTATATATATATATACGTATGCTTATATAGCACGTGGGATTGTCATGCCCGAGATTTGCATGTGAGAGTTTGTTGGAGAGGAACTATATCCTTAGTGGAAAGCATTTTTTGGCACCACAACGATTGCAAAAAACATGAACCCATTTTGAGGAGCATCGATTTCCAACGCGCTGTTGTGGCGGTGGTGGTTGTTGTTGTTGTTGTTGTTGTTGTTGTTGTTGCTGTTGTTGTTGTTGTTGTTGTTGTTGTTGTTGTTGTTGTTGTGGTTGTTGTTGTTGTTGTTGCTGCTGACTTGTTGTTGTTGTTGTTGCTGACTTGTGGTTGTTGTTGTTGTTGTTGTTGCTGACTTGTTGTTGTTGTTGTTGTTGTTGTTGTTGTTGACTTGTTGTTGTTGTTGTTGTTGTTGTTGTTGTTGTTGTTGTTGTTGTTGTTTCTGTTTGTTTTGTCGTTTTGCTGTTGTTGTGGTGCTGCTGCTGCTGTTCCGAAGATGGGTGTTTCTCAGTCAACCACTTTGGTTCGAGATCTTCTACCACATGATATTTGGTACTTGGTTTTGTTTCTGACTTCAGGGGCCTTCTCTTGCAGTAGTCCCATGAGGCAACCATTTCGATACAATATCGGCATCTCCACAGATGAGGCAGCCATTTCGTTCAAGATGTTTTAGCGGCTTAGATGATTTACGTGTGATATTCCAGACTTTTTGATGGCTGTCCCATATGTAGAAGTGCTTTCTGCAGTGACTGGTGAATCAGTTGCTGTTTTCGAACGTGAGGAATTGGCAGATGCCTCAGTCAAGGCGTTGAAACAGCGCTTGGCGCAAAAGCTTGGCTTCCCACGCTTCCGACTACGGCTCCTTCAAGACAACTGCCCACTGGATGACGATCAGACGTTTATCAACGGTCAGACCTTGACCCTTCAAGTTGTCCAGCTTGTGATCCTGAAGTTTCTGCCGCCGGACAGGGAGCAGGATCAGGGCATCATGGTGGCATGTGAGGAAAATGATGACAGGCTTCTTGAGCAACACTTGAACCAGCCACGAAATCCTAATTTTGAAGATGCAGATGCAATGACACCTTTGTGTGCGGCATCCCTTAACGGAAGTCTCAAGTGCGTGTCTTTACTGATAGAAGCAGGTGCCAACAAAGACCAAGGCACCACGGATGATGGAACAACACCTCTATTCCTAGCAGCTGATGAGGGGGAATTTGAAGTTGTCCGATTTCTGGTTGAGTCCGGCGCCAACAAAGACCAAGGGAAGACTGACAACGGAAAAACGCCCCTTTACATAGCAGCTCACAAAGGGCACCTGGAAGTTGTCCGATTTCTGATTGAGTCTGGTGCCACCATAGACCAAGGGACCACAGATGATGGATCGACGCCTCTTCTCATCGCTGCTCTCATGGGGCAGCTTGAAGTTGTCAGATTTCTGGTGGAGTCCTGTGCCAACATAGATCAAGGGACCACAAATCATGGATTAACGCCTCTTTTCACAGCAGCTCAAAATGGGCACCTTGAAGTTGTCAGATTTCTGGTTGAGACCGGTGCCAACAAAGACCAAGGCAAGACAGACAATGGATCAACGGCTCTTTTCATGGCTGCCGCCGAGGGGCACCTTGAAGTTGTCCGATTTCTGATTGAGTCTGGTGCCACCATAGACCAAGGGACCACAGATGATGGATCGACGCCTCTTCTCATCGCTGCTTTCATGGGGCAGCTTGAAGTTGTCAGATTTCTGGTGGAGTCCGGTGCCAACAAAGACCAAGAGACAGTCAATGGATCAACGCCTCTTTTGGTGGCTGCTGCCGAGGGGCATCTTGAAGTTGTCCGATTGCTGGTGGAGTCCGGTGCCAACATATACAGAGGGACCAGAGATCATGGAATGACGCCTTTGCGTGCTGCACAACACAATGGTCACTTTGAAGTTGTCCGGTTCTTGGCGGAGTCTGGTGCCAATAAAAGACCAAGGCACCAGAGATGATGGTATGACGCATCTTTTCATCGCTGCTGACGTGGGGCGCCTTGAAGTTGTCCGATTTCGATTTCTGGTGGTTTGGCGCCAACGGACAAGCGCCTCTTTACATAGCAGCTCGAGTTGTCCTACGTCTAGGTAGTTCCTGATAACCAGAAGCACCATGCTGGAGGATGTCAGAAAAGATGTTTGAGATTTTTTTGTGTAGGTTGATGTGATTGTTGTTGACGTGTTGTTGTTGTTGTTGTTGTTGTTGTTGTTGTTGTTGTTGTTGTTGTTGTTGTTGTTGTTGTTTCTGTTTGTTTTGTCGTTTTGCTGTTGTTGTGGTGCTGCTGCTGCTGTTCCGAAGATGGGTGTTTCTCAGTCAACCACTTTGGTGGTGGTGGTGGTGGTGGTGGTGGTGATGGTGGTGGTGGTGGTGGTGGTGGTGGTGGTGGTGGTGGTGGTGGTGGTGTGGTGTGTGTTGTTGTTTGTGGTGACTGGCCATTACCCACCACGGAAACCATTGTTAAGCTCTGTTACTTAGTTAGTATCGTTGGGGGTCGCTGGACCAAAAAGGCGGGTGGTTTGGGGAACCTTTGTTGAGCAACTCTTGACATCCCGTTCATGACATTCACATGATGGAAGAAACAAGGCGCCTTTTTTGTTGAAGGTCTGCGATTGTTTTTAGGGGGGCAACGTCTGATATGTCATCTGGAAAGCGCCTAAGTTGACAGAAACTTTGCCAAATATTTTTTTGGGGGAAAAGGATGATGATACAGCACTTTAAGAGGCAAATTACCTAGACATCCACTTCATTGAGGGTACCAAACCCACCCTCAATATCAATATGTTGTGACAGTGTTTGTTCACATCCAACGTTAGATGAAGTGAAACACAAGGTCAACCTGACGACATAGTATTCATCAAAAAAGCTTGTTGCATAAAACATGGCTTTAAAAGGGTTGGTTTACATATCCCAAACGCTAGGTGGTTTTTGTATGAAACACTGAAGAGATGCGGTTGACCATTCAAATAGTAATGGTCTAAAAAATCCACATTTGGGGTAGCTAGAAGACTAGGTTTCGCCATGTTTCACTGTCACCTCACCATCTCATCAAAACTTGCCTGGGAAAAAAACACATGTCTTTTCTACACCTGGCCCTGTTTATAACAAAAAATAAGAACTGGTAACATTCTGGTGTGAAACTTTCGCTGGTGCTTGGAAGGAAGCTAAGGCTAAGGAGCTGGGGTGTCTCAAATCCCTTCATAATAAGGCAGCTGATCGAAGTAGGTCTCCAGGTTTCGATCACATCTCAGAATTCCAATGCCCATCATTTTTGTTGTGTAGAGATTTTTTCTCTACAGAAGTATATGGCTGGTAAACCTGGTAAACAAATATAACAACTTGTTGCTTGGAACCCTGGGACCTGTTATTCCGTAGCCTACCTGTCGGTGGGTCACTTTTGGGAGGTGATGTTCTCCTTGGTGCGGGATCTACTGCAACGAACCAAGGCGTTTCGGGGGAGGTCAGACCTAGGGCAGACCTATGTGTGTTTGTGTAGGGATTCTGATAAGAATGGGGTTTTGTAGGTATAACTAATAGTAGGGCAATACCCGTATATCTCCCACAATCATGAAAGTTAAAACACATGCTGTAGGGACCGGTTCTCAATTTCCATGATCTTGGGAGGAAGAGTAACTAAGACATGTACCACATACATGAACCAGCCACTTGTTTGGCGACCTTTGAAAATATAAGAACTTGTTCTACAGAAAATCGCGTGATAAATGCATGGGGCTGATATTTTTTTCGTATCGGAATTCAATTAGCTGGATGTCAAAACTCCTGGGGTTATGCTCGGATTTTGGTTTGTTTATGCTTGTTTAAAGTTGTTGGTGCGTGTGGAATGTGAAATTGATTGCGGTGATGATGTTTGGCTCATTGACGTTTGAGTTTTTCTTTTGGTTTATCAAAGGTGCACTGACCAAAAATACGCTGAAATGCATTTGCTAAGGTGAGACTATGCCCAATTATGTGTTGTTTGTTGATAAGCCTTCACCGACTTCACGAATCAGGATTTCACGGAACGTAGTAAAGATCAGCGGCCACTTAGGTATTGAATAATGTTACAGCAAAGTATTTGCAAACGATCACCCCTTTCCAATCAAGGATTTTTAAGGAGAGGCTCCATTCATTTTGATTCATCACCACCCATCGGGCATGTACAGGGTGAAGTAGTTTTGTGATGCACCTTAACATATATTGGTTGAAACGGTTAACGTTTTCAAGCAAATCACATTCTAGATTGATATGAATTTCGAGCGAATCTTAAGGTGTGCCTTGGATTCCAAGGTATTTTGATGTTGGTTTGAATTTGATGCGTTATGAGTTTTGTTAAACACCCCTTTTGTTGCGGTTTCTTCCCGTTTTGTGGATGGTCAGTTGTTTGTCATGCAGGTATGATTCTATTTTCTCCGCTGAGCTGTGAAAAACCCATAGCAACCCTAGTTGACATGATTTCAAATAGCAGTTTGGTAAGGGACATGCTGCCAAAATCGCCTTAAAGTGATTTTAATCAGATCTTGATCTTAGTTTATGAAGGTCCATCCAAGGTCACTGGGATGCTTCTGGGATTTTCTCCGGTAAAAGATAGATCAAACAACGTGTCAACCTGTCAACCATAGGGGCTTACTATGGGGGAAACATCCAGGTCGCCAACCCTTCGATTTGATTTTCCCTCCTCATCCCTCTCAAAAGAAAACTAGGTGGTGGTTTCAAATATTTTTATTTTCACCCCTATTTGGGGAAGATTCCCATTTTGACTAATATTTTTCAGATGGGTTGAAACCACCAACCAGAAAAGCTTCGCCAGGTAAAAGCCAAGCAGATTGATTTTCTGATCATCAATTGCTCCCTGTGACCCAGCTGCACCGCACCCCAAAAAAAAAATGATGTGATGCCGATGCCTTCGAATGGGGGGTGCTGGTACTGAATAGTACCAGTTCCTTCAGGAACTGCTACCTGCAAAAACAGAGAATAGGTCACTTGAGGCTTGGGGACTGTCCAATATTGCCATGTTAGCCTCAAAATCATACAAGGACGAATCAATCAGTTGGTGCTAAGGGGAAAAAAATTCGAATCGATTCATGTTGTACTGCCCCTCGCTTAATTATTGCACCTGCAGCAACAGAAGGGCAGTAATAGCTGGCCAACTTTAACTCACCCCCTGATGCCCCCCCCCCAAAGATTGGCGCGATTGGCGATTGGAACTCTTGGAAACCAAACCAATTTGGAGAACAGTTTGGTTGTTTAGTATCAGGCTCAAACTATTTCCATGGAAATTTCCAAGTTTCTTGTGGACGTGGGGTGATATGACCTGGCGAATCTTACAGATGTTTTTCTATTCCATCACTATCTTGGCACTATCTTGGAACTGGTAAGCCCAAATGATCTCCATCACTCTCCATCTATTCGTGACTTGGTCCTAAAAACAATCCACCTAATCCTTGGGTTGTTGAAGGTAATCACAAACTATATTTTTATACCCCAACAAAAAATCATCACACATTTTAGGTGAAGATTTACCAGTGGCATTTTGGTCCATATCCTGAGTCACTGAGCTCTAAGGATTCCTACATTTTATTATGGCTCATCAACCAACCACCCCTAACGTACCACCCCCTCCCTGCAGAAATAAGTCATGATTAAGGGCTGATTTAATCATTGGTTTCCCTTATATAAAGCCTTATTAAACAAACCCTCATTTAAATTTCATTTCTGGGGGGTTACCCGGTTGACCCTGGCCATGAAAATCCAACATGGACACCAGGGCACAAAGAAAGCCCTTATTTCTAAGGGGGTACTTACCTCGCGGTGGTGGTTGGGGGGTCCGGGGTCTACCCCGGACCGAGGTTTTGTCCCACTCCATCGCTTTGCGCACTGGTGTGCAATGAGTTTGGCTTGCGCCAGGTGGGGTTGGACCAAGGGGAAAAACGGCTGAAAAAAAGGCGGTTTTCTTGGCGATTACCTGTGCATGAAATTGAGGATAGTGATAGGGATATTCCATTGAAAACATTGAGAATTGTGAATTAAACCTTGTTTAATTCACCATTCACAATCATTTATCTACGATTATTTGTTGATATTTACATGTATATATATATTTATATATATATATATTTAGAATTATTTAGACATTTAGATAGAGAGAGAGAGAGAGTACATGTTGTTGATTATGATGTTCATGGTGCAACTGGATGTTGCTCCTCCTAATGTATGACTACCCATTCAGGACTGCAACCATTGAGTGAGGAAGCTAACAGGGGGTCCATTGCAATGATCCCGGTCACAAAACCACGGATTTTTCAGAAGGTGAACCGACCAAGGTGATTGGTTTGGACGATGAGTCTTTCATATTGGATGGTCGACCATTGCCGGACGCATGAGTGCTGAACATGTGCATGAACAAATGTGAGTTCGGAGGAGTGAAAAACATATATACATACGATTATATTATATATATATATATCTATTTAGATTCTATATTTAGATTTAGATTGTTTTTTTTTACCCGAACCAAAATACGCCAAGAAAAAAAATATATGCATGATTATATATATATACATTTAAAATGTAACTTTTTGGTTCTAGTTACCAACCTTACCTTCGGGGTAGTCCTAGTCCCAACCAACGGACCAACGCAACGGTGGCAGGATGTGAGATCCTACAACCTCGGTGGCATGGGATGCTCTGCGAATGTGCCCTGGCAGCCTGGACAACCAGCAGTTGACCATCAAGGGCGATCTGGTGATCTGGTGGTTTTTTGGGAGATTTCAAACCTCGCAGTGATATATTACGTGGGGGATTTTCCAATATTTTTTTAAGGTTCAACCCCGAACCTTGGGGAAATGATCCCATTTGACGCGCATATTTTTCAGATGGGTTGAACTTACCAACTAGATAGCTACCCAGTGATTATGGGGATTGACATAAGCCATTAGAAGGCGGATTCCTATGAACATATTTGGTAGCAAATTTTTCATCGCCAGCAAATCGCAGAGTAGTCTCACCCCAAATGCTAGTGATTGTAAGGGAAGTGTCCCCCAACATGCCCCAGATTTTTTGGCCACCGGGAAACAGTTGGAATCCGGGTTACACTAGTGGTACTATAGCTCACCACCATTTTGATTTTACGACAACACTTTTTTTTGCAAGGCCTTCATTTGGGTGGTTAGCTCATTGGATTTTCATGATTTTTTGTTGTCTTACAACGGTCTTGGTCTAGCATCTCAGGGCTGTTGTGAAGTTGGTGAAGAAGTATTTGTTTTCAAGATGGATAGCATCATGGTAAGGACATGTAAGGACCCTGTCCAAACACCCAGCATAATTTCACATAAGATACCCAAAATGACGCCCTAGCTGAAGCCGGAGATACACATTTTAAACAAAAAACACATCGTTTTTAGGGTATCAATGCGTCAAATATCCATGGGGTGAATAGTCCCTATACTTCCCCTTTAAACAACCACGGTGCCTTCCACCTCAGGTGATCTCCGTGGATTTGGCGAAGCAGCTGTTAGAAAATCGACCAGGATCACGAGCCTTAGTCCTCTCCATGGAGTTCCTTGGCTGATCTTTTTCGGACCGGTGGTGGCAACTCAAACGTTTTTTCTTTTCATCCCTACTTGGGGGAAGATGAACCCATTTTGACTCAAATTTTGACTAATTGACTAATTGTTTTTCAGATGGGTTGAAACCACCAACCAATTTTTATGTTTTTTGGTTCACGGTGGAAAGTCACCGTTGTTGCCTTAAGTTAAGACTTTGATTTAAACGGTGGAGAGAGAATTTGTCCGGTTGAAACCACGGAAATGGGGGAAAGGGAAAAAAAGAACATGTGGGCCAACAACCCAACATTTACTGAAAATGAAACTGGAAGTTTCCGAGTCCCACACCTTTGTGACCGGACGAAGGTGCGAGAGTACAAAAGACGAAGGAACATGTTCAAGTCAAAAACTCGAAGGAACAATGTTCAATAGCACAGTAGTGTAGACAAAATATTTAGGCGGGGATACCTGGGATGTCCATGGTACTTAGTAACTGGGTTATAACCCCTATATAAGTAGGTTATAAGTCCCTTAAGTAGGTTATAAACCAACTTACTAACTAGTTACTAACTTCCATGGACACCCCAGTACTTCTTAAAATTGAGACTTGAGAAGGTTGAGTCAGACGGCTTCAAAAAGATTCAAACCTTAGCTTCATGAATTCTGAAGGCCACTGGGCCATTGATTGTTGTGGCACTAAAAGAACATCATGATCCATGTGCCCCTATATAGTTATATAGGACCTGAAAGGTTATAGTACATTTTAAGTAGTGAAAGCCAACAACTAGACATGTGCGTTCACAGGATTTCACAGGTGTTGTCATGAGTGGACATGAAGGACCAAAAAAGGACAGTTTCTCCACAATGACGTGTTCAAGCTTCAAAGGGTTAAAGGGGCAAAGTTGTGTAAACCGTGTTGCTTTTACTGTTGGTTTTGCATGTTTTGTTTCCTTTCGTCTTTGTCGTCAAGCTCGGAGATTTTGGAATCGATTCCATGAACATGATACAACATCAATTGCACATGGAAGTATGATGAAATCAAAGGAAAATCTGTCGGTTGGGCCCGGTAACTATAAGCTTACTATTTCTTATATGAATCATGAGGTACTTTTGTGTCAAATGTGTGTTTTTTGAGTTTGAGGGCTTGATTGGTCCTGAGGAATATCACGCAGAATCTCTACAAGGGGAATGACAAGTCAATGCTGCTTCAGCATCTCTGACCATTTGGCAGGGGATAGGTTCGGATTGTTGGTGTTGTTGTTGTTGTGGTTGTGGTTGTGGTTGTTGTTGTTGTTGTTGTTGTTGCTGTTGTTGTTGTTGTTGTTAGAAATTTGATGAACTTTTGTTTCCAAGCTTACTGAGGAACCCACGGGTGGGGTGTGTTGGACCAGGAAAGACTTTTGGGGAACATTGACAGAAAGTGGGCCACGGGCTACCCGAAAGCAGCTGTAACTAACCACGGTCCATAGCTGGCCGCTGGCCTTCAGGCAATGGTTTTAATCAACTTGTTTTTGAGGGGATGCTAAGGGGTAGTTTTCAGGGTGGCAAGTAGTATTGCCATGATATTGCATCACACTAGGACACTTTCATACGCCCGCAACAAGGTTGTTTTTTTTTGTAAAACGTTTAAGCACATGCCAATCATCAGGTTTCATCTCAACTTAAGAGAGGGGTACTGTGACACTGTGGGCTCCTTTCGTGCCTTCTGATTCCTGTCCTGCCACTGATCATGACACAATACTTGTAGTCTAATCAGAGAGGACTGTCCAACAGAATGATTATGAACAGCAACTGATTTATGGAATACAGTAGCTGCAGCTTTGGAGGACTATCTTCGACATTTCGCAACCATAGAACAGGCCAATCAAAGTAGATAAACCTTTGAATGAGAGGATTACATTCCCTCAAACTAGCATCTGCCGGTTTGCTGCATCCCTACATCAAATTGATGGTTTTCCAACCCTGCAGTTTGTGAAACAAACGGTTTTTTTAGCCGTTCATGTCATGGAGGCTTTCGACAGATGTTTCGCCCTGAGGAATACGCTGTTTCGCTGCGGAGGATGCGCCCTTCTCCTATCCAGCAGATTGCTGGACTCGATGAAAGCAAAGTAACTTTGCCAACAAAACATACTGTTGATGGACAATATCCTGCACCACCAAGGATGATGATTATCCAATTATTTATAGGGTTTTAAGTTTTAACCATCCCAAATGGTGCAGGATTTCTTCCATCAACAGTATTTGTCATATAGGTCGATGAATACAAGCTATTCCAAAAGGAAGGTAGCCTTCCAAACACCACTTTTCGGGTGCTTGGTTAATTTTGTTGCTGGACTCACCCTGAAGTACTAAGGGTTTATTAAAGGATCAAAGTGGCAAAATATCAACTAGCCGACTAGCCATCAACATTAGGAAAATGATGAGTTGCGGATGATGTGGTTTTCTACACGTGGGCATGCGAGCACCAGAATGCACAAAAACCCAATTGATAGAGAAGTCCTTATGATTGGACCCTTATTTGTTTCTACTAGGAACCATCAGGAAGTTTTTTTGAACCGCTGCTACGATTTGGGGCCTGCCAAAACCTTGTAACAGTTTGAAAGTTTTCAGCACTATCTTAAGTAGGGGTCCTTCATGAACCTTCATGACCCCCTGGTTTTCCAGTGTTTTGGCAGGATCCAAACTTTGACCAGGTGGTGGTTTCAAATATTTCTTCATTTTCACCTCGAACCTTGGGGAAGATGGAGCATATTTTTTCAGATGGGTTGGTGAAAAACCACCAATCCGTGTGTAAAAGACGTGGTGTCATATATGACATGAACAAATCTTTGATTGAACAAACCCAGTTTCAACAACCACCAGGTGATTCAACGTGACCGTTTCATCCCCTAGTTGGAGGTCACTTAACCATCCCAAAAAGGTCACAAAGAATCGCCAGGCAGTTGATTGGACATGGACATAAATTGGAGATGTTTTCGGACCTACAACGTTGGGAAGTTTGTTGGATCTCCGAATCTCCGAATCTGATCTGAAGAGAATTCAATAGAATTCATCTACTTTTCATTTGTTGAACGTACCCTTCCAATAAAGGAATGAACAGGGACAAGCTGGGTAGAATCCTTATCCACCTTTGATATTATTGATGTCGAAGTTATATATGAGTTTGATGGTAGAAAACCACATTGAAGATATTACAAAAAAGAAACACAAAAAACCCCAACAAAAAACCCGACCAACTTCCTTAGGTACAAACTGCTCTACACCTTTCGTGCCCATCTTTCTGATGACAATTCTTACAATTGCGTCTATCAGAAGCAGGATGCAGATGGAAACAGTCATGGCCCTAAGAGTCGAGTTTTTCGCTTCAGAATGGCCACCGACTTGTACGGTACAAAGGTGTATACTTAGCTAACAAGTTCACGTGTGTGGTGAAGTTAAGTTATAGAAGGAATTTTGTGCAATTTATATGGACATCCAGAAGCATTTCATTCGCATCTTCGTTTTAAATGGAAGCGCAAACTCTAGAATTGTGCATCCATGCAGATGGGAATTTTCCTATCGCCAGGTGGCGTTGCATTGTCCAAGGACTGCTCATGGCAGGGAAATACATGTAGGATTGATTTTCATGTAGCTGGCTTTTTGTGGGGATAGATGGATATAGAATCCATGGCTATACCAAGTGGGAGCAACCGAGCAACCTGGTTTACGGTAGTATTAGTACGGACGTAGATGGTAGGCATCATAGAACTCCCTATATGGCAATGTATTTTTGGCATATCACTCCTGCCAAGAGAACTGCCAACTGGTTGTTCTGATCATTCCGTAGAGAGATCCTACATGATTTTGTTCTCCCCCACATCTTCGAACATTTGAGCAGTATAGTCAAAATTTTAGTCATTTCGCCCATAAAGGCCTTGTAGAAGGATTATTGAAGGTCATGAAAATGAACCAAATCAGATTTTCCCTTCCTCCCATAGTCACGGTTCAGTGAAAAATGGGTCCCTCCAATAGTAGCTAAACTTTCAAATACAGCCCCATTTTTCATTTCCATGATTATGGGAGAAAGAGTATCAGGATTTCATGGTTCATATCACAAGTTGATTTTTCACCCTCCCCCATACATTCATGGCTGGTCAATCTACTCCGTCCTAACGTACCCCCCCCCCACAGAAAAAAAAGGGTTAAAAAGATGCCTTATTAAGGGAAAACAATGGATAATAAGCCCATAGCAAAGCCTCACGGTTGATGGAAGAAATCCGGCTAACCACCTGGGATATATGAAACCTTGTGATCAATGGCATAAACTACCAACTCCAACTGGTTAGCCGGATTTCAGCCATCAAGAGTATTTCTGTTGGGGGTGTAGGCGGACCAGCCGTAAAACATTCAAGGACATCGTAAAGGTTGCGGGCCGAGCGTTGCGTCAAAACTTTGTCCCTTGGAGCGGAGTCGGACCGGGATGATGCACAGTATTTTCCTACCAAACGGGGAGCCTTGGAAACCGCAGAATCTTCAAAATCACAGGGTAATGTGAACATGAAGATCTTGAGACTGGAAAGGTTTAGACCATCACTAGATGAAGAGTGTTTTTTGGAGTGGAAGTAATAGATCTAATCCCCGATAGCTCAAGAATCACCTTGATCCTCCCAATCATCAATGTATCAATGTATCAACTCAATCTATCCAAGCGAGGATTTGTTTGATTGATTTGGAAATCCCTCCGTCATTAGGGCCATCATTGGTTGTTGCAACGGTTTGTGTGACCATGTTTTGGGAGGGACTTACGAAAGAACACTGCTTTTTTGGAGGGTCCAATGATTCTTAGGGCCATGATATGTTTTTTTTGGTGGCCCAAAAAAACTCCAAAGTGCCCCAGAGGTTCAACTGGGTCCTCACGTTTTGCCTCTGAGAGAACAAGCACGAGTCCTTTGCTACTTGGACTAATTTTGGTGACAACCCCACGTCGTTGGGGCTTTACTATGGTGAAGCGGGACATTTCTTGGTATGAAGCGTTGAAACCTGATTTTTCCCCGATGATTTTTTGCACCTTTTTCTTTTGGAAAAGGTACCTTTTTTCGTCAAGTACCTTTTTTCCCAGTGCATGGTATCTAAGTATTTTGTATGTACAAAATTATGAAAGTCCGCAAATGTTGGGATATCTCAGCACTTTCTGGCAGACGGATCCAACATGCTGGCCGCCAAAGGTTCCAACATGTGTGTCTAATTTGCACCCGCAGCCGTCTCTCCCTGGAGCTGAGGTAACCATTTTTTTGTAAGGACAATCTCCGTTGCGAAGCAAAGGCGGGGGAATGCTAAAATACCCGCCTTATTAAGGGGGGGCCCCTGCTGCTAGTAAGTCCTTACAAAGTCAAGGTTGGTTGGATCATGGGTTTGGAACAACAAAAACATGTTGAACATGGCCTGAAAGATATTACTTCGGTGTAACTATCATGCCGCCAAGGATTATATATTTATTTCATTTTTCAGATGGGAACTGGATGGTTCGTGTTGTAATCAGCCCATCATGTATGAACATGGGGCATGATCCGGTATGGTCCGAGCTTTCTGAATACTCTTCTATACTAGATTTCAAGCAAAATTTGAAACAGGGCTTGATTATTGGAAGTGGCATAGTCATTGACATAGTCATTGATATACTGGAAAGTGACCTGTTTGCAGTGGAGTTTTTGTGCGTACTTTGTCTACTTGAATCCAACGCGTAAGTGGATTTTGAGCATGCAAGTTCATGCAAGTTGTGCCATTCCATCAACTTACACGGGCCAACAACAATAACCGTCCATTGTTGTTTCCCCCTCCCCCCCCCCCCCAAAAAAAACACGAAACAAAAAACAGCAAACCTAAACTGGTTCCAAGGTAGTGGGGGTGTTCTTTTCCCTCCCTAATAATTTCTGAAAATATACCATCCCAAATCCCAAAACTACACAGTTTACATCTTCCAACCAAGGATTTTGAGGGATCCAGGGGCTATGTCAATTTTTGAGGGATGGTCCCTTTTGTAACGTTTGCAAGATTTTTAGCCCGAAACCTGCAACCATTGGTGCTAAAAGCACCTAACGAGAGAACTTCAGCGAACTTTGCAGTTGGAAGGAGTTCCATTCGTTGACTGTTTGGGAGGGTCAAGTGGTCAATAACTTGATGTTGGACAGCATTGATACCAACAAAAGGTGACAGTTCTCTTAGAAGTCGTTTTCTTAATCAAGGAATCTAAAGGTTTACCACCTCCTGATGCGCTTTTGAGCGTTTTTTTCGCCTCCTCAGCAACCCCCTGTTCTCAGAAAGTGGCCTTTGGCAGAGCGTTTCACGGTGCCAGAGGGCTACACGCCGAATTTTAGTAAAGGCAACTTGGCACCATTTACTTTTATTATTAAGACTTATTATATAGATGAATTATATTGAATTATTATCTATAACCTATATCAATACTATACAGATAAGTAGATCTGGTCACTGGTCACTTTTTTTCGTGACATGCGCCCAAGGTCACCCCACACGGTGGTTTAAATAACGGGAATCCTCCAAACTTTAGATGCGTGCACATGACCAAAGAACAGGTGCGCAGATCAGATACTATTAGTATTCATATGTAGCTGCAGAGGTGCACAGTACTTTGTGTTTCTAAGACCCTTCTTGGGACTTTTGACATCTTCATCTCTACAGGACGGCAGGTGTTACTACAAGCCACTTGACAATGGGGTATATGTATATTGAAGTTACAGCTTATGACACCTAATGGTTTTTATAACCATCTTTTGAAACTTTTGACCTATTCTTCTCATTACTGTAATTTACCAAGTTCGCTGGGAGTGTCCCAGATTCAACTTGCACCATCGATGACCTGGGGCTCATTATTTTGGTCACCTATGACATTTTCAGCAAAACACAGTAAGAATCTATTTACTGTTGTCGACTGAAAGCCACCTAACCAGTTAAGGTTGGTAGCTTATACTACTATATACTGATATGCTTGATTTTTTGTATGTGCTTTTTTAAATATGTTTCAGGTCGTTGCCAGTCAAGTTGCATATTTTGTTTACTGACCATGGCTTTGCGGGACTGTATTTTCCAGTGAAGACAAATTGATGCGATTTGATAAGCTGATAGCTTCTTTATCCAATTGCTCTTACCAAGTGCTCATACCTTCTCAGCTATTTTGCCAGATTGAAACACCATCCCCATTATGAAGAGCATATATAGAGAACAGAAAGGCTGGCTTGTAATGGCTTGTATGCTTGTAAGACTTGTTCGCCTGATCAGTGAGCAAAAACCAAGTGTTGAATTATTCAACCAACCAGCACAATGGGATGACATTCAGTTGTTTTATTCATGACTCACCACCCGTGACGTTGTTTCTTGTGTTGTGTGGAGAAATTTCTTGCTCAAGACTCTCAGCGAGCTTGCTGCATCAAATAAAACTTCGCGTTTTGCCACACGGCTGCACGTGTGTCATTGTTGGTTTTGTTTGTTTGGAGCATGGTCTCCAGGATAGGTCCCGATGTCACAAGACTTTGAGCCTTTCTCCAGGTAGACAAAAAGGTAGTTGTTGTTGTAGGAAGTCTTCACCGAAGTCCGAGGCGAAAAGTCGAATGAAATTCGGAATTTGATTTGAAAATATGTCATTCGACCAATTTCACGCTATCATGGGAATCTAAGGGTGCCCACCCAATGTCACCCCCTGCCAGGAGATAATGCCTTATCAATAAGTTCTTTAACAATCTCATTCACGTGAGATTTGCATGAATTCGTTTGGATCGGATCTGGATGCAATGTGATTTTTGAGTTCTTCAGGGTGCTGGACACCAAATTGTCACCGATATTCTGGATTCTGAAACGCGGTAATTATTTATATCAACATATATCAACTGGGTGGTGGTTTCAATTTTTTATGTTCACCCCGAACCTTAGGGTTTCATGATCCAATTTGACTTGCGCATAATTTTTCTTAAATGGGTTGGTGTATATCAACCACCCTGCAGCAACAGAAGTGGTGCTGTTAGTTTCTGAGGTCAAAGTTGTGAAGGACTTTCCATGATGATAGCCACTTGGCAGCGGCCGCCATCGATGATGATTCACCTAACAGGTAAACCCGTGTGATGTTTCCGTGGTGTTTCAATTGTGGAATCTGTGGTTCGGAAAGCTATTCGTAAAGCTTGAAGCGCCCCTTTTTGCAGGCGGAAATTCGCACAAATTGGAATGATCTGGAATGGACAGATAAGACACTTTCGTGTCAAGCTGGGTGAAATCTATTGCTCTTACCTACATGGATCTTTGATGTGTGGATGGATGGGCGAAATCTGTTGCTGTACACGAACCACACATGACGTACTGCGTGTATATTAAAATATACATTTACATTTAAATTAAATATGTGGCAGCAAACTTTGTATCTATATCAAAGTAACTCGACGTACCCAAATGCATCCAACCACATTTTAGATTCTAAGCCCCGAACTTTGAGACAGACCCATAATTCACGTGGTTTCAAAAATTGAGGCGCAGTACTCGTTAAGTGCTTTGCTGCTCTTGGCCACGGTGATCGATGCCATCAACACCTCTCATAGCGAGACCATGTCGCCACATGGGCAGGTGCAAGCTGCCGTTTTAGCCGCGTCTTGGCGTTAACCGGATGGTCATGAAAATACGGGAAAATCGAACCACCTCACTTGCGATGGGCGGTTCGTTTTTCGTTATTCTCATGATTAAAAAAGAAAGAAGAAGGAGGAGGAGGAGAAGAAGAAGAAGAAGAAGAAGAAACGAGGGTTTCCTTTAAGTCATTCCAAAGAATTTGAATAGATAATAGATATTTAATGTTTTACAGGCATCTATCTTATTTTGTTTACATGCCAAGACCTACAGTATATCTTACTTTAATTACATGACAAGACCAACAGTATATACATACGACACTAATTTCTACGGTTGAAGAAGAGTAATTTTGTTGCAACTCTTATTACCACGGAAGCGGAGCTTACTGTGCTTCGACCTGTGATAACGCTGCAGTGTAACCCCCCATGCAAAGGGGATTTTACACATTTGCCAGATTCGTATTAACGTCATAATGATTATGTCATAATGTATCACAAGGATTGGTAATATTTTGATATTTTTCGGAGCATTTTTAGGCGAAAAAACCTAGAAGTGATGGAGAGACAGTGCTTCCAAACAGGCTTTATGATGTTTGAGGGTGCTTGAATTCCTTTACATTACCGCATCCATACATCTGGCATTAAAGGGAGATATCTTTTTTGGTAGCTGGTAGCTGGAAACTTATGAAACTTGCCGTACTGAGGGAGAATCATTTGCAAGCCTTGAAAGCCTTGAGGCGTTTTCTTGTGATATGTCAAGAGGGTGGAAAAAACACGTTGGATGCACTAGTAGAGTCATGGCATTGGAGCCGGCCTAAGGATCTCACTATGAATTATTACCCTCCCTGAAACTAACAGCGAGTTTACCTCTGAAAATTAATGGTTAGAAGATGAATCTCCTTTTTGGTGCCCGGCCTATTTTCAGGGGCGAACTGTTTGTTTCAGGGAGGGCCGTTCTGAGGGGAATATAGGGAATATCTTGCGCCCCCTAATAGTAAAAAAATAGAGTCTTGGTTCATTATTTGTTTTTAGGATCTATCTATCGTCTATCAATTCTTATTGTTTATCGGGAAAAATACACTCAAGTTTAGGATCCATCATTTGTTCTGGGAAGAATCTATAAAAAGTGTGACTTGGATGCACCCAAGCAGTACCCCAACTTACTCAACACTGATCCCAAACATCACCAAGGACGGAGACACACACGTTTCGCTCATGCGCAAGGCGCATGGATTTTCGGAAGCCGCGGGCGGTTTGCGCAAACTACCGGTTGTGCCGGGTAGTGATTTGAAAAAAAAAACGAGATGTTTGACGCCAATAACACCTACACTAGAATTTTCCCTCCTTAGTTGGAAGACGTGGGTTATGTGCATAGGGATTTGCCGACCGTCTGTCACTTTAAAAATCCATTCCCTGTAGGGTTCCTGTAGGGTATCAAAGTGCTCAAGTTCCTTTGGCTCCGGTGACTTCCACTCACTTGTATACATATATTGTTACACTTGTATACATGACCTATGTATCTTCAGGATAACATCCCGCGTCTTGAGACTACTTGTCAAATATCATACAAGTATAGTTTCTTTTGCTTAAGTTTTGGGGTCCATGAGCAAAGAGTTCGTTACCCCAGAAACGTTTGGGTTGCCGTTATTTGCGTAGTGAATTATAGTGAAGAAGTTGGGATATCACAAGGGTTGTGGTATCCTCAATGTGCTGTTTTTTTTTTTGTTTTGGTTGATGGTTCACCATGTTCACCAATTCATTTGTGTTGTTTTAGATGAATTGGTCACCAATAAGATTTGCTTGTGGCAAGCGGCAAGCCTGGGTGAGTCATTAACTGATGTCACCTTACGGAACATGAGTTTCAACGCTTTATCTAAAATCAACTTATGGGACAATCCTTGATTCAATCAGTCATACCCATAGCATGCATTATATGGTTTATTTACCTGCATTTACCATTGAAATCAACCATTCATGTAGGTAAATATATGACAGTCCCATGGATGGGCCATGGGATTTTTTCCCAAACTTTGGACCAACAAAGCGGACCAACGTTGGAAGATTTCGGACCAGAAATAAGGGTTTAATATCCGGCCTTATTAGAGGGAAACCAATGGTTTTCATGAAGCCCTGATCATAAGGCCAGCTATTTCTGGGGAGGGATACGTGGCAAGGGGGCGGGGGTAGGTTGACTAGTCAGCTTCAAATTGGTCGCAGGAAAATACTTCCCAGATCTCGGAGGATGACACGCTCGAGACTGCGGCTTGTGAATGTATCTTGGTGGGTTGTAGGGGGATGTGGTGGGCAGATGGTAGTAATGCTTGGCAGGTGGATACTGAAATCTATTACAGATAATCTATTGAAAGATGATGTAGAAAAGGCACGGATAGGTTTGTGTTGATGAGATATAGACAAGTGTTTCAGACAGTGACATATGTTTGCATTATTTGTTTACAGATATGATACATTTTACATCATAAGACCAAATTCATACCAGAAACTCCCAAAAAAGGTATCGTTTGCTATAGGGGAGGAGGTTTTAAAGGATTGTTTTTTTTCCGCTCTCCTCCTTAGTACTGGACGTGCAGATGGTCGGAATAAAAGATGAAGCCTTAAAGTTCTCAAATCAATGGGTGATTCCATTTTTGGTAGGGCATCCATATATACCAAATAAACCCTCATTTGTGACTGTTACTGGGTGGGGGCGCAACTACTTGTTACATGACGTCGCGTCAAAACTATTTTTCGCAAAATCCCATGATATTTGATATTGGTTGTTATCATGAAAAGTTTGCGCCATCCCAAAAGGAAACGATCGTCTTCCATCCATCCATTTTCTGTTAGTTCCAGGGAGGGTAATACAACACTACACCCCTGAAAACTAACATGGATACCCAATATGATGGTTTGGAAAATGCATCTCCTTTTCAATATGGCCACTTTGGGTATCTATGTGGAATTTCTGGGGTGTAAACCTCTCTACTGATCTGGGCGATTCGGGGACCAGCGGTTAGAATCTGCAAAATGCACGCAAAATCACTCTGCTAGTGGAAGAGATTGATGTTTATCACATCACTGTTTATAGCTTCCACAGCAATACTCGTTTTATCATATTTGAATTAAAACAAATATTGTATATATTGATACTCCTAGATAGTATATATCTACAAATGATTGATACATAATATGAACATATCATATATACACATCTTTATAAAAGTAACATTGGTCAATACTAACTCAGGGTTTTATCAGTGCTCAGGACCACTAAAACAACACTCACAGGTTATTGTGTCATTTGTCAAAGGTGCTGTTTGATTCAATATCAACGGCAAGTATAAGAACCACTCTATATATCTGTGTGAAATTCAGAATGTTTCACCAACCTTCAAAATCTTGATATCAATATCTTAGGTCTACCAGGGAAATTCACCCTGTTTCCTTTTCTCATCTAGTTATCAGATCAGTGAAATTTCCTAAATTGGGTCCCACCATGGCAATCGAGTAAACTATTATATACGGTGCAAATTCACATCAAAAACTTGTACTTGCGTTTCTTTTTGTGGAGATCCCCGAATTAAAAATACTTGCCCCAATCCTTCATGATCCCAAGTTTTCGTCAGGTACAGACGTCGATCTGAAAGGCAAGAAGTGGTCACCAGGAGGTTTAAAGTTCCTTGGATGCGATTCTCGGGGGGGCTCGGCCTCGGGATTCCCGTTGGGTTTTTTTGGTTGGGTGGTGCAAAGTTGTTTTCAAAAACAGCTACCCTCCCTAAAACGAACATGGATACCCCAAAATGATGGGCCTTGGAAAAGGTAACTCCCTTTGAAAATGGCAATTGTTGGTATCTGTGTTAGATTTCTGGGGTGTAAAGTTGGTATATTTTTTAACTTTCATCCCCGAGTTCACCTGACATTTAATCCTTGGAAGATAAACATATTCCGACCTTTCGGAAAGGAGTTTTTGTAAAACGAGTTTCCTTTTTTTTTTTTAAGTTTGGGGTATCTTTGAGGGAGTATGTGGGCAGAATCATTGAACTTATAGGTCGTAGTTGAAGCAAAAAATCTTACGAAACAAATGATGATTGTGATGATTGTGATGATGTGTGTGTGTGTGTGGTTGATAATTATTAGTGGGAGGCGGGGGACAACCCAACACATACATGGCTTGAAATTCACAGGCATATTCAGTGACAAATGGGAGCAGCTTGGGCTGTTCAGATTTCTTTTCGCCGCAAATTTACAAAGAAATTACAGAATCACAAAAAATACAGAGAAACGTGTAGAACATACTGCAAAAACATGCCGCAATATTCCTGATGGCATTCAATCCTAAAAGAAAAGTGATTAGTAGTTTATCATAGATTATTCCTTAATTCCCCTTTAAAACAAAGGCATTTCGTGAAGAATTGTTAACGACATTTGATTGAGACTGTGGTTCTGGGCCGGTTACTAGTTTGATAATCCTTCAATCCTTAGGGATGCTTTCCCATTTTCAGATGGGGCACTCATAGCCAGGGCCACATTTCTATCTATCCGACACATGCAGTTTCACCCCGACCTGGCATCATGACATGATCCGATGACCGACCTGGTGGGACTCCGGGGCGTCGGGTCGACCGGGACGGTACTCAGGAAATGCGTTGGACAGTGCAAAAAGGTCCATAAGACCAATGAACCCAATGATTGCCCGAAAGATTGGAAGATCATATCTCCACAAAACAAGGAGTCCGACCCGGAAAAGTTGCCCGTGTGATCCCGAAAAACCATGTATGACACCGTGCTTTCGGTGGCTGCAGATTTTTTAAAGGGAGGATATATGATTGGCTGCGGCATTTGGCAGCCAGATTTCCAGAAAGATCAATTAGTAAAGGACCAACTGAGGGTTACATAGGTTTAGAGTATGCTGCTCAGTAGTTTTACCACCTTTCCCACAGGAAGACTGGAAGACTCTCATCGCCTTGAACGTCATCAAGGAAGTGTCAAAACCGCACTTGTGCCATGACTTGAAGGTCATGGGTGATATCCAGGAAGTTCGGATCTGGACATGTTGACAACTTTGAAGTTTTTCCTATGGCTATCATGCAGATAGTTATCAAGGTTTTAGGATGAAATGTCAAAGGGTGGTGATTTTTGCTAGTTTGTTTTTGCATAGGTGAATGGTTTTTTGAAGATGCATTGTCTTCCTTGCTACACAAAGGTTTTTTTTTGTTAATAGGATCGAATTATATATAGTCTAAAAACAATATATTCATTTTTTTCTGATTCCTGATGATGTGTTTGGCTTTGTTTTGATGTTCTTTCCAGTAATGCATTTTTTAGGATTGTGTGGAAGAGGAAACAACCAAATCCAGTTGATAGGTTGCTCACCTGTTTTCCCAACCAACTGAACCGCTTTGATTCCGCCCCCCTTCAAATGCAGGCCATAAAAAGCCCGGTGGTTCTGGCCATTCCGGTGGTAGGTAGTTTCGAAAACACTCCGGGCTAGTTGTATGGTGAATTTCTCCCAAAAAGAAATTCACCGTCCAAACCATCAATTTTTTCAGGGGCGAAACTTGCTTTTTAGTTTTCAGGGAGGGTATATACCACCCAAAAAAAAACGACCAACTGAAGTGTGTGCGCTCTAATGGGGAGAGGGTGTTGGTAAATCAATCACCCCTTTGGCATTCTTTTCGAAAAGAAACACCTACTGCTGGAATCAAAACCTTCCCCATTTTTTTTTACCCGGGATATAAAGCTGAGGCTGATTGATGTCTCACAAGACAAGAATGGATGTGGAGGATGCACCAAGTCAGCAATGAATTCAGATGAGCCTGGTAACTTGGAGGATGAACATTTCAAGTGATATTTTGCTGGTGGGGTAAGTGGGTAAGTAAGTAAGTCCCCCATAATGTTGGTCCAACTCATGTTTTTTTTTGATGACAAGTTTCTATTTTTAATTCACCCCTGGTTGTTGGCTTTGCCTGTGAGCCGAAGGGATGTGACCTTGGATGGCGATTGGTGACTAACTGGAGGGTCCCTTGAGACCGAGGTCAGAGTATGTGGAAAACTCTGGATGGAAGTGAGTGCCTTGGACCATGCAGATCGGGGAAAACCCGCGGGAAGGCCCATGGAGGTCCATGGAGCTGGGGAAATTGTGCGTTTTTATTATGTGCCAGGTGGGGAAAAAAAAAGGCCACACATCTTGTATTTTTCATGTTAGTTTGCTTGAGAAAATGCTTTGTAGCAATCTAGGGCTTAACAAATGCTGCTGAATTGGGCTGGTGATGCTAGTGAGGCACCCCGCAATGCATCTCCAGTAAGAACTCCTTTCTTACCAAACCTGGTGCTCAAGTGAACGATATGAATTGCCTTGTCTCACCTCATTTCATCAAACATTTCAGATACCTAAAGTAGAGGTACTCACCTAAATAAGCTGCATGTAAGGCTTATGTAAGGGGAAACCCCACTCCCAATCCTTTGGTGATCATTTTACTCGCCCAGTTGGTTTATTCGATCGTCACCCTTTTCTGAACCAAACGGTCTCGTGGCAGAAAACCTTGGGAATTGAGCCGGAGTGTTTTGCGTTTTTTTTTACAGTGGGAAAAAAAAAAGCACCTCAAGTTGAGCAGTGGTCAAAACCATGGGGGTTGGCATTTTGATATCACAGGGTTTGATATATGCAGTTCGTGGACCAACGGACTGGCCCCCGCGGCTGGAGGAAGCAATACGAACCAGGCGCACCATTTGTAGCTGATGCTCGCTGAAAAGGGACCATTTTAAAAGGAATTTCATCTTCCAACCATCAATTTTCAGGGGCGAACTGTCAGTTTTCAGGGAGTGCAATTACTTTTTCCCTGGTGTTCTTGTTGGTGCCATAAGTGTTTCAAAAACTACCGAACGGCCCGGAAACCGGGGAAGCGTTTTAGCGTTTTTTGAAGATCCAGTCTTGTAGTCAAAACATGGAAACACCGTATTTCCGCTGTTTTTTGTCGACTAATTTGCCGTTTTTATTGAATCATGAGCGCCCTGCTTTTGAGAGCTGCAAAAAATCACTGCTTTACCACAACGAGAAATCAATTTTATCCTGTACAGACCTGAAAAATCCGTAACAAAATTTCAGGGGTGTGCAAACACAAAACGAAGCTCTCGTTGTGGTAAAACACTGATTTTCTGCAGCTCTCAATAGCAGGGCGTGCAGCGTGCGTGTTTTTTCATCACATCAGTTTTCGCAGAGTCTGCGCCGCTATGTGTTACATCACAGCTTTGGACATGTGTGAAGTATGTACCGAAGCATTCCATTCCGTAGCACTTTGAACACGAGTTACATCACAGCTTTGGACATGTGTGAGGTATGTACCGAAGCATTCCATTCCGTAGCACTTTGAACACGAGTTACATCACAGCTTTGGACATATGTGAAGTATGCGCAGAAGAAGTCCATTCCNACCTTAATGTGTGAAGTATGTACCGAAGCAGCCCATTCCATAGCACTTTGAACACGAGTTACATCACAGCTTTGGACATGTGTGAAGTATGTACCGAAGCATTCCATTCCGTAGCACTTTGAACATGGGTTACATCACAGCTTTGGACATGTGTGAGGTATGTACCGAAGCAGTCAATTCAGTAGCACTTGTAACTTAACAAAAACAACGCAAAAACGCTTCCCCAGTTTTCGGGCCGTAGGCAAAAACTAGCCCCCGGTTATGATCGCCATTTATAGATATAGTTTTCCAACCTCAGTGATTATCCAAGCACTGAAGATTTATCCATGGCCAGACTCGATGATTTCCACCATAGGGATTGGGTGTATTTGTGTCCCACTATGCAATGGTAAAAAAGCAGCTGTTGTTCAGTTTAGTTCATGAGGATCCCTAAGAAAAAACATTTATCACAGCAGGGCAGGGATAGATTGCAAGGGATTTTCTCAAGCATGTTTTACAAACAAATTTCGCAGTGCAAGTGATGCACACGCATGCACACCATATTTTCGTGTGAGTGAATTATCCATTGCGGGCGGGGTGGGTGTCTGAGCACCACCCGCGCCACACACACCATCCGCACCATCCGCACCACCCGCACCATCCGCACCACCCGCACCACCCGCACCACCCGCACCATCCGCACCATCCGCGCCACCCGCACCATCCGCACCATCCGCACCATCTGCACCATCCGCGCCCTTACACATGTCCACACCTGTAAAGTAACCCGTGTTCAAAGTATACGGAGTGGACTGCTTCGGTACATAAGTGCTACGGAGTGGACTGCTTGGGTACATACTTTACACATGTCCACACCTGTAATGTAACCCGTGTTCAAAGTGCCATGGATTGCTTGGGTTTATACTTTACACATGTCCACACCTGTAATTTAATGTAACCCATGTTCCAAGTGCTACGGAGTGGACCGCTTCGGTACATACTTTTCACATGTAACCCCTGTTCAAAGTGCTACGGAGTGGACCGCCTTGGTACATACTCTACACATGTCCACACCTGTAATGTAACCCGTGTTCAAAGTGCTACGGAGTGGACTGCTTGGGTACATGCTTTACACATGTCCACACCTGTAATCCAACCCGTGTTCAATTTGCTACGGAGTAGACTGCTTCGGTGCATATTTTACACATGTCCACACCTCTAATGTAACCCGTGTTCAAAGTGCTACGGAGTGGACTGCTTGGGTACATACT
>DF239453.1:84359-164054 GCA_000507305.1 Breviolum minutum Mf 1.05b.01 | reverse complement strand
ACACCTGTAATGTAACCTGTGTTCAAAGTGCTACGGAGTGGACTGCTTCCGTACATACTTTACACATGTCCACACCTGTAATGTAACCCCTGTTCAAAGTGCTACGGACTGGACTGCTTCAGTACATACTTTGCACATGTCCCTGCACACATGGAGCACAAAAAAAAAGCAGCTGTAAGAACAAAGGCAGGAATCACCGTCATCATCCCTCTGCATCACGTCAGCACCATGGTGGATCAACGTGTCCACTATTTGTTCCTGATCCTGTGTTGCAGCACAAAGCGCGCGACGCAAAGGGGTCACGCCGCAGAGGTCGCGGTAATTCGGGCCCCACCGGGCCCACAAAACCATCTCTAGGATTGCTGGGGATGTTTTTGCAGCGGTATGGATGGGAGCCATGCGTTTCCCAGCTGTGACAGTGCAGAAAAATGTCGTCTTGCAAGTGGCTTTCATGTGTACACGTCATGACACCCTCAAAAAAGTTACGAGAACATGAATACATGATGAGGAGATGAACAACGAAAAAATGGCCTGTCTTGAGGCAGGCCCCGAATCTCGAGCTGAGAAGTTGCTGCTGTGTATTTGGCGCTGCCTCGCCACTGACAGTCTTTGCATGACGTGCAGCGGAGTTTGTCCAAGAAGACGTCATCTCTGCCATGGCTGTTGTCACTGCAAGAAACTGCGAAAGCTGGTGACTGTTCTCGAATGATTTCACGCACTGTGCTCCGAAAAGTTTCTACAGTGAGAGCACTGCGATGGGAAAGATTCAACATGTCGAACTTTTCCGGGCCAGCCGGGGGGCCGCCGCATTGCAGCTGGTCGCTTCATGGCTACCAATGAAAACGGATGCTTTTCAACGCCATAATGCTTCAAACATGCTAGATCTTAGATATGGAGAATTTTTTTTCAAGCCTGATACCAAAAGAATACATACTGGCGAGGTTCTCTTGGGTGTGTCTTTGAGGGCTAAGACCCACAAAGCCAATGAAATCCACATGCTACACCAGAATTTGTTTGATGTTCACAAATGGAATATTCCTTCAAACACTTTCACTTGAAAACCATGCAGAAAACCATGGTCAAAACATGCAGAGGCGTCAGTGAAAAAACTGTCGGGTAAATGCCACAGACTTCAAAAAACTTAATATACAATGAAATCGAAATGCTACACAAGGATCTTTTGATGTTCAAATTGAGAGAGTTCCTTTAGATTTGTTCACTTGAAGACCAGAAGACCATGCAAAAGAAAGGCCAAACATTAAATTATCCTAGCATAGACCCCAGAGAGCAAGAATCCACTTTTGTGTCATTGTAACGTCCGAAGAAGCTCAAGGCAGTGTTTCCGGATGTTTTTCTGGATGCCATTGCTGTGTAGGGTACACCCTGCAATGGCACCATGTCCACTCCCGCAAATGTCGCCATCGCCCTCAGCCATAGCACACTACCATGGCACCCTGCAATGGCACCACGTCCACTCCCACAAAGATCGCCGTCATCCTCAGCCATAGAACACTACAATGGCACCGCACCAGCAATGGCACCACGTCCACTGCGCATACTGGTGCCACGTCCAATCCGCCACAGTGGTTCATCGCCCTCCCCCCCTGCTGGAAGTTAGAACCCCTATAGCTATCGCTACCTGGGAAAAAAAGCAACCAGAGCAAAGCATGAGCAAAACAGCCAGGATGTCAGTGAAAGACTCTCCGGTAAATACCACAGACTTGACAAATACAAAAAGTATAACCTGGCTCAGGCAACCCACGCACACCACACACACTGAAAGACAACACCTACCCCAGTCTCAGCCAATCCATGCACAACATACGTTCGGTCATACAAGGCTCCAAACAATGCCAGCAACAAAGACAAGACAAAGCGAGCAACAAGCACGCAGCGCAGGAACACACGAACACAAACAAACACGAAAAAAACACCCCAAAGAAAAGCCTTTTGCAGCGAACATTGCAATAAAAGCCTGGTAGCAATGATCATCAAGCATGTCCCAGTGGACCAAAACAGGAGGCACAAGCGAGACAAAAAGAGTGGCACAGGCGAGAAAAAAAGAGAGGCACAAGCGAGATACCGACCTCCCCTAACTGGGGTTGACAACCCCTTCCCAATGGTCCTTTTATGGCTTATTAAATGGTGGTGATCCTACCTACTTACGGGTGATTCTTCAAGTAGTAATCCCTTATTAAGGCCTTATCTTATTTCCTGGGAGGAAGCTGGGCATGGCATTGGGAAGAGTACCCTTGAATTTCCATGATTGGATTTTGCTCTTTACCCTCCCTACAAATTTGCAGCGAGTTTATGAAAATAGGCCCGTTGCTCCAAAAGGAAAGGAAAGAGTCTTCCAGTCCCATCCATTTTTTGAGGGGGCAAACTTGATGTTAACTTCAGGGAGGGTAGCACTTCAGCCACCAAAAAAAAACTCCTACTTTCTATTGTACTGGTTAGTTATTAGGGATCCTTGTATTGGCATATCATCCCTACATAACTGGGTAGGTAGTATCATTCCCTACAGACACCAAACAATCAGGGTTTTCATTGCTCACTTGAAGTTTCCAACTCTCAGTTACTCGAAGTCTGGACTCAGTCTTGCCGGGATGCTTTTTCAAAATCTGGAAATGTTTTTGGCAAAAAAAAGGTTCAATAGATTGGTACAAGGTGGGCCCCTACTAGTTATAGAAAAATTGTTATAAATAGAGTTATAGGGCTCCTATAAATGGCCGAAAATAAATGGCTCTCACCCGGGTTGAAAAATACCTACTTTTTTTCGGAGCCTCCATAACTCCACTGATAACTGGTTTGGTAGGGGCCCACCCTTCTATTGAGAGATCTCCATTTCTTGGAAAAACAAAATCGAAGCCCCAACAACTTGTAGTAGGATTTCTAAAAGGGAGTGGTGGTGGTTCCTCTAAGGTTCCCCAATCTTCCCAAACGGAATCCTTTGGGTTCCCCAGTTACCCCCCTCCCCTTGAACACCCTTAAGAACACTAGAAACTTGAGTGTTTCTTTGGATTCCAGGTTTTTGGAATCCAACTCTCTGAAAAAACCTCAGCTTGGGGCGACTTAGAAACTTCGATTTGCATCCCGTGATGGAAAATCTGTCGGATTTTTCCTACTGATTGCCGAACGCACGCATGGTTTTTGTTGCACCATAAGATGGTCTCACATTTGTTTACAAAGACATGATATCAAAGTAGTTCAAATAAAGCATGAAGCCCTACCCGACAAAGAAACGTTATGATAGGTGATACATAAAATGTTGAATCCAGAGATCTTTTTAAAAAAAATGCGTTCCTTGTTGGTGATGGTTGAACCACCCATTTGAAAATTTTCCCCAATTTTCGGGGTGAAAATAAAAAATCTTTGAAACCACCACCTCGTTTCAATGATCAAACATTGCAAAGAATCCTATTCAAAACCTGCATCCGTAAGTTCATTGAACGTGTTTTTCTGAACCAACAAAAACCTCTATGCACCTTTCTACCAAAAATCTGTTCCCCCAACATGTCCACCCCCGCAAAGAAAAATTGTCACACAACAAATCGTAACTCTATCCACCCCTTGGTACCACCAACAACAAACACCCCTTGCGACCTGTATAATTTTGCAGGACCACAACGTGTAAAGAAGGATTGATGTCGTAGGAAAGATGGCAAGGCATCACCAAAGCCAAGGCGACCACCTCTTTCAGTCGAGGGGGGCCCCACCGAAGAAACCCCCCCCCGGTGCGAGAAACCAAAGAAACACACGGAGAGAGAAACCCAAGGATATGTAGATTAAAAAAATTGATGTTTTCGGTGTTTTTACTCCCGTTTTTTCCGGGGAAGGCTGACCGGTTTTGTTGATGTTTTTGTGGATTGGTTTAAGTATGAGAAATGGAAAACACGTTTTAAAAACTCACAGTCGTGTCGTGGAAAAGTGTTGATTCCGTTGAAGGTGTTGAAGCCTTTTCGTGAGCTATGAAAGGACCTGAAAAGAGTAATCCTGTGAAATCTTTTGTCCAAGAAATCTCCAACGGTCGGACCTACTGAACAGACCCCTAAACCTTAGTATCTAATAATTCTAGCAACTTAGTTAGGGGTCCGTTGGTAAGGTCCCATTCAATGTTTGATGGATTTTGTGGATCTGTATGGGGGTTTGAAGCCATTTATTTGATGAACATACTGCATCTGAACAGACATCTTGGTAACAAAACCTTGTGTGCAGTCCGAGATACGTCCAAACTCATTGGGAGCTGTCCCGCGTTCAGAGTTCCAATAAGTGTCAGCCGTCCTGAGAGATTTTGTAGAAAAAATGCCTTTGCAGGAGATGTCTTGGGGATACTCCCCCGAAAACTAACATGGAACCTGAAAATGAACCCCTAGGAGAGGATATTCCTATGAAAAACCATCATTTTTAGTTTCCATGTTAGTTTTCGGGGGTGTAATTGAATACCACTACGAAATGTCACTTGGGGGTTTTTGAACGCTGCTCGGGTGTAGAAGAAAAAGCTGGTGGAAGAGGTGAGGAACCTTGGTTTTGGCATAATAACTCACCAACATGTGCTGGTGGAACAGTTGTTCAGATGGGCATGATTTACAACAAAAACTTCCCCCCTTCGTGCTTCAAAGATGGATGAAAAGAGGCCAGAATTGGCACAACTGCGGAAAACTCAGATAAAACTTGGAGGTAAACCCTCAGATTGCAGTGACCACCAAGGATGGAATCCCACTGTAAACCTTCAATTTGCCACTGTTACTGGGTGATACTTTCCTGGTTGATTCTTATCCCCTTTTAACTGGCTAGGTATAATCCAATTTTCCAACCTGTAGTCCGGGGTCCACCTGAGCACTGTCGCTCCTTTTAGGCATTCATCCCCTACATAAACTACTCACCTTCCAAATAAACACCCCGGAAAATAAACGGCGAATGGTTCACCTAAAAAATCCTCCCTTTGCAAAGGATGAAAATCATCTTTTCATCTGAACCAAAGCTCCATACTCGTGTGTTTCCAAAAAAAATGGTATCCCCAAGTCATCCATTTTAATAGGCTTTTCCATTTATTTTCACCATCCAGTTTGGGGGTAAAAACCCCTCTATTTTTGGTTCAACACCCATATTCTTTGTGTTTCAGCCGTTCAGTATCCAATACCTGTACCTGGCCCCCGCCCCGGAATCACCATCTTCACCCAGAACCTTCTGCGGAATCCAAGCTTCGAGAGAACACAGCTACTGACACCATCCACCCCACTGTTGGCACCCAGATATTTCAAGCCGCCCCCACAGGCGTGGTTCACTTGCCTTAGCTTCGCCGTTTTGTCATCCTGTTTGTGGGAGAAAAAAGTGGAAAACAAGCTTACCTCATTCCTGCGCAAATGGTACCTGCTTGAATCACAAATATAGGTTTATTGCATTGTATTATATGAACAGTATATAGATGGTATATTGTGTATACCACTTAAATCAAGTATCACATACCGAAGGAAGTTTTTGCCACACAACAAAAAAATAGTTGATTGAAAACCAAACAAAAATGATCCACATCTTCCGCAGGTATCCATCGCTCAGACAATGGCCATTCTCAAAAAAGTCTCCATCTACGGTTTATTCCAAGATACCTTTGGAGAACACACCCCTAAAGAGGTTTAGTAAGGCCTTATTAAGGGGCAAAGGTGGCTAATAATTATCCCTTAATCAGCCCTTAGTTCTGATGGGATTAGTTTTGATAAAGGTAGGAGGGTCATGAACTAAACCTTTACCAAACAAGCCATGACTTCCAATTTTTTGGGGTGAACTGAATTTTTCTGCAAACTAACATGGCATGAAATGCCCCCCCCCCCTTTTCAATAGGAGATATATCTTCACAAGGCAAAACTGCAAAATTCTTCACCATGAAAAAAAACACAAATGTTTAACCCAAAAAGGGTTCCCTGCCGACCTCAACAAAAAACAATTTGGCAAGGAACCCTACTTATAGGAACTGGAGTGAAATAAACCTACTTATTATAGGGGCTCCCATAACTCCATTTATAACTGGTAGGAGCCCATCTTGTAGTAAAAGTGCGACCTTGGACCTTGGACTGCAAGGAGTCGACTCCTCCCTTCCTGCCACGTTCACCGCCCGCCCGAGGCACACATCTAAAACCACTTTCAATCCCAAGGTGTGCGCATCGTGCACCAGTTCTCGCAACAACTCCTTAGCAGTTAGCACGAGTTTGACAGAAAGTCGGTCTTGGTGCAAAACAAAAATCAACAAGAAAAAATTATTTATATAATACATATATGTATATGTATATATATATATATGAATATATATGTATATATATAATGAAGTAATCCTTGATATGATATTTATATACCTGGCTGGTGTCTCCACCACCCTCACCTTATTGCAACCCCTTTGCTTGGACCATTTAGGATCGGGAAAATGCTCATCCCATCCAGGCTGCTCATTCAAGCACAACCCAATTTCTGGGGTCTGTGGGATTTCCTTTTGAATGGGGGGGTCAATAGAAACCACCCACTTAAAAGTGGTATTACTAGGATAAGCCTCTGGTGAACCAACATAGCTGCATTCATCAATTCACTTTCGAATTGATGCATATTTCGTAGTGATGAATTTTCTGGTCGATTTCAAGCGGTAGCTGTGTTTCTTTACCAAGCGTTCTGTCCCAACATGGCGCTAACATGCCATTGTTGGGTGGAAACGTCAAGGCTGCAAAAAATTACAAAAACAGCTCCCTCGTCCTCTCATCTACACCCTGGAAAAAGGTTGCACTTGCCTACGTTCCACCAACTTTGTTGGGGAGTCATATCTCAGAGGGGTGTTATTTATCTCAAACTGCTCTCTCACCATCCACCACCGCCACCTTCCTTCCTTCCAACCAAAAATTTCCGCAATGTGTTTCACCATTTTGTCTCCCATCCAAGCACCTTATTTCCAAAGTTCGAGTCGATGCTGGTGAGATCCTGTCAGTATCATGACTTCACTTCGACCCTTCCAGGTCGAAGACCATGGTTTCACTGCTGGGGTACCTAAATTCATCACAACCCCAACTGGAAGTTAGATGAACGTATGGTATTTTTTCCTGGGCTGGAAATATCACATTTACTAGGGTGGCTGTAACCCCTGTTTTTGAGGTGAAGATTTGAGAGCAAAAATTTGGAGCAGATCAAGGTGGAAATTCTAACAACAAATCCACGTTTGAACATCTTGTTTCCTAAACTAGACCACCACCGTTTCGCTGATTTTTTGGTCCGAAAACTCCCGGGTCCGTGGTGCAGGAACCATGATATTCTCCAGCACCTGGGCATTTTTTCCCTCGAGGACGGGTAGGGTTATGGGACCTATATAAATGGCCTTAGACATTGAGTTGCCTGAGGTGAAAAAGACCTGCTACTATAAGGGCCCATAACTCCATTTATATAGCTGGTAGTTGTAGGGGCCCACCTTGTGATTGTGGTGTACATACATATACTGTAATATATAACGATGTAATTAGTATGCCTTGGGCCCGGCCTAAACACTCCAGCCGTGGATAATGCCTTCATACGAATGACGAATGAATGGTTGATTTACCCACTGTTCCAGGGTTTTGGCAACCCCCAATGTATGACAGTGACCAGTTGACATCCATTTTGAAACTAAATGTGAAAGAAAATCTGCGAATGCAGAGATTGGTCGCTCCGCGCCAACCGTCCACAGAATTGAAAGCGCATACGCACAGCCTATTGGCTTTAAGGTCCTCATTGGCTTACAGGGTGTCGAAAAGCTGCACCCGAAAACCGAAGGCTAAAAATGCATCTATATATGGGCAACCTATGGAACTTCTGGCCATGCGATCTTGAGGATTCCACCCTCCATGTTGCCTTGGACTCAGAAGACAGGAAATTTTCTTTCAGGGCGGAACCCGTGTAAGAATTCTCTGCCTCGTCTGACAGTCTGCGGAGTAATTTTTTGATATTTTCTGTCATGTTGTTGGACCTTCATGCACGGATCAAATGAAACAATTTGACCGACCGGTTCCGAGAGTACAAACAACATCACTGGCTCCAAAAACCGGATACATGTACGTAGGTAGGTAGGTAGGTAGGTATGAGTGCATGCATGCATGCATGCATGCATGTATGCATGTATGCATGTATGTATGTATGTATGTATGTATGTATGTATGTATGTATGTATGTATGTAATTATGTATGTATGTATGTATGTATGTATGTATGTATGTATGTATGTATGTATGTATGTATGTATGTATGTATGTATGTAATTATGTATGTATGTAATTATGTATGTATGTATGTATGTATGTATGTATGTATGTATGTATGTATGTATGTATGTATGTATGTATGTATGTAAATTATGTATGTATGTAAATTATGTATGTATGTATGTATGTATGTATGTATGTACGTACGTATGTATGTATGTATGTATGTATGTATGTATGTATGTAAATTATGTAAATTATGTATGATTATGTATGTGTATATGCTACTGTATGTATGATTATTCATGTATGATTATGTATGTATGATTATGTATGTGTATATGTTACCGTATGCATGTATGTATATATGTATGATTATGTATGTATGATTATGTATTTATGATTATGTATTGTATGTATAATTATATATGTATGCTACTGTATGCATGTATGTATGCATGTATGTATGCATGTATGTATCATGTATGTATGCATGGATGTATGCAAATGACATCTTGTTTTTTTGGGAGAGGGAATATATGGGATGTGTCCCCTAGACTCATTCTAGGGGATTGCAGGATAATAAACCACCAAATGAACAAGGACTGTTACGTTATTTTGAGCTTTGTTTCAAATTGGTTACTGTAAACCAATATGAAGCTTTGATCCAAAATCTCTGGATCACAAAGGCATGAACAAGCACAGAAATTGGGATTTGAAATGACTGATGTGAACAGTGACTTCACAGCAATTCTCTTGGAAGTTTGGAAAACATGACATGTGTATGACATCATTCTTTGGTTTTACAACAAACGTATCTTGAACTGCAAATAACATTCGATTCCATGAGATAGGTAAATCTTTGTGGGTGGAGGATCGGTGCGGGGTGGACCATATAAACGTATGTATACATAAAGATACATACATCACGTGAATCTGGGTAGATGGAATCATATCTGCCACCAACCTTCAAATGTAAGCAATATAAGGCCGGTTGGTTGAACAAATCCTTTTGAAGCTACCTTTTGAGTCACCTTGAGCTCGAGTTCTTTTTTCTGCAAAAAATCATGCATCTCATATACCATCCTGAAATACTTGGCGATGCTGGAACATACAAAATAGAACCATGAAGTAAACACTGATTTCTTTGAGGACTGTTTACTGTATTCTGAAAGTATTTCTGTTGACATATGGTGAAGTGGTGAAACGTACTTCTTCAGAATCTCTCCAAAATTGAGGATGCAAACAACCCCTCCTCTATCGCCTTCTAGCATATCCAATGATCTTTCATCGTGTCACCAGGTTCGAGTCAACATGTTGAAACAGACAGAGACATCAACCCCTATAAATACATGTGCCGCAGCTCAAACACTCTTGCTTGTGCCTTTTTCATAAGTGGCCCCAATGCCAGTTGATACACTCCCTAAAACTAGCAGCAAGTTTTGGCCCCCTGAAAAATGCATGGGGAGGGAGAGGATCCTTTTACTTTTGCTGGTATAGTTCCAGGCAAGGAAAACTTAAGGAATCATCCGGTGTTTTTTTTTGCGGATGAAAAACCCGAAAAAAAAAGGCAGAAAAAGCTTAGAGAACATCAAATGTTGATGAAATGTCAATTGGTGCTTGAGTGGAATTCTATAGGAAATACCACCTACATAAAGGTTGAAGGTTGCTTAGGGAACGCTTTCAAGGATGTTTTTGGATCTCTTTGTTTGATTTATCAACCATTCGTGTACACCTTTTCTTTCAAACACCATCATGAGACGTTTACATTGAAACTTCTCATAGCCTCCCCTTGGGAATGAAACCTTTCATTGTTGCTTGGGATTGCTGTTTTAAAAAGATGACACCAGCAAACAAAAAAACATCAAGTGATTCAACCAAAAATGTTTCAATGGAGAGTGCATTTGGTGTTGTTTCTCTCCCTCAAAGAAGTGATTTGGAATGTGAAAAATCACCATTAGATGGCTTCCTTTCTTTGGCTTTGAACAAGCCAATGATGGATTGTTCAGGGACAATGATGGCAAAAAAAAACACACACAATAACTTCATAAAGGCCATACTTCCTTGTCGGGGATGGCATTTTAAGGGGGTGGAACACCTTTTGAGCAGTGATCCAAACTCACCCCCCCCTCCCCCGGTTGGTTGAGTTCTATAGGGGATGAAATACTTTACATTGGGATTATAATAAGCCATTAATTATAAGGATTCCTTTTGACCAGGCCGCATGATGCCACAAGGGTTTTTTTCATTCTTGCTCGTTTGTCTTCATCAAGTTGTTTTTAAATCATCAAGACTTGCGGTATGCTTACTCATCCATGCAACAGACCATGAAATAAAAGGGATTTAAACTTGCAAGTTGGGCCCCGTTACAAATGGAGTTATGGGGCCCCCCTTGATAAAGGTAGGGTTTTGTTCACCTTAGTTACCCATTTAATAAGACCATTTATGGTGGTTCTAACTCCATGTTTAACTGGTAAGGACCCACCTGGTGGTATTTTTCCTACTAAATTAAAATGTTACCTCCCAAAATGTTTCGTCAGGTTTTGCCTGCTTGGCTAAGTCAGCCTTCCAAGTGCTCCCGGACAGCTTGATCTCTTCAAAGGTGCTCCCGTGAAAGAAAGAACGTGTGAGACTTTAGGGTCGGAAACATCCTTTACAAAAAGAAGAAACATCCAATTTTTTAGCCCCTAAAAGGGGGGTGATGTTTGAAAAATCCCTGAAAAAGTAACACCTAGAGCAACTCCCGATACATCGATAGATCTAAAAATCTTCAGTGATCACCAAAAGTCATCTGGATGTCAGTCTAATGTAACAAGAAAAAATCATCAAAGGGATTTTTCAGGGCTGTACAGTAATTTGGGACCCCGAACTGTTGGATATGTCTGTGGATTCATTCCTGGGGAAATACCCTATCACCATTTTGGGTGATGATTCGTAAGGTTTACTGGGGTGAAAAATCTCAGGTACAACTAGGAAAACGCCCAAAATTATTGTATGAAGTAGCCAAGTCTTGCAAAGCCAAGTGACTGTTCAAGAAGATGGGTGACAATGCCAGAACGCTGACACCCAAATCTCTCAAATAACCTAGCAAGAAAATCGTGGAGCACAAGAACCATGGTGACCCTCTGGTAAACTAACATACTGTTGATGGAAGAAATCCTGCACCACCGGAAGTAGAAAACCTTTAAATCAGGGGATAAACTGCCAACCTCAACTGGTTCAGGATATTGGCCATCAACCGTAGCAATGGAATATCCCCATTTTCAATAGGAAATACGTCTTCAAAAGGATCCATTTTCCAGCCTGCTATGTTAGTTTACCGGAGTGTAAGGAGACGGGAGTATCTTTATTGTGTACCCAGGAAAAAATGTTCTGGAAATGATGTCACTCCCTACCATTCATCTCTTGAAATCCTTGAATGACGAAGATGAAGAGAAACCATTGATTCTATGATGAATTAAGGGAGGCAGGTGAAGAAATGATGTTACCTTTTGTGATGCCCTTAGAGGATGCAACAGAGGCTTCCTACCTTTGTTAGCCTCCTCATAATGATGGTTCAGGGAAAAATTGGTGTATCTCCAATAGTTACACTCCCTGAAACTAACATTTTCGCACCTGAAAATGGATGGTTGGAAGATGATTTTCCTTTTTGGGGCCCGGTCTATCTACAGGTGCGGTTGCTGTTAGTTTTAGGGAGGGTAGTATCAAAAATACCTTGTAGCAGCTGTAATCATGCGAAAAACCTGAGAGCTATGGATTTTTCCAAGAGTAGCGTCAAATCTCGGAGTCCAATCGGTACCATTGGTTTTTCAGTGGATGGTCGGATGGTCCTCAACACAATTTATATATCCATTATAAGATTCCCGTCATTTTTCAGGTAGGGCCCGATCATCCCCAATATATAGGCCGGTGATCGACCCCGGCACACATATACCACAAAGACTCAACACCATCAACGACTGGCATGACAATTTGAAAAAACAACCATGAATGGAGATGTCTATATGTCTAGGTAATCTTCCAGCTTGCCATGAATTATGTCTAACCCAAACAACGTTTGCAATGTGAGTTTACTGGAGGGTACTTGGAGGATCATCCCAGTTAGTAAGTAGTTAAGATTACAACCCAATTATAAGTCATTTATGCTATTTGAAAGGGAAACAACCCCAGGTCTTGGTTACTTACCATCACCATGATTGGCTACTAACCACTTACGCCCGTCACTGGATGATCCTCCAAGGGTCCTAGGGGCTTTTTCATACCTTGGTCAGTGATTTGTATTGTCCACCCTTGGGAAATCCCTCAAAATTATCACAAATTTCTTGCTATGTGACTTTACTAGAGGGTCAACCCTCCCTAAAACTAACAGCAAGTTCGCCCCCCAAAAATGGTGGGCTTTCCAGGTTCGGAATCTCCAGATGAAACCCCCCATTTTCAGGTGCAAAAGCCGTTCGCTTTTGTGAGTCGAGTTGGTGGGTTTTTGTTCACCCATTTGAAAAATATGCGATCGTCAATTGGGATCATGCAACCCCAAGGGTGGAAAATTCCCAAAAAAAATATGTGAGTTGCCACCACCTTCCCGGAGTGTACTACGTAGAGGATATATATAACTTGGGGGCCCCTCCCCGGCCCACTAACAGTGGAGTTTGTGAAGGTTTTTTTCGGGGGCCCTTCATAAAAATGAACAGATTATTGTTGCACTGTTAGTGGGTGGGGGATACCCCAAAGGTATAACCCTTTCCAACCCCCCAAAATTCCCTTCCTTTATTTTCGCCACGAAGAAGCTAAGGCGAGACTTCACTCCATGTAAATCTCCTCCGTGACGCCAGCTTTGGATAGACCTTTGTGACGATGGTTTGGAATCCCCCGTTGGTTGGTTGGTTTGGGTTGGGTTGGGTTGGGTTGGGTTGGGTTTGGTTGGGTTGGTTGATTGGTAGTTTATCCCATTGTTTACGAGGGTTTAGCACCATCCCAGGTGGTTGGGGTTGGGATTTCTGAACCATCAAACTGTATCATCCAACTTTCCAAAGGTTTCATATAGCTAGTTGGTGGTTGATTTTTCCCACCCATTTGAAAAATATAAAAAAGAAAAATGGTAATCTTCCCCCAAGTGGCAGGGTGAAAACAATTAAAAAAATGAAAGCATCACCTAGACATCCCTCCGAAAACTAACGCAGGGCTCGGAAAATGACCCGTTTTGAGGGATTTTCGGAAAATGACCCATTTTGAGGGATTTTCCGGAAAGAATTGTGCATTGTGCTTGGAGGAAATCTACTGACTCCTGCTCAAAATCTTTCAAGGTGTTGTTCGGCTGGCTTACTCAGCCAAAGGATCATGAAGTAAAAGTTGACAATGGGAAAGGGGCCAGGCCCCAAAAGGAAAGGATCGTCTTCCAGTCCCATCAGTTTCCAGGGACGAGATGTTAGCTTTCCGGGGGAGTCTTGTCCAAATTGGAAATACTTCACACACCTTTTTCGCTGGAAAAAATCCAGCTCATCCATAATCAACAAACTGCATTTTAAAAGAACAAATTTTCAGAAAATACCTGGATTTTCATATTAAGTTGATGCACCATTGCCAATGAAGACGAGCTCGAAAAAACCATGGAATTTTCCTCCTGTGAACCATACCCCTCAAAAAATGAAATACAAACATGGATGATTTTGGCAATTTCAGAGTCCAGAACTGGTACCTTACGTCATGGGAATTTAAGGCTACCGGGTACATTCCCCCAAACCCCAACCAGGAAATGTGGCCTTCATAGCCGGCCCTACTAGGGGATGACGATGGTCGAGAATCCCTCAGGAAGGCCCCTTATTTCAGGGGTGGCATTGTGGGGGTACCCTCAGATTTCCATGATTGCTTTGGAACCATAGACCATATGTTCAAGATCCTTTAAGACATATCTTCCCAAACAACAAAAAGTGACCCAACCAACGCCACTTGTGAACAACTCCATAAATGTTGAAGTCAAAATATTACACCTACCAATCCTCAAGCAGGAGTGACCGTTGGTGGTTAAACTTCTCCCAGGAATCCTATACGAATTGGAAGGGTTTACGAACATCACAAACTACGATTTGCCATTGATTTGCCTAAAACAGTAACAGACCAACATTTCACCACTCAAGGATACCCATTTGAGTGATTTCCACCAAAAACCGTTCGCCACTTCCAACCAATTCACCAGCCGCCCCCCCTGCCCGGAACCCTTCTGGGATTTCCCAACCAAGGTTTCTTTGATTTCAATTGTTCTCGTTGGAAGTCTGGAATATTGCCTCGATCAAGGTTCGGATTTACGATCTTCCCCAAGGATGAACCTCTTCTACCAAGCTGCAGGCAAATCTCAAAGAGTTTGGGAATAAACAAAGCACCACCAAGCAGCAACAACAACTTTCCAAACGAAAACGAGCCACCAGGTTCTCAACATCCACAACCAGAAAAAAACACAGCGCTCCACAAATCCAGCCTGTCACATGATTGCTACTGCAGCACACCTTTCACATTCAACCTCCCCCCCCCCCGAAAAACCATCCAAGGAGCTATTATCGTTGGTGATATCTCCATTGGCAAAACGATCCACCAGGAGACTGTAGAAGACCTGCACACATCTTCAACTTTCAAGGCATGTGATGAGAGCTGGACAACTACAAAAGTCAAGACGGCCTTTTAGGGGAAAATGATGACGACCCTCAATGCTTGGATGTTTCAGGAAGTTAGTAAATGGTTAGTAAATGGATTACAACCTACTTATAAATGGGATATATTGGGGTTATAATCCATTTACTAACCATTTCATGGACATGCTGGTGGGGTTGAAAAACAATGCTGATGACCACTTGCTGCCACTCGGGAGAAAATTCACTTCAGTATAGCCATAACTTCCAAACTGATTGCACTCAAAACAAAGAAACATAAGACACCCCAGCTGTGAGTAGCTAGATGTCTACAAGTGTTTAATTCTTTCACTCTCCTTATTTTCATAGGCCTTTTTTCAGATTTGGTCCCCAATTTTTTCGCCCCAAAAAATCCAAGGCCCAAAAATTTAAAAAAAAACTAACTCATCAAGGGGGGACCCACCCAAGAAAGTTCACCCAAACTTCCGACCTCCTCTTCCCATGATTTGGGTGAAGCTTCACGCTCAAAGCCCGTCGACATGAAGTTCTCTTCACCTTCACCTCGACAGTGGAAACTTCCATCCGGAAAGGATGGAAGATATTTCCAGGTTACACCCGGGGAAACACAACGAAGATGGGCGGCTAATGCGCCCATAAATCACCCATTTTGGAGGGATCAAACCATGCAAATTTATGAGCATTTTGAGGGAGTTCCGTTATGATGGTGCATTGTTTGGGTTGGAAATATAGCACGGCAAGCTGGAAAATCACCTGGCTTTTTCAAATAGATCTTCATGGTCGGAATTTTCCATTGCTCATGCTGCTTTTTGGGGGTGACTACGCCCTGGAAAAATTCAACGGCAAGAAAACTCAATGTCATGGAAGGCTGGTTCAGATGATTTTACTTTTCAATGTTTGGTGATTTTTAGGTGAACCATGTTAATTTCACAAGGTGGGCCCCTGCCAGTTTTAAGTAGGGTTGTAACCCTTACAGTATAAAATGCCTTATAAATGGGTAACTGGGCTTACAACTTATAACCCTACAAAAAAAGGAGGCCCTTTTTTTCTCCATTTATAACTGGTGATTGCAGCCCACATTGCACGGGTCTAACTTGGAAGACCCAAAAAAACCAAAGGTGGTTTGGTATGCTTAAGATGTTTCCTTGTTCCCTTCTTGGAAAAGGGCTCCTCTTTTCGGGTTCCCATGTTAGGTTTTTTCGGGGCTGTAATTGTTTGATACTAGATTTCCCTGGATATTCATGATGTAGGATGCGGATGAGTCGTGCAAATATTCTCCGAAAATCTCATCCATACTCTGGATGCTTCTCTCGAAATCTAGCTGACCACACAGGATCTATATAAACCTTTTGAAGATGATAACAATCAACCAAGAAGCTATGTTAGATTGACAGAGGGTACTGCGGTTTTTGAAGAAAATGACAAACTTGGACTTTACATAAGGATGTGCCCAAAAAAGTTTGAGAATAACAATAATAATAATAGTAATAATGATATTAAACTGTCCGTATGATCTGATCTGACTTTTATTCCTCTACGTCTTCTTCTTTTTTTTTCTTCTTCTTCTTCTTCTTCTTCTTCTTCTTCTTCTTCTTCTTCTTCTTCTTCTTCTTCTTCTTCTTCTTCTTCTTCTTCTTCTTCTTATTCTTCTTCATCATCATGACCATCAATCATCATCAATCATCAATCATCGATCATCTTTTCTCCATCTTCAAACCCTCTCCAACCACTCACTTTCAGCTTCAAGCGACTCATACGTCGTCGACTCCAATCCAACAAATCTTGCAAGTTCTGCGCATCCTCCTGGCGACGTCCGACGAGAAAACGTCTTGCTACCACCCTGTTGGAAGTACTTTGACTAGTTGGTGGTTGAACCACCCATTTGAAAAAATTCTAAGTCAAATAATAGAAATCAAATCTTCCCCAAATAAGGGTGAACATAAAAAATATTTGGAAGCAACCACCTACTGTAGTTTGAGGTTGAGATGTCAACCCCCAACAAACTGTGGAAAAATCGGAAAAAAAATGTTCCCCACAAACGCGCGTTTCATCACACATGATATGGGTTGTTTTTCGTAAAATCAATCTACAAAATCCTCACCAACTTCCTTTCTTTCTAATTGCCCCATATCATTCTTTTCTGAAGTGACTAAAAAATTGTCCTTCAGAAAATGTCCTAAAAATCTCCGAAAAAAAAAACTCAACTCAAAGCAAATTTTTCCAGCTACCCGCCTCAGTACCCAAGTAGAAAGGAGATGCCATGGTACTACCTGCCATATGCGCCTCCTGGAGGTTTTCACACCCCGGGCAATCTTCGGGAATCCGTGCTTGGTCCGACACGAATTTCGTTGGAAAAGGTCCCTTCAGTGTTACAAGATTTGGTCCCGGATGAGCCGATCAAAAAATAAATGGAGTGACGTGGATTAACGATCGGCTCCAAAAAAAAATGGCCGAAAATATTCATGTGCAACTGGGGTTTTGTCAAGCCCTAGGAGTTATGGCTTGGGGCCGGCCCCTACTGATAGCTGCTGTTTTTGCTGCCTTTAGGTGTTGTAAGAATCGTCGGTTTTTCATGCGTGAAACACCAGAGGTTTTCTCTTGAAAATTTTTGGAGTTCTGACCTCTTTGCCCTACTTTTGGGGTCTCACCGGACCTCACAAAAAACCGAGCTGAAGAATCAAAAAAACGATGAAGCAAATAAGCGTAGGTGGTATCCCCAACAGCAAGGAGGTTTACATTGTGCAAAGACCCCATAGCATTCTGCTGTTGGGGAAAAAGCTTCCAACTTAAAAAAAAAACAAAAACATAAACAAATATTCCCTAACTCCTCACATAGATTCGTAAAAATCCCGAAAAAAAAAAGTTTTGGAATCCACCCAGGTAGTCGTTCTAACTACAAACATTGTACCACGACTAAACGATGCATTCCTACGAAGTTCACTTGGATGTCCCAGGAATTTTAGTAAATGGTTGGTAAATGGGTTATAACCCCAATATACCCTATGTATAAGTAGGTTATAAGTTATAACCCACTTACTAGCCATTTACAAACTTCCTGGGACATCCAAGTACCCAGCCATTTCGGGCAAGATCGAAAACTTGTTGAAGGCATCAGAAAAAGCGCCGCGTTTCTGCCCAGAGAAGGGCCTCACAGACCTGTTGCCTCATACTAGGCCGCTTAGACACACAGGGTGTCCCTGTAAGAAGTTGCCCCAAATAACCGAGGTTGCAACTATTTAGAGGGTTAAGGCCGCGTTAACGGCTGAAATTTTACATAAGTTTCATTTTAAAACATATACCTTTTTCATGTGTGCATCTGGAGAGCTCTATGCTGCCCCTTAATGACCGGTCAACCTACCCCCACCCTAACCTACGCCCCCTTATGAATCATTGGTTTCCCTCAATAAAACCTCATTATATAAACCTTTGTTTCTGAGCAGGGTACGTGTAGTGGGGAAAAAACACGACCAAAACGACATTGCCTCCAAATTTACAGGTCGAGGGCTACAAGTGCGCAAGGTTGCAGTCGTCGTGGTAGTGGTGCCTGCAGGATTAAAAAAAAACAGCCTTGGGATTCCCCCAATGCATCCCCTCCCAAGCAATAAGGCCGTATTTGTATAGATTGGGGGCCCCTCCCCGGCCCACTAACAGTGGAGTTTGTGAAGGTTTGTTTATAGGGATCCCTTCATAAAAAATGAAGAGATTAGTATTTCACTCTTAAACTTCGTGGGTGGGGGTATCCCCCCAATGAATAGATCTCATATACTAAAGTCTCTGATATGGCTTTAGATATGAAGGCCTTCTTTAAGAGACCTTGGTGAACCCCGGGTGTCCGCGGTTTTTCGGGGCCTCCCTGGAACTTACAGCCAGCAAGTACTACGCCAGCTGAATTTTCAGGCCGTTTGAAGCCCCTTAAAGGAAGCGGGTGGGTCGTTTTTCCAACCTTCCATGTTTTTCACAGTAATATTTGGGTGTTGAACCAAAAAATAGGGGGATTTTACCCCCAAAATGGATGGTGAAAATAATGGCAAAACCCTATTAATCCATGGATGATTTGGGGGGATATCCAACTATTTTCGGAAACATCCATTTCAGAGAGGCTGTCTCTTTTTGAGAAAAAAACGGCAACAAAAACACCTCCAAAAGATTCGAACCGAAAGAAACAAAATCTGGGTCATCTGACATTCGCATTTCAAGATCCACCTGATTCGTGATGGTGTTTACCAGGAAATATCAAGATATGTTTAAAGTGCCATGTTGGATTTCTTACTGAACTGTAAAATTTGGGTATATCTGTATATCCATCATTGTCAAATTGTGGGTGGTGATTCTTTTACATGTGAAGATGGAAAAATGCGTGGAAAGGTGGGAAATTTCATCGCAGCTCACGAGAAAAAAACGGCCACAGTTCACTGCATCTGTTTCAGAATCAGTGGTTTAAACAGGGGTCATTACTTGGAGGATCATCCCAGTTAGTAAGTGGTTAGTAGCCCCCCTTTATAATCCAGTTAGGCCATTTGGAAGGAGAATAACCCCAGTTGGGGGACTTACTATCCATGGCTATCAACTACTTACTAAATGGGATGATCCTCCAAGTATAGGACACCAACCCAAACAATGCATTGATATAGGGGAAAGCCCTCAACATTACCATACATTCATCCCATTTTTTGATTCCCCCCAAATGGGTATATTATAATGACCCCTGCTTGAAAAAAAAAAGCATCCCACAAGGACAAGGAAAAATCAAACAAACATTGAAATTCTTGAATTTCCTCCAAACATACCAGAAACTAAACCTTTTCTCCCACGCCACACAACCACCCACACCTCAACCCCCCCCCAGCCTTCCACATGCACATGTTGGGGGGCACAACGTGTCAAGTCCGAAGTAACTGTGTAATTCAGGAAGAGATCGTTGAAGAGAACACAACCTGAAAAGAAAACAAACAGAGATGAGAAGAAAACAACCAGCTGATTTTCAATACTGGTGGTATAAAAACAAACAACAAAATGATGATGATAAAAATCATCATCATCATCATCATCATCATCATCATCATCATCATCATCATCATCATCATCATCATCATGATTTTGGTGAGGTCTCATCTATGTTTCATTGTTTTTGGTTCTACCAGCTCTGTTCCACGACGAGCTGAGGAAGAAGGGTCAAGATTATCATTGCTCCAAGCTGATGCATTTGCAAGTGCCACTATATGGGTGTTTCCAAAAATAGGGAAACACCCCAAAATGGATGGTTTATAATGGAAAACCCTATTAAAATGGATGATTTGGGGGTACCATTATTTTCGGAAACGTCCATATCACCAACCCAATGCACTATTTGTCGGGCAGTCGGGCAAATCCCTCAAAATGTATCATACATTTGGATTGTTGGAAACCCCTTCAAAACGGGTAGTTGACTGACCCCTGAGTTGTTTCAGTGCTGAGTGGAGCAAAAAGAAGAAAAACAGGCGAGATCAACGTTTTTTGGGGGGAATCCCATCCAGCCATATCCACTCCAACCAAACCCACCCAAGCTTTAACATGTTTCACTGTTTCACCTCAAAATGGGGGGGCCCCCCTGGATATAGGAGATGAACCGAACTTGCAAAAATTCCATCACTTTCAGGTCAAACATGTGAATCTTCAGGGGGTGTATATTGAATATTGGATCTACCACACCCCCCGACCACCAGGATTACAAATAATTTTGAGCTTGGAATCCCGAAGCTAAACCTTCATCATTTGCCATCTTCTTGCATCTTTTTTGGTGTGGATTTGGTGTCGGGGGTCATCCAGTCTACCGACGTATGCGCATCTTTTCCAAGGAACACGTCTGATTTTGTCCACTCTCCACGAAGGTCACTTTGCGCGAGCAGCAACTGCACGAACCGCAGCTACTCATCTCGCTGGACTGATCGTTCTCCTGTTTTTTCTAGCTGCCGCAAGTTGGCTTCTTGCCACAAATGTTTTTTGAAGAAAAAAACATTGGGAAAAAAAACTGAATAAATGATGTTTGGAAGATGTGTGTGCGTGTGTTTTCCTTTACAAAAAATTGTGATCTTCATGGAATGTTTTACTTTTGGAAGATGTCTTGAACACTGAAGCTCTTGAATCTTTTTCGCCAGATCCATAAATCCACATTGCACCCCGAAAACCGAAGTGTTTCCCTTGAAAACTTTTAACCTCCGCTTTCCCACCAACTGATTCCCACCAAAACCCTCTGGTGATTGTCAACATGGCCCATGGCAAGTTGGAAAATCTCCACCATTTTCAATAGTAGATACAGTACATCTTCACGTTTGGTCCATTTTCTGTTGCCATGTTAGTTTACTAGAGGCTACTTCCTCAGTAAAAAAATCCTCCAAACCAACTATTTCCTGAAAAAAAAAAAGCTGCTCTACCTACACCTCCTTGAAACTATATAACAGCGAGCAAACACCCCTGAAAATCAATGGTTGGAAGATGATTCATGTCCTTTAGGGTCCCGGCCTCTTTTCAGGGGTGCAAACTGTTAGTTTCAGGGGAGGGGAGTCCAGTCCAAAAATGAACCTTGACGAAAAATTGTGGACCTCCACATCGCTTGCCAACCACCCGACCCGTTGTCGTTGTCAAACACCAGGAAAGGTTCCCCGCACCTTGTACTCCGTGCAGCCATCCACACCAACGCTGCGACACCATGCCTGATCTTCTCCTGCTTTGAAACCATAGCATTGCCACTGGGCGTTCGCGTCCTGCTCCGCATGTCGTTTCGATGAACGGTTTCAGTGGCATCACAGGATGTGGACCTTGCAGAATGATGGGTGGGGGTGTTCTTTTTCGGAAAATCGCTTAAAGAAAAAAAAGTTTTATATATATATATATATATATTTATATATATATATATTTATATATATATATATTATTGAAAAAATCATTGTTGGAGATTTTGTACTAGATCTTATTGCGCGCGTAAACAAGTTGGAATGAGCTTAAGTCAACTGAACTTCAACAAATTCAAGTAAAAAGCACAGATCTCACGGCGTCTCACTCTTAACTTGTACTCCAAACAACTTCCACTCCACTATCCCCACACTTCAGCTTTAACAATACTAAACAAAAAAAGACAGCAGATACCTGGCCCCAACCCAACCACCCTTCCACCCGACGATGTCCGGTATGCACTTGGGCGAGGCCGTAGTACCTCAGCATTTATCAATGGAGTTATTTCACCCTACTAAAAAAGGGGTAGTAAGTGTCACTCCACTTATAACAGGTGACTGGGGCCCACCTTATAATGGCGTATCATTAGAAATAAACCTTATATAGAATTTGTTGTACCCGAAATGGACGTTTTTCAGAGAAGATACATCGACTCAAATGTTGGATAAAACCCAGTCAGCGGTTTTGTTAGTGTAATCATCAGGGCTGAGCGGGAAACATCAGATATGCGGTAGCTCGAAACGAAAAAACAAAACCTTCCTTTGGATAACATCGCTCCGAAAAACATCGCTTAACATTCCTCTTCAACGCACCGGCTGCACCACAACTCAAAAATCATCCCATGGATCACCCGTGGGTTCCCAAAAAAACACACCACAGTCACGTGAAGGTAATGAGGGAATGGGACCCTGAGAATTCAAGGTCCCAAGATCTGGGCAAAGCCGAAATCTACATTTCGAAAAAAAAAAAAACTGATTTTTTTTTTTCGGGCATTTGGGGGGAGGAAAACCCGGATTCCCTTTTTGTCCACCCTTTTTTTTCGGGTGAGTGACATCTCGGCGGTTTTTTCTCGCGGATGAATTTGTGAAAGATTGACTACCCACTCTTAGTTTTGCAGGATTTTGGCAAGCCCCAAATCAATCGAAAATTAGAAGACTCGAAGACAAGAGGTATGTGGGGCCGAATTTTTTCGGCGAATTCCCAGGCCCAAAAAACGGCCCTTTTCAAAATTCCATCTCACCCTGAAAATCACATCATCCCAGTTACAACCAGCTCCCTTCCGGTTGAAAATCTCAGCTAGTAGATCCCATAGGAAACGATCCCATCAATGACTTTCCAGCGACGTTATCATCCCAAGTTGCACATCATCCCATTCCATGTGTGTAGATTTTCCAAGTCACCACAATGTAGATGTACAGAACTCTTTATATTTACCCCCCGCCCCCGAAAGGAAACCACTGCCACGCAAAAAAAAAAAACACTGCAATCATCCCAAGCTTCTGAAAACCAATTGGTTCACCCTTAAGGCCGGCTATTTTTTCACCCTGAACTCCCCCGTGATCCGAGGCACAGGCCCCAGGTGAAAAACAAGCCATGATGATTTCATATCATCCCGGTTGTCACAAAAATGATTCAAATGGGGGTTATGATGAACCAAAAGACCCACTTTATTTACATGGGGATAATGATTCCAAAAAAAACTACAAGTAGGTGTTTTTTTTTGTCACCCCTTTGTTGGGGTTTGCCATCATCACTTGAAACAACCCTAAAAAATTGGAGAGCCCCTAAAAATCACCAAGGATTGCTTGTCTCCTGTTTCCCAAGGTGATTATGGTGGACCCCGCTTTGTCATTCACCCAATTGAGCCACGAAAAAAACCCGGACCTACTTTCCATTATACTGGTTAGTTAATAGGGATCCTTATACTGGTTTATTATAATCTCTATATGACTGGGTAGGATGAAACATCCCCAACAAATCCCCGAAAAACAACCAGGGGCCATTTTTTTCATTGTTCAATTATTCTGGGCAAATTGGTATAATTCCCAAACCTGAATTAAGGGGATACTGGGGGTTACTAAACCACCATTTGGGGGTGACCTCGGCTGAGGTCGCTATAATTTGACCAGGTTATTTCGAATGCCAAGTTGCAGAGATGATTCAACCAGACTTCCTGTGCAAACTCCGCGCCGCTGGCCATGGCTTCATGCTCGGTCCACCGACTTCGCGATAACATCCACTGCCGCGAAGCTTCCGAACCCGACCTGTCACAACAAACAGCAAGCACTTGGATGTCCCACGAAGTTAGTAAATGGTTAGTAAATGGGGTATAACCTAGTTATAAATAGGGTATATTGGGGTTATAACCCACTTACTAACCTTTTACTAACTTCCTGGGACATCCAACCAAACAACCAAATCAAATCAAATCAAATCAAAACAACACCAAAAAAAATCAAGACAAAACAAAACAAAAAGCAAAGCTTTTAACCAAAAAAAACAAGAACACGGATTTATGCCGTTGCATGCGATAAACCCCAATTCTGATCAGGCTCTGAAACTTCCATAGACTCATCACATAAAGAGTGAGCAGAATGCGATATTTCCGAGTTCTGCGATGTTCACATGAACGTCAACTCTTCATGACAATTCCTTTTATCCCATGGCCCACACATCAAAATGTCCGCTCGGTACTCTGATATTCCTAAAAACCTGAGTCTACTTGGAGGATCATCCCAGGACTCGTAAGTACCGATCGGATCACCCCCATTTATAAGCCATAAAGTTCGGCCATTTGGAAGGGTCCCATAACCCCAGGTCTTGCTTTTTTAACCATGATAGAAAACCCATCCCCATCACCAACTTCCCTGTTCACCCGTCGCATCATGGCTGGTCAACCGACCCCCCCCCCCGAAATAGCCGGCCTTAATAAGGATTTATGAAAAGCCATTGGTTTCCCGGTTCCCCTTAATAAGGCCGGCAAAAAAAACCTTGTAAATAATGGGATATCTACTACACGAACTGGTGATCGCCGGATTTCAGCCATGAACAGTATCACAGTCTCACCATCACCCATCACCAAATTTCAAGGCACAAATGAGGCTTCACATCAAAGCTGGTACTACGCGGATCAAAGCTTGGAAGATTGTAAAGTAACTCTCGTTCAGGATGGCTACCTGGTGTTGGTTTTCAACGGTTGCGGTGTTGTATTTTTGAGGTCTTGCCCTCCACAAAACTAACAGGAATCCCACCTGGGGAAAAGTAAAATCATCGACTCAAAAGTGCCTTTCAAAGGGGATAGTTCCCTGGAGGGTTTGGGGGTTTCAGGTTGAAAAAAAAAACAACAGGTTTTAAGGTTTTAGGTTTGGTTATACTCTGAAATATCACCTTTTTCAAAAAGCAAATTATTTTGGGATCAAGAAAAATCACAATCATGCATGTAGGCAAATCCTACAAGAGAGGGCCCCTATGATTGTTATAAATGGAGTGAAACTCTTGCCCCTATAGATGGCCAAAAAATAAATGAGTTTCACTAAAGGGTCTTTTCACCCCGAAAGAAGTGGAGTTATGGGCCTCCTACCTTTTTAACTGGTTTTCGGGGCTCACTTTGATAGGAATGAAGGTTGATTCTAAGATTTGATGTTTTATCGAAACCTTCCGGTTCCTTAGCTGATTATGAAGTATTCGCCATGGGTTTTAGCCAACCACTTGGAAAAAAACATCCAATGACGGGCGTCAGTGGTTCATAACCATTGTTGGGAGTTGTCCCCAAAACCTGCGGGTTCTTTCCCTTCCAGTTGGCAAAAAATGGCTTGCAAAAAATGGCGGAAAAACCCAACTACTTACGTGGACCTCCGTTCTGGGGGCCCATCCTCCAGTCGCTACGTGACCGGTGTTAAGTTCCCAAAACGCCTCGCTACGCGCAGCTAGCCTGGTCAACCAACCTCCCCCCGACGATCACGTACCCCCCCCCCCAAAAGAAATTGGCCTTTGCCTCGTGATCAGGACTTACTAACCAACTAATGGTTAATTGCTGGTTTGGGTTGATGGTTTTGGAATGCTGTTATGAAAGAGAGTGGGGATCTTAGGGGGTAGAATCCCAAACCACCGGGCCCCAAAACAATTAACCATTAGCTGATTTTAAAAACTGCTTTCCCTTGATAAGGCCGGCTATTAAACCCTTATTTCTGCGGAGGGTAGGTTGACCAGCCAGCTTCAGCAATGGCAGCGAGTTCAGCAGTGCCCCTTCGGCAAGGCAACTTTCAAGGGAACCGACGGATGTAAAACGCTCAAGCAACGCGGCTTTTCCCAAAATGATACATCTAAAAGGGCTCGCAACTGCTGAGGATTAGCTCTTCTGTCTTTAGCTTGGAGTAGATTTCAATATGGAATTACGAGCCTAAAAATGATGATATAAAGTATCCCCGAAGAAGGAAGCCGAGTCAAAAGCTGAAATTGTTCCACATTCTATCTACTCTAGGATGGCAATTTCCCTCTATCTAGTTGGTGGTTTCAACCCAATTGAAAAATATCAATTAGTCAAAATGGGAATCTTCCCCAAGTAGGGGTGAAAATAAAAAATGTTTGAAACCACCACCACCTGGTCTATCTACTCTAGGATGGTAATTTCCCCTTCTATCCTCCCAAGCATTCTACTCCAGGATGGTAATTTCCCCTCTATCCTCCCAAGCATTCTTCTTTTTGTAGCATTTACATCAAGAAATCAACCCTTCCATTTAATTCCCATCTTTCCCAACATCTCTTCTTGCCAAAGTGCCATAACTCTTCTTCCAACTGCCTGTTGGGCGCAGTTGACAGAAAAAATCCAGAATCATTCCACTCACTGCATACTTGGATGTCCCAGGAAGTTAGGAGCAAAGGTTAGGATCCGTGGATTATAACCCCAATATACCCCATTTACAAGTTAGGTTATAGGCTATAATCCACTTACTAACCATTGATCCATCCACTTCCGTCCCGGGACATCCAGTTAGTCGTAGGTGTTTTCAAAAAACGTGTTCTTCAATGGTTGTTTCTGGTTCCCTTAATAGGTGGTAGGTAGCATATAACCCCCTCAGAAGGCAATATATAAGTGGTATATAAGTGGTATATAATGCCAATTGGGGGAATATATGCCACCTACCACCTATGAAGGGAACACAAAACAGCTATTGATGTTCTGGTGAACTTTGATGGGAAATCTTTAACAAAAAAACCAAGGCGTTTTTTCCGAGATCCAAAAAAATCCAAAACACGGGGAAGTCTTTCGTCGTCACCTTGACCAACGAAAAACTACACCTGGGTTGGGTGGGTGGGTCCGAATTCCTCCCCCGTTTGAAAAATATGAAGATAGCACGTCATTTTTTGGGATCATTTCCCCAGGTTTTCAGGGGTGAAGATTTACCAAAAATATTTGATGAAACCACCTACAGTTACGTACAGTTTTATAGGTAACACTATCAACTCGCTAATCAACGACGAACTGCTTTCCTAAACTTCACTTCTCTCATCAAATTTAAGCAAATCTTAACACAAGTTAATCCAACTTCCTGATACCTGGATCTTCCAGATATGTAAAAAAATGTCTGCCTTAAACTTAAAAGGTAGGTTTTCTTTTTGGTGAATTTCGGCACACATCTTACACACAGATCCGGAAGATGCAGGTTTTTTGCAAACTCATCTCAGCCCAACTCATCTCACCCCAACTTCCACCGATCTCACCCCAACTTCGACCGTACCTAGATAGGGCGCAAATTTCCCACGGATGAACTTGGTCGTTGATACGTTGGACGCCCAAGTAAAATGCCCAATCTTCTCCATGGCACCCTGAAATTGCCAAAGGCGATGTTTCACTTAGGGGTTGGAAGGGTATGATATGATGGTGGTAGGTAGGTTGGCATGGTTGGTATGGTTGGTAGGGGTCAAATGAGCTGCCAAGTGCTTGGTATGGTTTTTTTGGTGGTGGAGACATGTCAGGGATTAAGAAATGGGTAACTTCGGGTCTTCTCTGGGAGTACCAAGCCATTTTGTTCTGAAAACTGGTGCAAAGAAGGCCAGGTCCCCAGTTACTATAACCTCTGAAACAAATGGCTTGTTTTTCACCGCGGTTCTTTCACCTGTTATTTCACCTGGTGTTTTCAACCCTTTATTCCCCTATCAAAGTGGGTCCCCCCCCCAAAAAAAAAACAAATACTCTATAAGCAGCGCGAAAAATATAACTCAAGCAAAACTCCATTTAGTAGGGGGAATTTGTTGTAAGGGCTGTAACTAACTCCACTTACTTCGGGGTGATTTAAATAACCCCACCTAAAAACCCGCAAGTCTCACTCCATTCGTAACGCTCCGCTCCTGAAAGGCGGAGTTTCTGGGTTGCCGGATTTCTTTGCTCCACAAAAACCGGACGAAGGTATTGGGGCGTTTTTAGGACCAAAAAGCCTGAAAAAATCAACGGGGAAGAAATGGAGATATGAGTGTTTCCAAAAATGGGGAAACACCCCAAAATGGATGGTTTATAAGGGAAAACCCTATAAGAAGTGATGATTTGGGGGTACCACCATCTTGGGAAACACCCATATGGAGATATGATTTTTTGGGGTTTTTTCCACGAGAAAAAAAAAGAAAAACCGCACCAAAAAATCTCCAGGCATTTTTTTTCAGGGGAGAAATCTGGATAACAAATTGTTGAGCAAAAGTCATCTAAAGATGGAGAAAACAAAATCTCTAAGGTTGTTTCAACACACCTTTGGAACACACCCCGAGCAACCTTTACCAACAGGCTATAATGGGATTCCTTTCATAGTTGGCCAAGGGGATTGCCGAACGGGTGTGCGATGTTGGGGTGTGTTGTAATTTTCTTGGAAAAACTCTCAATCGAAATTTGGCTATCAATTCTTTTGAAAAAAAAATCCAAGAAACTCGCCAAATCCTGGTCCAAATTGTTGAAAAATCTCCTCATGTTTTCTACCAAAAAAATCCCACCCAACTCACCACCCCAAATCCAAACAAAACTCTCCGAATTAGGCAGCCTCTACCAAACTCCAACTGTTCATTTCGCCACGCAAATACATGCTGCTATGCCAACTTGCCCAGCAAGGCTTACCTCAACTATCAAGCGGGCTGTTGAAAAACGACAGCTTAACAGAAACCAGGAAGGTGGAAAATCGGCCCCCAGGCGATCGTTTTGGGGTGAAATGCAGCCCCCATCAATTTTTGCCAAAAATAAATGGCTCACTGAGGGTAAAAAAAAACAAGCTACTTATAGTAGGGATAAAAATGCCCTACTTATAACAGGTTTTTTTGGGGCCCACCTTGCAGTTCCACGGTTTTTTCATGTTTGGAACCCGGGTGTCACCGGTGCGTGCTGAGCTCTTGTTGCCTTTGGTTGGTTCTGTAAGGTTGTGTTTGTGAAGGCTAACGGCCTAACTGGTGCCACTTGTCGTGGTTTGGTGCAGATAAAGAAATTGAAAATAGACTCCCTACCAGGTGATTCAAAGTGACCTTTTCATCCCCTATTTGGAGGTCACTTAACCTTTCCAAAAGGTCACTTCACCATCCCAAAAAGGTCATAAAGAATTGCCAGGTATATAAAGGTTTCACTGTTTGATAACGATTCCTTTTTGGGGGTACTTGGATTGGCTTGTTTGATGCGGAAGGAAAAAGTCAAGAATATTCTCCCAAATGGCGGTTTGATGCTGGTTTACCTTGGAAAAAAAAAGTGAAAAGTCACCTTAAACAAATCCAAGTTTATTACACCCCCATAAAGCCAACATCTCCCCTAAAAAAGGGCCCGTGTCAAAAGGAAAGGATCGTCTTCCAAGCACTATTTTTCAGGGGCCGGGGACATGTTGATTCTTGGGGGGAGTATAATGGATGAACACAAGAAAAATTGAACGAACACTCAAGTTTGGGCAAAACTTAGGGTCCCTTGCTACAGGTTATTCCACTGGTTACACGAATTTTCGTCAGTTACATTTGATTTGAAACCCCACAAAACTCATAGGGAGGCTTAGGGTAGGTCCTGGGACGATTCCCGAGATTTGACTGGCAGAAGTGGCGGGGGTCTTTGAATTTCTCAGATGTTTTTGTTTTGAAGCATCCAAGTTGTCCACAAGAATTCCCCAAAGTTTCTCCATAAAATCCTGACCAACTGATCTGCCAGTGCGTCTCGCAAATCCTCTGACTTTTCCCCAAAAATTACCATCAAAAAGGTAGGTAATTGAGGTAGGGAAGGTGGGATGGTGAAGTGAAGCTAGTTGAGAAGTGGATTAAGTGAGAGAGGCTGTGATTTCTATAAGTAGCTGAAATATATATATATATATACATACATACATATATGTATTCGATCCAGTCCCCCATCCATGAGCAAACCCAATGATATTAGTAACAATCACCTAATGGTTCATTGGTGGTTTGGTTTGGTGGTTTGGATTCCGATTGGATCCCCGAAAATGAAAGGGATTGATCGTTACTTAGGGGTAACCCGGATTCGAATCCCAAACCACCGGGCCCCAAACCACGTTGAAACAATCTGCACCCTGGAAAATTAATATGGGGTAGGTTGGCCAACCCCAACGGCCTCAAATCCGAGCTTTGAGCACCCCCCCCCCGTCGTGCCTTGGTCCGACACGCAATCTCCCACGATGAAGCTGGCGCTCTGCGCTGCATGATACTGCACCAAGACCGGCACGTTCGCTTCGGCGGCCTCGGTGCGTGGGGAGGGGAGTGGAAACGCCGCCGGGCAAAAGCACAACACGGACTTCTTGGAAGAGGTGAAACATCTGGCGTTTTTTCTTTAAGAAAAAAAGGTGGAATGAAAGGCAAAAATGACTTGCAAATTGGATGAGTAATTTTCTCTTCCACTCAAAAATGAACTAGTTCTATAATCGTTTCACTGCGAAAATTTGAAAAAATCATACAACCAACCATACCTCTCTTAAATTCCGATTGACGTAAATTTGACAACTGCCATACCAAAATGTTGTTGGAAGGAGGTTGGTAAAGTAAGTGGCTTAAAGGATTTGCCAAGAGTTTTTTGTAACGTTTGCCCTCTGAAAGAATGTTCTTTGAATTTTGAACCATATTAGATACACTTGTTAAAACACACCAAGATCACCATCAACATCATTAACACCTAAACCACTCTTGGCTCATCATGAAAAAAAACACAGCACCCACCCCGAACAAACCAAGAAACAAAAACCTGCCTAGAGAGGTCTCCACCAAAAAAACCCTCCCCCAAACCCCCCTTACCACCTTCAGTCAAGCTGCCCAAACGCTCTCCGCTTCAAAGGGCATCCATTCCGTCCAGTTACTTCCCACATTCTGAACACGCATCCAGGTAGCGCCCACAGCATGATGACACAACCTTCAGTAGCTTTCAAGCAGGTATTTGACCCCTTAATCTGTTCATTTCTTTCTCTGTGATTAAGTACATTATATCAAATTAATATGTTGAAATTGAAATGATAAAAGTTTCTGTTTTGATATTCGGAATCTTTTTGTCCTTACTTTTTTAAAATTGACTATGTGCTAATTCATAATAATAATCATTGTTTGTTGTATTTATTGAAATAACTCAATTGAATTGATTATCTGTTAATCTGTGTTGTAAAGATAAATATATGTTTGATTCTTGTTTTAAATTGTATATAATTATATAATAGCTAGTTATAAATGGAGTGAAATAACCTTCATAAATCTGGCCAAATGGAATAATATTTCATCAACCTACATTTAAGGGGATTTCCCTTCCTAAGCTACATTTTGGGGTGAGGTCGTGTGAGGTCGCTATAATTTGCCCAGATAAATGGCCTTCTAAGTGGGTCTCACTGGTGTTGAGCAACACCCCGAAATAAGTGGAGTTATTGGGGCAGCCTACTTGGAGGATCATCCCAGTTAGTAACTGGTTAGTAGCCCCCATTTATAAGCCATTTAGCCCATTTGGAAGGGGAATATCCCTACTTAGGGGACTTACTAACCATGATTATTAACCACTTACTAACTGGGATGATCCTCCAAGTACTTACAACTGCATGGGACCCGGGGTCCACTTTGTATATATTCCGCATCTTCCCTTAGGAACCCCTTTCCCCCCGCCCCCTCCACTTTGGATGTCCCAGGAAGTTGTCGTAAATGGTTCGGATCAGTGGGTTATAAGTTATAACCCCCAAAAAAAAATCCCCCATGTATAAGTTGGTAAAATAACTCCTTTACGATATACCCTCCGGTAAACTAACATAGCTGGCTGGAAAATCCACCATTTGAGTCGATGTATTTCCTATTGAAAATGGTGTAATTTCCATTGCGATGTTAGTTTACTGAAGGTGGGTACCCCCAAATCATCCATTTTACTAGGGTTTTCCATTATTCTCACCATCCATTTTGGGGTGAAACTCCCTATTTTTTGGTTCAACATCCATATAATCCTAGGCCCAAAAATATCTGCATTTTTTCCACCCAGATGTGAGTTTCTCCAAGAAGCTTGCTACGATTTTGGCAAATAAGTCCAGGCTGAGAAGGCGACCTTGGTAGGACCGGAGGATGGGGATACGACTCCCAAGGTACTGGCAGATGGCGGCTTACCAGAGGTTTCCGGTAAACAGAAAACTCACCAGTTGAGGGGTTGGTTGGGTTGGGTTGGGTTGGGTTGGGTTGGGTTGGTTGGTTGGTTGGTGTGGTGGTGGTGGTGGTGGTGGTGTGTGTGTGTGTGTGTGTGTGTGTGTGTGTGTGTGTGTGTGTGTGTGTGTGTGTGGTGGTGGTGGTGGTTGGTTGGTGGTTGGGTTGGGTTGGTTGGTAGTTTATCCCATTATTTACAAGGTTTTGGCACCATGCCAGGTGGGTTTTCTCGCCGGATTTCTGAGCCATCAACAGTTTTTTTAAGTGGTTGATAACCATGGTGATCGCTTTCCTCACCTTTGGATGAGGTTGCATGGTTCCCCTTCCAATTGGCCTATATAAATGACATATAAATGGGGGGCGATCCAGACCACTTACTAAGTGGCATGATCCTCCAAGTACACCCCGAAGTTTAACATACAATTTGAAAGTGGTCCCTTTCCCAGGGGTGTATAACTTCAGTTTCCATGTTTAAGGCCTTCCGGCGTGTAAAAATGATTTATAAAAAAGTTGTTTCCTAATGATTCAACCTCCAACCTCCTGTACAGAATCGACTAATGCCCATGGAGCAACAAAGAAAATATGCCCGCCTTTTGCCCGTATTCTACAGGTAGTATATCTACAAAGGGTGGATGTTGCCTTGTTATTTTAAAGGTTTACCAGAGAAGAACCTGAGATATTACATTCTACACAACTGCTTCCTGTGAACCACCCCTACCATGTTGCAACCCTCTGCTCGATATTGAGTGGGGACAATGGTCAGCCTCTTCTCATTTGCTCCTCACTAATTCATCACTATGCACAGCCTAGACAACTATGGTGCACCAAATTTTAGGAGTCTCTTCTCCCCACGGTCTACGGCATGGGAGCAGAGTATATACATATATACATATATTTATATACATATATTTACATCACAGGATGTAATCATCGCCTACCAACCACCCTTTCAACCTATTTTTTTCATTTGCACCCCGAAAACTAACGTGAAAATGCATTTAAAGATGTTTTTTTCCTATAAAAAATGGTGATTCTCCCTTGTCATGTATCTCCAAAATGTTACATTGGTTAGTACCAGCCATGGGACAATGTTACATTACCAATAGTAAAGTTCCCATACACCCGGGAAGATTAACATAGAACCTGAAAATGATGGTTTGGAAGAATATTTTCCTTTTCCAGGGGTGCATTCTCAGGTTCCATGTTAATCTTCCGGGGTGTACTCAAAAATGGTGATTTTCAGACATTTTACACTTATGCTACCCTCCCAAGGTTTAAACATGGAAGCTGCAAATGGCACCCTGGGAGATTCCGAACTTGGAAACCCTCATTTTTAGTTTCCATGTTAAACTTGGGGAGTGTAATTCCATGTAGAAATCTACTCCAAGATAAAGATAGAAGAGCTAATCCTCAACAGTTGTGAGCCTTTTAGATCTATCAATTATATCTTGGGGGTTATCCCCGGCCCACTAACAGTGGAGTTTGTGAAGGATTTTTTCGGGTTCCCTTCGTAAAAATGAACAGATTATTATTTCACTTACCAGTGGGTGGGGGATATACCCCCAAAATATATCCATCCTTAAATGGTGGTATCCCCAAAACACCCCAAAATGATCATTTTTCGTAGGAAAACCAATGGTTGTTGGGTACCACCACTTGGCAACCCTTAGGTCCCCTGCTAAAAGTTAAACTTCTAGTGGGTTAAATATCAGTCAATCCCACTAAACTCAAAGTAACCTAAGGGAATTTATGGCTAACCTAAGATATGCCAAGGACCATTTCAAGAAACCCCCATATGGATGTTTCCGAAAATAGTGGGATGTCCCCCCAAATCATCCATGGATTAATCGGGTTTTCCATTATTTTCACCATCCATTTTGGGGTACCTTTATTTTGAGAAACCCCCCCATTTTTACATCTCCCCAAATCTTCCTCCCAGCTCCTCGCGAGCACCAACTACCGGGGTACGGATGGCTGATGGCTCCTTTCGATCGATCCAACAGGAACTCCGAACCTCGCAACATCGGTCCATGGGCTGGTTGGAACAACCGGGGTTTTCCCCCCCACCGGCCCTACTTGGAGGATCATCCCAGTGATCGTAAGTGGTTAGGATCGGGCCCCCCAGTATAAGCCATAAAAAGGCCATTTGGAAGGGGAACGACCTTACTTCGGGGACTTACTAACCATGGCTATTAACCGCTTAGTAACTGGGATGATCCTCCAAGTACCCCGCCCCGAAACGAAAGAAGGGTTGAAAAAAGCCGGCCTTAGTTAAGGGAAACCAAGGGTTTGGAGTGGGTAGGTTGACCAGGCATTTTTGGTCCAAAAAATACCTCTTTTGAACACCGTTGTGCTGGAAAAATCATCAACAAACTAAAATTAAAATCAACAACAACAAATTTTGAAATACTTCACACACCACTGGGAAAATCCTGAAAATACATATGTCGCAACAAATCAACAAACTGCATTTTCTCCATGGGGAAATCTTAAGGGGAAATACATGTGGCATTCGGGGGTGGGCCCCGTAGATTCCCATGATATGTGTCGAAACCAAAGGGTGAAAAAGATCTTTCCGGGTTTCCCCCCCCCCCGGGTTCGCTACAAGCAGAGGACCGTTTGTTTGCTTGCACACCCAAGTATTTCCGAGAGGAAATAATTCATCAACCATTTTTGGGAGGTACTTTTGTACATATCTACATATATCTATATACATATACATACATACGAATTTGTGGCTTAGCTTGTTCCGAAGGGTGGATGTTTTAGATGATCTTAATCAATGATTGATCGGATCCGGGATCCGTAGTAAAAGTGAAAAAATATATTTTTCTATCCAGATTATGGCCTTGGATCTTCCAAAATTCAACCAAAAGTCTCACCCTTGCACCATCATCTTGTGACCCCCAAGTGACCTTCCATGAAATACGGGTTGATTAAATATGGATCCTTATATTGGCTTATGTATTGTATAGCATCTTATAGCTGGGTAGTTTTTCATCCCATGATACAACCCAACCAGACTCAGACTTTTGATCACTGCTCTTTTGATGAATATTGCTTGGGTTGTCCCCCTGCCCAGTAGCAGTCACCACTAGGATTGTTATGTTTTGAGTATGGGATCCCTATAAACCTTCATTTGCCACTGTTACTGGGAGAGGGGACAACCCAAAATATGGCCAACAAAAAAAACAAAAAGGTCACAAGCAACGGAAGGCCGCGCGCAACTGAAGGCCATCTGTCGATTTGGCTTCTTCGCCCACCTGGTTGGCAATTGGCCGCTATAATTTGCTCAGAAATTCACGAAAAAAAAAACATTCTCGGCCATCCTTATTTAAACTCCCAGTTTTATTATTTCGTTGGAGACGTTCAAAATCTTTGGACAATAAAGACGACGTCAGCTATGTAATCGTTAATTGTTGGCTTGGGTTGGTGTTTGCACTCCTGGGATCCCCATATGAAAGGGATTGTTGCGTAGAGGCAGAATCCCAAACCACCGGGCCCCAAACCACCGAACCCAGCCATTAGCTGATGACGGATTCCAGGAACATTGAATTCAGAAGTCAACCGCATCTCCAAGAGCAAACATCTCTTTTTTTTTGCAAAACCTTGACCTGCAGCAGTTTTACAAGGGGTCAAATCATGGAAAATATGGGTCGTTTTGGGTTCTAGGTCTGTCAAATGGGAAACACATCTGAGATTCCCCCCATTTTTTTAAGAAGATTCTTGATTCTCTGCAATTTTGGTGAAAAATCCCAACAAACAGAATGTGTCAAGAGATGTGCTTATCCATCAAAAATTGAATGGGACCTCACAAAACCCGGACCTCACACGAAGTTGCGATCGAGCTATTAGATATATCGGGTTTTTTCGGGGTCCCTGCAGTGGATCCTGTCGGAGATTTCTATACATCTGGCCAAATAACAAAATTTCACCAACCGCGGTCAATATTTCACCAACCTAGATTTCCTTAAAATACTCCATTTTTCCTTTCAAAAAGCTACTTTTTGGGGGCACCAAACAGAGATTTCCTACAGGAACCTTAGTTTGGTTTCCCGTTAGCCTCGATGGTGTAGAAACCTTCCACCGCTTCGCTGGCCTTCGTGAAACAGAAACAGGAGGGATGTACGAGGCCTAGGCCTAGATGATCCTCCAAGTAAGACCTGGAATCCAAATGACCCTTGCCTGGAACCCCAAACAACCATTTATAAATGGTTGTTTCAATTGGATGATTCCAAATATTTATATAGGAAATGGTAATTTCACCAAACATCCATTTATAAATGGTTGTTTGGGGTTCCAGGTGTTTTGATTGGAAAAGGCCTTGTTTTGGGGGGGTTGTCACCTTCAAAAATAGAGGTCAAATGGGTTCTTTTTTGGTATCCAAAAGAAAAATCCCCTCAGCAAATTCGGAGAAACTCCATCCAACAAAAAAACGAGCTTTACCAAAATAGGAAAAACATAAAAATAGTTGGTTCTTGGGCGTTTTTTTCTCAGAAACCTTTTGCAGTTTCTTGATGGAAGAAATCCGGCTAACCAGTTGATATGTAGTTTATCCCACTATTTACGAGATTTTAGACATCCCAGGTGGTGATCGCCGGATTTCTGAACCATCAACGGTATGGGTTTTTTGTTGATGTTCATCGATCCAACCAACAAATCTCCCATCAACTTATCGAAGCTTTCTCGCACCTCCAACTCTAAAACCACCTCATCACCTGGGCCGGAAAACGCGAGTGAAAAACGGGGTGGTTTTTCGTTATGAAAAAACGCCCTCTCCTCCTGAATTCGTTTACGGGTTGGGTGGGTGTTGGGTTTTTTGAAATCCTTTACTGTCCCCAAAACGAACGAATATCTCCTGCAAAATCATGGTTGGAAGGAAAACTATTTACCTTTTGAAATGGTCCCTCTCAAGGCACATGTTAATTTACGGTGGGTGTTATTAAACAAAGGCCAAAGAAAACATTTTCGCAGTGAGTGAATCAACTAATGGTAAACGGGTGTTTTTGGGTTTGTGGTTTGGGATTCTAGGGGTACCCCTAAGTAACAATCCCTTTCATGAGGGGATCCAATCGGAAGCCTAAAAAAACAACACAAACCACCAATTTACCACTAGTGGAGTGAAACAATTCCTGAAATAATTTCACCCAACAGGTTTGTGGCTTCAGAATTGTAGTTGTTGTGTTCGCTGTAAAGAAGAGAGACAGATATCTCACGCCTGGCAATTCTGCGAAAACGTGACCTTTTTTGGGATGGTGAGTGAAAATGTGACCCTTTAACTCAAAGGTTATAAGCGTGACCTCCAATGTTTGGGGATGGAATTGCAACCTTGAATCAAGTTGTAAGAATCATAACCCACAGGATCCATGTATGGTATATATCTACTTATATATGTGTATATATATATATATATATATGCCTACAATACTATAAAAATCAACCAAATGTAGGCAACTACAAACATCAACTGGTGCAGGACATTTTCATGAAACAAATCAATCCGAGAACATTCGTGAAGCAATTCAAAAGAATGAAGCCTTCAAGGTTTGTTTTTTGTAGCAACATGCCGTGGTTTGTGTACATCATGTCAAACCCGTGAAAACAAAACATGAAACCTGGAAAAGAAGCCCCCTTGGAAAGGAAAAACATCTAAGTCAAAAAGTCATCAATTTTTGGGTCAAAATGCTAGTTTTTTTTGGGGTGTAACTTGGGTAGAAAGGTCACGCCATTTTTCCGAATGAACAGATTGGCACTAGGAGAACCGGACGGATACTGCAAATGATTTCTGCCTTGGAAACAGTATGTAATATGTTTCTGGCCTCATCTTTTTAGGGGTTCTGTATCAATTTGCTACATGGGTGTTTCCAAAAATAGGGGTACCCCAAAATGGATGGTTTATAATGGAAAACCCAATTAAAATGGATGATTTGGAGGTACCACTATTTTCGGAAACATCCACATGAATTTGAGGGCTGTGTAAATATGATTCGGGATATTATTTGCCACCACAACTCCATTGCCTTGTATCTGGCCAAATTATAATATTTCACCAACCTAGATTTCCTTGAAATCTTACATTTCCCTTACGAAACCACCATTTCGGGTGGAGTCGTGTGAGGTCGCTATAATTTGACAAGCTTGTATGTGCATTGCCTTCTTCATCTGACATATGATCAGACAACTTCTCAAGGCGTTGAAACATCTTCCGAATTTGTGCCAAATTCCCATGTCGCTGATGTGTGCTAACCCTTCCTCCCATAACGGCTGATGGTTGAGAGATCAGGCCTACCACCGTTTGGATGTAATAAATAATATGTGATATCTACCCTATCAACTGGTTAGTCGGATTTCTTCCATCAACCGTAATCATGGTTCTGGGAAAAATGGCTGTATTTGAAATGTACTTTTTCTACTAATTATTGGAGATGCACCCCTTCTCCACTGAACCATGATGATGGCAAGAAGGGGTACACCCCCGAAATCTAACATAGATAGCAAAAATGATGGTTTGGAAAATGCATCTCCTTTAACACATGGCTATTTGGGGTATCTCTGTTACTTTTTCCAGGGGGGTATATAACCACTACCAACATCCACCCTTTCCGAAAAATTGCAGCCACAAAGTGACAGGATAAAGGATTGAAGCACCGGAAGCTTTCCGTCGTACCGGCCGTCACCTTGTTGGTTGGATGTTTTGGCGCAGAAAGAAGTCTCAACAAAAGTTGCAGGTAATGTCAACCCCGGATTAATAAACCCCTATAGTGATTATCAAAGGAAGTACCCCCAAAAGTGATAAATCACCTTTAAAAATGGGACCCCCCCAATTAAACTACCATGGGGTTTATTAATCCGGGGTCAACATTACCTAAAAATAGAGGTACTGAACCTTCTGGGTGTGCTATTTTTTGGGAGTGGGGTTTGGGGTTTCCTTACGTAGCCCTTACATACAGCTTGTATAGGTGAGTAATTTCCTCCATTTTAGGTACCAACGACATGTTTGGCGATGAAAATTTGGCAGATCTTGGGGGGATTTTAATCGTGTCCGACCTGAAAAATGATCACAAATTGATACTTTGATTCCACCTTAAAAAGTCCGCATTTTTTAATGAAAAAAAAACTGAAGGGGGGAATGATTACAGTATGATTATATACACCCCGTAAAACTAACATGGAACCTGAAAATGAACCAGTGGAAGAGGAGATTCCTATTTAAAACCATCATTTTCAGGTTCCATGTTAGTTTTCGGGGGGGTAGGGGGTTCCCCGTTCATGAGAGCTTGCTGGAAGATCATCTCACCTTACTTCACTCGACTTGTTTGTTCAAATTATCCAGAAAGATAAGTCGACTAAAGACAGACTTTATCCCATCAAACCTACCAACTACCAAAGCTTATCCAACCTTCCCATAATTCAGTGTTTTTCTTCCAAAGAAAGGTATACAGGGTATATGGTAAAAGATGTCCATACATGGGAGCATCTGGGATTCGTTGATCAATTTCTTGGGAGCTTCATTTGGAATTTGCTACCCTCCCTGAAACGAAGCCAGCAACTTTGCCCTTCAACTTCCAATTGATAATATCATTCATCTCCATTTTGGGGGCAATTTGGACCTACTCGTGATTCGAAGAAATCCGGCTACTGCAACCACCTGGGATGTATAAAACCATGTATAAATAATAGGGTGTTTACCATATCAACAGGTGATCGCCAGATTTCTTCCATCAGGGGTAAACTTTCTGTTCGTGTTAGGAAGTCTGTCTGGTTGGAAAAAGTAAGTCCAACCAAGACTTTTTTTGAGGGATTATTAACCACCATGATCCCTTAAAAACCACATAATAAGGCCGGCGATTTCCTGGGGGAAGTTTGGGGGGTGGCATTGGGGGGTTTTGGCGCCTTTGATTCCCATGACTTTTTTTTCTATATATATATATATACCTAGACAATATAATCCCTATATACCTAGACAATATAATCCCTCTGTATACCTGGGAAGTTTTTCATCCCCAACAAATCGCCTTAAACAACCAGCGTTTTTTTCATTGTGTTTTCAATCTGTTTTGCCCCAATTCCAAGTCCCAACCTTCCCATTCAAGCGCAAGTAGTCCAACACCGAAGGCTGCATGGGACGATCGAATTTCACCTTCGCCATGTCTGTCGGCCCCGTTACGTTGGAATGAAAGAAAAAGTCGGGGCGTTTTTTTGTTGGGGAATTTCCGTGATGACCGGTATGTTTTTTTTAGAAAATAAATCACAGCAGGAAACTATTGATACAGACCGAAAAATCAATGTCCATAAAAATGAAATCTGAAAATGATTTCAACAAAAAAACAACAACAATTTCCTGGGACTTCTGGTCAAAAGTCAACCACCATGTGATCTTTGTCGAATGCGTGAATTTCATCCAAAGGAGTCTTCATCCCGGGAAATTGTTGCATGTCCGCTTCTTGAAATGACTATATTCTATATGTTGGAAAGAAAAAATTGATCTACCCTCTGGAAAACTAACATAGCAATGAAAAATCCCCATGTTCAAAAGGGGATACATCTTCAAAAGTTTCATTTTCCATTGCCATGTTAGTTTACCAGAGGGTACCAAGAAAAAATGTCGATTCTACATCCCTTTGACAGACTACGATTCCAAAAAGGGGGACATGTGAGGGATGCCAATCTTTTTGCGATCATCTTTTCCCAACCACCGAAACGGCAATACTCAACACCGAGCATCATCCAAAGCCCGCCCGCAAAAAAACATCAACCAACAACAAAAATCATCCCAAACGATTAAAAAACTATAAGGGTAACAGGGTAACTAAAGAATGTGTACCCTAATGGTTGTTAAACCAAACAATCCAACCAATATGATATACACTCCCTGAAACTAACATAACCCCTGAAAATAGGGTTTCCCAAAAGGAAACTAGTCTTCCAACCATCCATTTTCAGGTGCTATGTTGGTTTCAGGGAGGGTACCCTCTAATTAAACACAACAGATTCCACCAACCCATTATGCCCCCATCCTCTCCGTTTCACCCTTCAATGGGCCCGCCCCACCTTCAACCCCACTTTGAAGCTGCTACCCGTTGGCCACTCCACTATGGCACCATGTTTGGGCGACACAGACAACACCACCTTGCAACGGATCCCACCCCAATGTAAAATGCTGGGCGTGCCAGCACTTAGAGATTGAAAATGTTTGAATTTTTGGACCTTAGCACAAGGTCATGATTTTGGGTCATGTTCGCAACTCCGGAAAACCAACTGAGATTTACTTTATAACGTTTTCCAGAACAATCCATATCGATGCAAGATTTCCATGAACAGTATGACTGCCAAAAACAAAGAAAACAGCAGCTTTTTGGACACACAAAATCCTGCGATTTTCAGCCATTCCCTGGCTAAGATCGCCCATCATTAGGGTGATTCATAAATTTTTCTACCAACCCTTCAAAAATACATCGAATTTCTAGTACCTACTGCTGATGCTTCAGAAATCCGGAAGAAATCCCAAACAACCACCTGGGAATAAAAAAAAGAACCCTTGTAAAGAATGGGAAAAAAACCTACCGTTTCCCTCAACTGGTTTCCTTTTCAACCCAGAGAATTGTCGGGTTAAGGCCCTTGGCGTGGACCCAAAAATGACCCCAGATGCGGGTGGAAAGACAAAGGTATCATCACAACTTGAACGACCAGAATGGATTTTCTGAGGAAACACTCATCTCCAATTTTTTTACATGCTAGAATCTTATCATTGAATACCAAAAAATGTGTGTTTTTGCATGCAACCAATCAATACAAAAAAATGCTAGAATCTTATCATTGAATACCAAAAAATGTGTGTTTTTGCATGCAACCAATACAAAAAAATGCTAGAATCTTATCATTGAATGTCCAAAAAATGTGTGTTTTTGCATGCAACCAATACAAAAAAATGCTAGAATCTTATCATTGAATGTCCAAAAAATGTGTGTTTTTGCATGCAAAGGGGGGAACTCCGTATTTTACAAAAAATGTGTGAAAACATCGTGCAATGGGGGGAACTCCGTATCTTAGAAGTTTGATATCCATTCAGGAATATCCATGTTGAATTTCAAGGGTGGTCAGTAAGTTAAGAAGTGTTGATCTAAACCTAGGATCTGAGGTTGTGAACCAGCACACCGAACTGGAAGACACCCCGAGCAACCTTTACCAACAGGCTATAATGGGATTTCCTTCATAGTTGGCCAAGGGGATTGCCGAACGGTGTGCGATGTTGGGGTGTGTTGTAATTTTCTTGGATAAACATCACTCAGTTTCAGATTCGGTCCACCTGATATGTTTCTGCTGATAAATAAGGGGCTGAAAAACAAAAAAACAAACACAAAGTTACATAAGGGCAGTATATGAACCCACTACTAACCAATGCCAATATTTATTTGTATATATACAAGTAGGATCAAAAAGCATTATACATAAGGCTTGAATGATTTTTTTCTTTTCACCACCATTAACCACTATTAACCCATCAATGAAATTTAATAAATAAGGCTTCAAAAACAAACCGCTATTAGATTAACATAGATTAACACCCATAAACATCCACCAAGAAAGCTTTCCAGCTCCACGCCAAGTGACTGGTGGCAAGTTCACCACTGGTGTCGGCACCTCAGGGATTTTTGTTACACAAATCGACAAAGGCAACCTTTAATAGGGACCTTATTGGAACCCTTCACTCAGTATTGGTGAAGAACTCCTTGGTGAATCACTTGTTGGCTTCATAACTCGTGAACTTCGAACTTCCCTTTGAAATGCTTTTTGGCAACTTCAACTAGATTCAAATGGACCCTTTTTTCTCTGATCTTTTTTTCGCCAAACAGGCACATGGTTTGGTGGCAAGTCTTTTTAATTCTGGTGGTTGATCTGTTGGCCGTAACAGTGACTAGCTGGATTACCCCTGGATTACCCCTCCCTAAAACAAACATACTATTGATGGTTCAGAAATCTGGCTAACCACCTGGGATGCATAAACCCTGTAAATTAATGGGATAAACTACCAACCTCAACTGGTGAGTTTACCGGATTTCTTCCATCAACAGTAGTAGGGCTTCTTAAAGAGTAGGTCTGCTTCCTTGAGGATCATCCCTCCCGCACTGACGTAAGGACCGTCTAGGATCACCCATTGAAAAAAGCCATAAGGTTCGGCCATATTGGAAGGGGGGTCCCCACAACAACCCGATTCTCAGGGGACTTATGATCATCATGGTCATTAACCACTTACGTCCGTCCTTGGATGATCCTCCAAGTAGGGCAGCAAGGGATGAATGGATGGATGTATTCTGGGAGCCAGCAAGGAGTTCCAGAATCCTCAGAAATTTGATCATTTACTAGACTAATTGAAAAAATAGATGGCACAGTCCGTCCCTACATCTTGCTTTATTTATAAGGACCCTTGACTTTGCATCCACCTACAAAAAAAATCGTATCGGTCTGTGCCAGCCATCTATTTTGATTGACCTTCAAGGTTCCCATAAAATCATTCCTCCAAAAAAGTCATCCCCGAAACTCGCTCTGCGTCCAACTCACCCAGCTTTTGGCTCCCCAACCAACACCAACGCTTCCAAGGGTTGCAGCTCGCGACGGACGCGTCCGCTCGCGTCCACGCTCAGCACCTGTGGTCGTTTTTTTTTGAAAAATTCGGAAGGCGCGGTTGGGGGGATGGTTTTTAAGAGAAGTCTTCACACAGGATGATAAAAGTATATGTATATATGTTTTGAAAAGAAGTTGATGTGTTTTACTTCAAGAGCATGGATCTGGTGCTTCAAGAGCATATCTCGGATATCGTTGGCTATCTGATTGAATAATGTGGGACTATGACAAAACCTCAAGAGGGCCAAGAGTCTACTGCTGTCGCGTCAATCCACCTTCCAAAAAACGTGGAAAAAAAACACAAACTAAATTGACATTTGTACAGCAGCTCTCGATGCCCAAAGTCCAATGAATCTTTTCCCATTACGTATACATATATCATCATATTATTATAATTATCATCATCATCATCATCATCATCATCATCATCATCATCATCATCATCATCATCATCATCATCATCATCATCATCCATCCCTTTCCAAGCAACCAAAAAAAAAAATCAACCTCCCAAAAACACATCATCTCCACGCCTCCGGAGTCTCCGTTTCCACCACCGCATTCACCAACGCCGTGCCGGAGGTCCATGGAGTAGACACCAGGACCTCCTTGGTGCCTGATGATTTGGGGGGATATCCCCCTATTTTTGGAAACATCCATATGGGCAAGCAATCACGGATTTTTCGGTGAGTTGTTTCAACTCTGTTTCGGAAAATGTCCTTTCGAATTCTGGGGGGTGAAAGTTGGGGGAAGTGTTTTTTTGGGGGGTATCTTCCCAAGGGTTGCCGTGTGGGTCCGTAATCCACGGGAAACTCGGTGAGTTGAAAAGCCTTCAAAAAATGGCGGCAAAGTGTCTTCTTTTTTTTTCACCAACAATTCATGACTGGTCAACCGGGGAAAACAATGAAACAAGGTCTTTTTTTGGCCTGGAAAAAAGGGGATCATGATGAATTTTCACCATAGGATCCATGAAAATAATACATTTATCACCAAACATTTCATACCCTAAAAATTAGCCTTATAAGGCAAAGTACCTCCAAATTAGGCACCAAAAATTCTGTCTTCAGAGTTATACACCTGAAAAAGATGGCATCCCAGCAAATCCAACAAATTTCATCTTGCAACCTTCATTCTTCAGTAGCTTTTGCTGCTAATCTCAGGGAGGATATTGAAAAAATTACAAGAATAAAAATGACTACCCTCTAGGGAACCAACATATCCCATTTGGGGAAAAGGAAAATCATCTTCAAAAGTGCCTTGGTAAGGGATATGTTAGTTCCCAGGAGGGTAAAACAAAGGGTATTTTGGTTGTTTGAACATTTGAAACATTTTGTATTAGTGGGATTCCGAAGAATAGAAAGAACTGTGTAGAAATGCGCCAAGACCTTTTTTAAAGAAGTTGTTACAAACAAAAAAAACTTCAACAAACAAGTCAGATGCTACACGCTATACCCTTCATGAAGGATTCAACTAAAAATGCCCGAAACTTTGAACCCTTCTCACTTGGAAAATTTTGGATTTATTTATGGATGTATAGACCCCACGGAAATTTGACGAGTGGATACCAAATATGCCTTTTTTTAAAGCATATGTGGGGTATCTATGTGAAATTTTGGGGGGAATCCTTAATAAACCTTCGTACATGAATCTTCAAGAAAAACTTCAATTAACCAATCAGTCAACACACTCCAAGTCAAATCCAAAAAAAAACTGATTTCTAGTTGGTGGTTTCAACCCATTTGAAAAATATTAGTCAAAAATGGTTCTTCCCCAAATAGGGTCGAAAATAGAAAATATTTGAGTTGCCACCACCCAGACTTGGACCCCTAAGAATCCCATTCAACCCCCAAGAATCCCATTGAAAAAACTGATTTCACATCCATGCTGCTGTTTTGATGAAAGTTTGCCATCACCAGCACCCGTGTGTCAGTGCTACAGCCGCGTTCGAAGACCAATACATCCGGGATTTGTGGATCAGGCGTTTTCACCTTGGGGGAAGGTGTTGGGCCTTGGGGTATGGCGGAATGAGTGTGGGGATTACCCCTTGTTTTGGGGATCAAACACTGCAAATCCAAGTTTTGAGGGACTTCCCCTTCCCCTCAACAGCGCATTGTTTGGGCTGGTAATTTTGTGACCCCTGATGTGTTTTCCCCATGAAAAATCCAACAGTTTCCAGCAATACATCTCGGTTGCCCCATAAATAAAATTGGGTGTTTACCAGTGAAATGTCCCGTTTGAATTCATGATTTGGCAGATTTAAACCCCTCATGCACATGAAAATAGAAAATGGCTGCACATTTGAAAGGTCGAGATACACCCTTTCTTTCACTGAACCATGACTATGGCAGCAAGGGTAGCTTCACTTCCAATTGATATTATCGCAATCATTCTCGCTGTCAATCTCAATGACAAATTTCAGCAATGTATACTATTCTCATGAAGATTATTAGATATTGCGCTTTTTTTGTTCTGCATAATTTTCTGGTGCTTGTTGATTTTGTTTTGATACCTGTTTTTTCGCTGATTGGCCAAAGTTCGTTCGGTACAACCGGAAAAGAACTTAAGACTCAAACTTTCCTTCAAGTTTAGCGTCAAATTGCATCATTTCCCTAGGTTCCGGGGTGAAAATCAAAATGTTCGAAACTCCCACCTACTTGGAGGGATGATCCCCAGGATTTGAAAAAGTGGTTCATTTGCCCATGGTAAATCCGGCGTTTTCATCTTCTCCTAAGGATCGCGCTTTGGAAATGGGACCCCTTCGGACCCAATATGGTTCCCGAACTTTATGGCTTATAAATGGGGGTGATACTGTTGATGGAAGAAATCCTGCACCAGTTGAAGTTGGTAGTTTATCCCATTATTTACAGGGTTTTATACATCTCAGGTGGTGCAGGATTTCCTGCATCAACAGTACTAACTACTTGCTTACTTACGTCCGTCCTGGCATGATCCTCCTAGTTGTCTGCTAGACAAAATATAATATAGAGAGTAGTCGACCCTTTCCTGAAACAAAAAGCTTAAAAGAAACGCTAGCTTCCTTTTTGGGGAAGGATTCCTTGCTGGGAGCTCATGTTACTTTTAAGAAGCATGCCTACAAGACAGGAAACCAATTATATATATATATATATATATATAGTATGGGTAGATATGATAATCATATCATATATATATACATTTATTATATATGATTATAGTTATGTATAGATTCTATATGATATATGTCACAATTACATGTCTCTTTTTCAATGCTTTTGGCTTCATTAAACCCACCATCTTCCACCCACCACACAATCTTCCACTTTTTCCCCCACCTCATCGCAAGCTTCCGACCCAAAGCCGCCGAAGTAGGCCTTTCAGTCTCGAGAAATTTACCAGGGTTTTCCGGTGGTAAAAATGCGCGCACCTTCAACAGTAGAGTCCGTAAAAAGTTGAAGTCCTGCAAAATCTTCATACAGTTTTATCACCTGCCAATCTGGATATTTTGTTGTTGTTGAAATATGTTTTGATATTTTTTGTTACTATTTCACCACCAAACACTTGTTTGGTTTTATTCTCCGTCGAATCCCTTGTGGTTTTTCCATCCCTTCATTTTGGGCACCTCCCTTAGGCCGTTCAGCCGTGCAATGTAGTGGTAGGACTCGGAAGTCATATCCTTAAGCACCAAGTTGTTGAGACAACGTCTGGTGGTCTCAACCCTATGGGAACTTCTGACCAAATGGAACCAGAAAACGGTGGGGTTTTTGGAAAACTACCACACCTTTTTTGAAAAACTACCACCATTTCCAATCAAAAAAAACGACGAGAGTGACATGCACAAAAAACATCAAAAAAGGACACGTCTTCGCACGGGTTTTCGGTGTCGCCGTGGGGTTTTGCTAACGGTTATCCCTTGGCTCTCTATGAATCCCACCAACAAAACCAGGTCTGCGAAATCTGCGATTTCAACATGGAGAAGGCCCTGTTTAAAAACCCTTCAGGTTTTTTGCAAAGCCATCAATATATGTAGCAATTTCAAGGGCTGAAATCGGAACATTGATTTTTTCTAATAAAATGCTTCTTTTTTGAATCTTTTGATTCGACTTTTCCACGGGGTTCGGATTCATGGTGGTAAAGAAGCCTCTGAGATGTACCACCTTTTTTCCCAGCTTTTTTCAGAATAGATTCAATCGAACTCGAACCTTCAAAATTCCGGAGCCACACCCACGAAAGCAACTTATAGGAAACTTCCGGGTACACTCCCTAAACCAAACAGCAAGGTTGGTCCCTAAAAAAATGGATGGGAAAGGGGAGAGGATATCCGGATTCCATGGCAAACGGCAAACGGCCTTTGATTGCTGTTAGTTTCAGGGAGACCACTGAATCAATCCAGGTTTTCAAAAAAAAATCGTTTCATTTTTGTTCCTTTTTAGGAAAGGCATCATTTTGGCCTATTTTTTTCGGGGTGAACCGAAAAAAACGCGGCTGTTTCGTTGTGTCGGGAAGTCTGGAAGTGTCTGTCTACCTTGGAGGCCACTCTTGATACCGAGCGACGAAGTTGTCTTTGTCTGCGGGATTGCCACCTGGCAATCGGAAAAGAGATGGAGACGAAGAAAGGCCATTTCAACATGATTTGATTCAACTTGGGACCATTGAAAATAAATCAAACTTTGAACCGATCACAACTTGGGATGCTCCAAGTAGCCCACAAATATCAAGCGAAAATTTGGTGTGGAAACATTTGATTGGTTGGAAGAACGTGGTTGGTTGGAAGAATCTGCTTTAAAAAAAACGGTCAGGTTGCAAACAAAATGGTTGGCAACTTTTGCAAATTGTCTAGCCCCTTGTGGGAAGGTAAGGTTTTCTTCATGGCTATGTTGATTAATTTTGGGGGGATGTCAATATGAACTTTCGGATGGCGAGATTGCCTTCTCCACTCTGGCCAGTCACAAATATGAAAAGGTCAAAAACGTTGGGATTTTCGATCGCCTAGAAATGTATTTTTCGTCATCCTGGTGGCTGACAAATCGCCCGCATCTCGAGAGGAGGGCTGGTCAAGCATCCCAAAATATGACCTTTGTGCCTCAAAAATTTCATTTCAAAGTCCACCAAAAAAAAAGTCCACCAAAAGAGTTTGCTACCGGATTCAAGAATATAACTAACCCCCCAAAAGAAAAATCACAAAAAAAAACACAAAGATGTGGAGAAACACCCCATCAAAACCCATGGTTAGTTTTGTTGACCCCCAAAAAAAACCATCAGCCTTCCTTTAAAAAAATCCCCTAAACGGATCGTGAATCTAACCCCATTTCCCCCAGAACCTGGTTGCGTGGGCACAGCACGCCAGGCCATAGAAGGACTCAACTCTTCGCGGGACCAACCATCTAAAGCACTACCAGGAGTGTCGAAGTCTTGTTCGTCACCTGAGCGTGCAAAACCCTGCTTAGAGGTTCAGGATACTGGATGTAACTGGTTATATGTAGGTTTATAAATAACCCTAGTTAGGGGACATATAACCCACTTATAGAGGTTATAACCCTGGTTACTATCCACTTCCTAAGTATCCTGAACCTTTAAGTGGAATACTCCCTGGATGTTTACCCTCCCGAAGTTTTTCCATAGCCCCTGAAACATGATGGGACTGGAAGACGATCCTCTCCTTTTGGGATGGTATATTTTCAGGGGCGAACCGTTAAACTTCCCAGGGGGTAACCGTTTGCTCCCTAAAAAAATACAGCCCCGAAAAACTCACGGCTGGAGGGCCCCAAAATGATGGTTTCTTGGAAAAGGTGGCTCCTTTTAAAGATAGTCATTCTTTTGGTATCTAAATTTCTGGGGGGTAGGGGAAAGGAAGGCAATTTCCAACCATAAATTTTTGGTTGGTCAACTTTGGGGGCGACTTCCCCCCTCCCTGAAACTAACAGCATGGCAGCCCTAAAAATGATTTCCAATTTCGGAATCTCCTTTTCCAGGGCTCTATTTTGCAAGGGCGTTTGCTGTTGGTTGCAGGGAGGGTTTTTGACATGAACCATGAAATACTGAGTGGCTCATGACGGGGTACTTACCCTCTGGTAACATAGCAATCCATATCTTCAATAGGAAATACATCTTCAAATGGCCCATTTTCCAGCCAGCTACGTTAGTTTACCGGAGTGTATAATGGCATGTATAATCCCTATACTGGTAGGTGGTTTATTTCCCCATTTGAAAAATATGCTCATCAAATTGGAAAAAACTCTCCCCAAATTTTCAGGTAAACAATTCCCAAAAATCTTTGAGTTGCCACCGCCTAGTAGAAAAACTAGCAAGTCTAGTTGGTGGTTTCAACCCATCTGAAAAATATGAGTCAAATTGGATCATTTCCCCAAGTAGGGGTGACAATAAAGAATATTTGAAACCACGACCTAGTAGTACTTCATCCCCCCCAAAAAAAAAAACAGTGGTTTTTGTTCACCACTCCCCTGGGTTTTTTTCACCTTAGTGAAGTCATGGCCAAACCACTAAACTTGGATGGTGCTAAAACCCCTCGTACATCATGGGATAAACTACCGTTGTTCCCCCAACTGCTACCCGCTGGATTTCTGGTTGCCATCAACAGGAAATCTACTATTTCTTGGAGATGTACCGCTGTTGGTGATGGCAAAAAAAAGACACCTGAAAAAACTTAAACCCAAAAACCCGTTGAGACATAGAAACAAAACACAAAAACACAGAAATTCAAGTATTTTCCATATCAACTTTGTTGCAAAATTCCATTTCCATCAAACAATCGATGTTGGAAAGCTTCAAGATGGCATCTGGATATGTTTTTGAACACCAAACTCCAATTGAACGTTCCTCGTTCATCCCAACCCAACCTGCATAGTGCAATGGCACACCGGGCCAAAATGTCACCACCACCAAGCACATGCGCATCTGTTCCCTGCATGGCAGGAACCAACCCCATCCCTTAGAGCACAACACAGACAATCCCTCGGCAAAGCCAACTATCAAAGGAATCCCTGCTTATGGCCTATTGGTAAAGGTTGCTCGGGGTGTGTTGAAACAACCTGAGACAATGCAAATCTTGGTGAATTGGATATATATTTTCGTGTTTCGGAACTGCCAGATGTGTTGGAGTTTGTTTGCATGGCCAGTCAGTCGGCCAGGTCAAAATGATAGGGTCATATGGGTCATGGGACAAGGTACAAAAACACTGCGTTTTCCTACTTTTTGGACCACGGATTCGATGGATACATTCAAATATGTGTTTACAAAATTGGTTTTATTTTGGGCAACAAGAACAACTTCAGGTCATGCAAAAAAACACCTTTACAAATAATTGCCTGTTTTATGAAACAACCCTGTATCCACCAGCACTGACCGCTTACGCCCTTTTTAACTCTCGAGCCTCCCTGTCATGCTCTGCAAGCGCCAGTTGTCATGGTTGTTGCAAAAATTCCACATTGCATACCTTGGGTAAATATTTGAGGGAACGGGGCAAAAAAAATGACAGTGAACAATCTGGGGGAACAATGATTGATTCAAACAGAGGCTGTGGCAATTATGTGGGATGTGTTCAGTTTCATATTCAATGAGTATGGTACGCGTTGGATTCAGTGGTTTTTTTTGTTTGGAGTCCTACATATAGGTATCCCCATCAAATATCTCCCCAAGTAAGAAAAACCAGTCTCTTCACGAAAGCATCCCCATCAAAAACCGAACGGTCCAACCACGGTGCTCTTTGCGCTGGGTCATGGGATCAAAGGTGTCGATCATCTTGTTCTCCTCTCTGTAGGCCAACCTCGGACAGCTGGCACAGCTGGATCTTTTATGCTGCACAAAAAGAACTGCTGAACCGTTACCTTGGAACTGTTACGTGACCTTCGTTGGGGGGGTGAGTGTTGGCCATGGGATCGCAACCTAAACCTCCCAATTTCTCACTGGCATCCTGAGATTAAGGGTTGCTGTACCCTCTGGTAAACTAACATAACTGGCTGGAATATCCAACATGTTCAATAGGAAATACAGTGCATCTTCTCAATCCGGGGCCCTCATTTTCCAGCCAGCTATGTTAGTTTACCGGAGTTTTTTTTCACTTGTTACTGGATGTTCTTTTGGTCCCACCCGCTGCTGGTCGACGTGAGTCAGCGGCCCTCAAAAGACGAAACTATGAAACTGCGAAACATGGCGTAGTTGGAACATTATCGTCACAACACAATCCAAAAAGCACCAACAAAAACATGAGACATGGGGGCCCACCAACAAAAAAAAACAACGAAAACCAGCCAACAACAACCAACCAAAAAAACAATAGGCTCAACTCCACAGAGTTCAAAAAATTGTTTATTCGTCCGCGTGGAGAGACTTGCCCGGGTTTTTCCTGAAATGCACCCCCTGTATGTAAATCCGCCGGCCTTGNGCTTCTCGCCATGCTGCTGGCAATGGAGAGAATGGTGCTGTTGTTGCTGCTGCTGCTTTTGGTGGTGCTTCTGGCCATGCTGCTTGCAATCTCAAGCCCAGCAAAGGCCGGCGGCATTAGCCGGAGGCTGATAAATACAGAACCGACCGAAAGAAACCCTTACAAAATGATAACTTGAAAAATGAGTTGGTCTACATTTTGGATGTTGTCCAAGGTTATTCAATTCGATGTTTTCCTACAAAATGATCGAAGTGAGGGTGTTGAAACCGCCATGCTGGCCCAACATGTGGCCCAACATGTGGCCCTGGGCCCTGAACATACTTTTCGGACCCCAAATCCGAGAGTTATTTTCCCCCCCAAAATGGCACCACCAAAATGGCATCATGTTGAATTCTTCATGGGCAGAGGGATCTGCGTATACTGGTTGTTTCATAAATAATCCCCATATGGGAGTTTCCAAAAAAAGGGAAACACCCCAAAATGGATGGTGAAAATAATGGAAAACCCTATTGAAATGGATGATTGGGGGGTGCCACTATTTTCGGAAACATCCATATAACTGAGTATATAGTTCTTCATGAATTTCATCCCCAGCAAATCCCCTAAACAACCCGACCTTTGCCCTTGACTTTCATTGCTCAACTTGTAAAAAGATTCTGGAAGCAAATCACCCCTTCCTTCATCCCAAAAATTCGATGCTTTTTTGGACACACCGGACCTTGCAGCGGCATCACCACCAGCCACGAAGATCAAATGAAAAAAAAAATCCTCTCCGGGGATTCAGATCTCACCCCACGAAAAACACCCCTGGGAAGATACCAATTTTGGACACTTCGACTAACCAAACAAACTTGAAATGTTTCGGAGTATCGGATTCGACTTGCAAGGGTCCATCTTCCCAGGGAAAAAACACGCAAAAAAAACCAAAGGTACCTTGCATATCTTTCGACTTGAGATATCAGTACCTTTGGGTTTCAGATGTGGAAGTTTTGGCCCCAGAAACGCCAAGCCATCGGCATATTGAGCATCATTGTAGACCAACGAGGTGAAGATGTACCAGTAATACCTCAAGCAGGTATTGAAATGTCACCCCACTGATCCGATCACCTCTTGATCCATCCACTTCTAGCCTCCTGGGATACCAGCCCGGCTTGGAGGGACCCAAAATGATGGACTACCCTCCTAAGAACATACCCTCCCTGAAACTAACAGCAAGTTTGTTTCTGGAAATGGATGGTTGGAATAGGATCGCTTCCTTTTGGGGAAAAGGCCTATTTCCAGTGGCGAAGTGTTAGTTTCAGGGAGGGTAACATATCCTTTTCTTAACTTAGAGGTTCAGGATACTTAGGATACGTGGATAGTAACCAGGGTTAAAACCCCTATAAGTGGGTTATATGTCCCCTAAGTAGGGTTATAAACCTACATATAACCAGTTACTAAGTATCCTGAACCTCTAAGAAGGCATCTTTGAAGATGGTTTTCCTTTTCCCGTTTGGTCGGATATGTTAGTTTCCTGGAGAAACTAAGCACTGCTACTTTCGGCTACCCTAAAACCAGGTCGGTATAAATAGAGTTATATATCTCACCCCTATAAATGGCAAAGAAAAAACCCATGGGATTTTTCACTGGGGTTTGCTTCAGCCTTACAAGCTGGTGATTTTTTTTTGAACGCCCACCTTGGTAGGACAAAGTTTTTCATTCGAAACCTTGAGGGAGGTAGCAGGGATTTTAGATATCCCAAACATCGCTCCATTTCTCGCACTTCTCCCTTCCATTCAGTTACCAAGCGTTGAAAATTCAGTTACCAAGCTAATTCAGGTCCAAGAGTTGAAAATTCTGTGGCGAAAAAAGATGCTTTTTAAAAGAAAGGTATCACCAAAACATCCGGGTTTTTTTCTCCAGCCGCAAACTGCGGGAGTTTTTTTACCACTTTTGACAAGTAGTTCTGTCGAATCATTCACCTGGGAAGTTTTTCAGAAAATCTGTATGCCATGTTTTAATAATATGCTGGAGAAACACCCACGGGACCCAGGATCTTTTTAGAATCTACTAATATGGCTTTTCAATGGGAGTTTCACTCCATAATTCACTTGTCACTTGTGGCATCTCATACGAACACCCACCAACTTTGAGTTGGGACAAGTATTTACAGAACCAACCCCATAAAACCCGCAGGAAATTCTAAGTAGTTCTTCTTAAAGTCCATGGTTTTCTTGTAAAAGTATGAACATCCCACTCTTGTCATCGCATAGTATGACTACAAATTGATTTTTTCCTGAGTGTGACTGCTTATCTAGTATGATTGGTAGCATTGGTAATGATTCATGACCTGCTTAGAAGTACTTGTTGATGGTTCAGAACTCCGGTTAACCAGTTGATATTTCGAGAATATGTAGTTTTTTTTCCATAAGGTTTCATAGATAAAGAGGTGGTGAAACTAACGAATTTCTGAACCCATCAACGGTAGTATATTCAAACATCCCACCAAAGAAACACACCCCAACTCCACCCTTTTTCGCCCAGAGGACGGATAAACAATGCCACCCTTCAAAGTAGCGATATCCTCAAGAATTTCCAGGGAAAAATTTCCGACTGGGAACGCGGGGATCGGATTTTGTGGGTGTCAAATTAGCAGCCAAAAAACAAAAACACAAATCTGCTTTATTAACACCCCCCCCAAGATGGTTGGTGACCTCCAACTTGGGGATAAAATTAGGTCAAGTATTGAATCACCTGGTACCCTCCCCAAGATTAACATAGGAACCTGAAAATTATGGTGTTGGAAGATGGTTCTCCCTTTTCCAGGGGTGTATAAAATTATGGTTTTGATTCTTGATGGTTCTCCTTTTCCAGGGGGCTGGGGTGTATGTATTGTCAGGTTCCAGGGGTAAATCTTCCCTTGGTGTATGCCTTTGGTGGTTATGCCAAATTTTGTTTGTGTGCACCTGTAGTCTTAGGCAAGTTTCTGAAAGAATGAGTCAATTTCTTAGAGCCGAACCTTCAATCAAACCGACTCACCAACACACAAAAAAAATATCCATTTTTGGAAATTCTTGCAAACTCAACCAAATGGGTGTTTCCAAAAATAGGGAAACACCCCAAAATGGATGGTGAAAATAATGGAAAATCCTATTAAAATGGATGATTTGGGGGGATATCCCCCTATTTTCGGAAACATCCAAATCAAAGTCTTTAAACATCTGCTATTTTTTATCCTCCAAGTATCATCAATGTACCGACCGTCTTGGCCATACATCGTATTATCCTTGCCTCTGCCCGTCATCGTTGCATAGCGCTGTGGCGAGACGTAGAACTCTCCAAAGATGCCAAAAGACTCCTGCAAAGAAGGGGCCCCCCTAGGTTTATGGTAGTTATAATCCCAGCAAACCCTATTTAACCATGGTTGTAAATGGGTATAACTAGGGATAAATCCACTTATAGTAGTTAGGGGGCCCCTTCTTGTGACAATCAAGAATGGCTGGGCTACCAGAACCAAGGCCTTCTTCAGGCAGCCAGTGAGGATAGTGGGTTTAAAAACTTCCGACCAAAAAAACTAAGAGCAAGTTTGCCCATGAAATTTCTTCAGATCCATGCGATTTTCAGTATTTTTCAACCCTACTGGCTACCAGTTTTACCATATCAAAATCCCAGTAGAACCCCATATATCAGTAAATATTCACCCCACATGATGATGTTAAAAGATGATCTTTGGAATCGTCCCTTTCCATCTTTCGAAAGCGGGGTTTTCTGCTGTCAAAACCTCAAAAATCGTTCCTTCAGGAGTCGTGACCTTCTTCCGGGTCCTTAGGGTTCCGGCCCAAGGTGGGCCGGCCCAAAAAAACCAGCTTCGGGAGGTAGGGGCTCAGAACTCCACCTTTATTTTAGGGGTGAAATAACATCAAGAAAACCCACTTAGTTTTGGCAATTTTTTTTGGTGGTTTATTTCATTCCATATTTACAACGATCGTAGGGGCCCACCACTTTGTAGAATTTTGTGACATCCCCACATGGTGGGTATCACTCTACTCACTTCCTGCTGTTTTCAAAAAATAAGGAGGAAAAGTAGTGATGCAGTGATGTGAAAAAATCTAGCCATGCTAACCATTTCCTACTCATCTTGCCACAAACATAACCCACCACTATAGTGGGTTTTTTCGGAACCGCCCCACCCTAGAAACCCCCCCCCCAACACCAACCCTCCCAAAATTCGGACACTTCCGACCATTTCGGTCATTTCAACGACTCAACGACGGACTCCGGAGCTCCTTCCCCAGCGTCTTCGCGTGTTGACGCATCGCCGGTGCCCAAACCTTATAAAAGTTCAATGGCACCTGCATGGGTGTGTCCACACCTCGGCGCGGCAGCCGCATGGTCCAAGGTCCCCAAGAAGTACATCGAATCTACACCCCGGGAAGATGAACGGCGAGGGGAACCTGAGAAAGTTGGGATAGGGCCCCCTGGAAAAGGAAAAAAAGATCTGAAGCAAAACCCCCATGATGTTCAGGTGATCTTGTTGTTAATCCTAGTTACGGTGTTTGCTTTTTTCCCGGCCCATTTTTCGGGAAATGTGCGCAAGTCAAAATGGGTTCATCTTTCATCCCCAAGTCCCAAGGATCGGGATGAAAATACAAAATATTTGAAACCACCCTAAAGGGGTCAAAGAACATTTCGCAAAACCTGCCAGGAAATACGACCCTTAGGTTTTGGGGCCCGGGGTGGTTCATAATCCCCAATGCCAAGGTTGTTTTCCGGGCTTAGGTTGGTGGATTCTTCCATGATCAACTTGGAAGATCATCCCCTTCCAACATGGCCATTTCTAAATGGCTTCCAAAATGGTGGTGGTTACAGCCTAACCACCTATCCTTCATCGACCGCCTTCGGAAGGCTCTCGTGGATTCAAAGCCGAGGTTGGGCACTTTTGTGTTGGTTACCTTCCCTGCAAAGATTGCAAAGGTGTGTTTTTTCCCTGCAAAAACGGTGAACTGAACAACAACAAAATGCCCATTTTTGGGGCGAAAATATGGCAATCGTCTAAAAACACAACAAGTGTCGTATATGCAAATCCTTCTAGTGGTTTTGTTGCAATTCCTATATAACTGGATATACAGTAAATTTCCCTATACGATCCTAAACAACCAAGTTTGGCGCAAAGCTCATCTTTCAAGGTTTTGGACAGTCTTTGGCGAATTTCATTCCACAAAAAACATGGCCAAGATCGCCTACCTGGAGGATCATCCCATGACTTGTAAGTGGTTGATAACCATGCTTAGTAAGTCTCCTAAGTAGGGTTGGTCTAGTTGTAAATGGCTTGTAACCCCCTTAATTAACCACTTAATTTCTAAGTGGGGTGATCCTCCAAGTATACCCTCCCACAAAGACACATGTCTGGATCAATGACGCCATGTGGGCCCCTTTCTTGAAAAAGTTACCCTCCCTAAAACAGACAGTTCCCCCTTGAAAAGAGGCCGAATCCCAGAAAAGACAGTAGTCTTCCAACCATCAATTCCAGGCGCTTTTGCTGTTAGTTTCAGGGAGGGTACACTCCGGAAGTTTAAGAGCAAAAGCCAATGAAAAATTTCCTCAAAGGGCCGTTTTTTCAAGAAGGAAACGTCTTCCAGATGTCATCATGGCTTTCAGGGGCGAAGCTTTCGCTGTTGAAAAAACTTCCGAAAAAATCCATGAAAACATCAGCCGTGACCAAAACCCTGGTTATTTAGTTTATGTAGGGGATGAAATACTGCCCAGTTAAACAAGGATTATAAAGGATCACTACAAGGATCCCTATGAACCGATCAATATATAATGAACTATCATAAGGGTCATACCCAGTTACATAGGGATTGTAATAAGCCAAAATAAGGATCCCTATACACCAAGCAGTATAATGTAAGGCCGGGTTTTAAAAAAAATGTCAGGGTTTTGAAGTGTGTCATAAAACCATAGGTGTGTTTGAGGGAAACATGTCAGATGTCAATATGACAAGATTTTGAAACGCATAAAACCAAAGGACGAAAACCGTCCACGTCCACACTCTCGATGAGAGCTTTGGTCATTGCAATGTATTTCTTCTGCACACGTTCGTGTTCCAAACGCAAATCCTTGAACGGCAATGTGGGTAGACGGGTTGAAAACAGTGATGAAGATGGCTTGTGTTTGTGACTCTACTACCTCAAAGCAAAGAAGGAACCCATCAGCAGCTGAGCACATCCTGAACTTTCATGTTCTTCATCATCATCGTCCATTTTCACCCCTCAAAATCCCCAAAACTGTTGGTTCGGTTTAGAAGGTTTTTAAGGAAAGCGGAAAAGTTTTTTCAAACAAAGACCAACCAACCAATTTCAAGCGTGTCTCGAATTCACAGCTCTCTCAAAAACAGCGTGCCTGAACCCTAGAACAATTATGAAAGCAGCCAAAACCAACACAAAACTTACACTCCCAAAAACTAACAAAAATCGCACCTAGCAGGAGGCCTTTTGCCTTGCCCCCAAAGAGCAAAAACTCATCCTGAAGTTTTAAAACTGCCAGTGTTTCAGGTGCTTGCCAAACCCGGCTGTTAGTTTCAGGGTCCCGGAGGGTACCACTCCAAAAACATCACCTCGCATCACCAAGTGACATCCATGACACCGTAGATCTTGCCATAATTGATCTGCCAGGGATCGTAGTAATCGCTCAAATCGCCTGAAACAAAAATCCCCCACGGTTTTTTCCCCACGGAAATCGCGCAGACAAACGACTCCTTTTTTCACAAGGTTCTTGTTTACGAGTCTTAACGGCTAGGATAGGCTTAGACTCATACTATCATCTGATCAGAATCCAAAAACAGGTACGGAAATTTCTTTCCTCTGAATGAAAATCTCTTGAAAGAAGACAAGTTATTTCATCTTCAAAAAAAAAACTTCCAAATCCAATCAGAATTTTTAGCATCCTCCAAAATTCATGAGGGACTTTTATGGTTGCCTGTTTGACTCTGTTTGACTTTGATTGGAAAGGAATCTCCAAATTTCGATCCATCAAAGTTTCAGAACAATTGTGAGAAAGTTTTCCTCCTCAATTCATCAAAAAAAATAATCCCTCTGCTTTTTGTTGCCCCCTGCTCTTTTTTTTCCTCAAACAGAAAACTAAAAAAAAAGTCACACTGTCACTTTTTCCTCGAACTTGCTTTTTTCTAAAACCCAAGTGACCATTGTGATGGAAATCTGAATCAATGTAGGTTCCTGCTCCAGTATCATCCACCCATTCGCCATATTGACCATAAAGGGTGCCATTGTACGTGGCCGTCGCATTCTGCCGAAGGGTTGGGAAGTTTGCAGGTTGTTTCCAGGCTCCGAGATGTGTCGATCTACAGGGGTCAATCATAGGACACCAACCCAAACTTCATGCATTATAAATAAGGGTAATCCCTGAAAATTACCATAGATTTGCATCAACTTTGATTTCCCCAAAAAAAAATGCGTCCCATTTAGGGAGACCCCTGTTCTAGGGCTTTAGGGCATCCTTTGTAACTGCTGCTTTTTAGTGCTCCAAATTCCTCACCCTTTTCTTGCACATTTCCGCATAAACAATTTGGCACTTTCCTAAGGCCTATGAAGTTGTTTTTTTTAGAAATTGATTGGTTTTTGAGCAAAATTTATGAGTATAACATTAGTTGGAAGGTTTGGAATCCCAGGTTGGAGGGTGTCACAAGTTTTTGTCAAACAGCCGACCCCCCCTGAGAGAAAACTTTGGTGGACAAAAAACCTTCCCCAACTTGGACCAAAAATATGTGTCCGCAAATCTTCCGGAACTGTGCAGGAGAGAAATCTTGATTTTTCTTTCCGGGCCACAAGCCTATAAGCTATATCTACAAGGTGGGCGCGCCACTAGTATAAGTGGAGTTATAGCCTATAAGTAGGGATATAACCCCAGGCAAACCCACTGATTTTTGGCCATTAAGAAAGGTGTCCCTTTTCACTCCGTTTATAACGATCGGCGATAGGGGCCCACGCCGTTTGTATCTCGCAATCTATTTCGAAATCTTCTACAAGGAAGAGTACTAAGATTTGCTTAGAAGGCTCCCACCTATGAAGGAATTTTAGGTCCAACCCCCCGCTCCTTCCTCCCTCCCTTCCATTGGCACCAGCTAGTTTACCAAAAAACCAATTGCCATGATACCACGCATCATTATAGGACACCAACCCCAAACTTCATGCACTATCTTTTTGGGGGGGAAATCCTTCAAATTTACCACACATTTGTAGTGCTTCATTCCCCCCCCAAAAAAAAGGGTCCCATTGAATGATCCCTTTCTGATACTAAAAATGGTGGATGTTATCATGGGAACTTAAGGGTACCCCCCCAATGCCACCCCCCCGAAGAAATAAGGCCTTGTTAAGGGACTATTAACCTCTTGGGGCGGGGGTGGCATTGGGGGGTACCCTTAGATTCCCATGATGTTACTCGTTTGTTTTCATCCAAGACTCCCATGTGTTGTTGTACCAAAAATCCATGTACGGCTGCTTGCCCATTGGCGTCTCATACAACTTCGACCCAGTCCCCCTGGGGACAAGCCTCAAAAACGACGCCAATGGCATCACCCTCCCTCCATTTTTGCCGCCTGTTTTTGGATGTTTTCCGCCCAGCTAGAAGCAAAAAAAAAATCGTTTAACACAAATGGAAAAAAAAGTCCCCCAAAACCTCCCAAAGGCCCCTGAAAAAATGGCTGGAGCCATTTTTCAGGTTCTACGGTTACATTCAGGGAGGATATATAATGAGTACTTTGGATCACCAGGTGTTGCTGAGCAATAGCGAAAATTCCTCTGCCACAAAATCCCCTGGCAACGGTCACAAGACGTCGACTCGCGACTCAGCACGAGTAACACCACAAAGTGGGCCCCCTACGATCGTTATAAATGGAGTTCTAACCCTTATAAATGGCCGAAAATAAATGGATAGCTGGGGTTATTTCAACCGCCCTGTAAAGTGGAATTTTCACCCTACCGGCCCTGAACTGGTTTTTGGGCCCACTCCGTTAAAAACTATGTTTGCCAAGACGCAAATATTCTCGCTCACCGCGATTCTCATGAAAACGCCAGGGCGCAGTTGTTTCTTCGTGGCCCTCGAAGTAGAATTCATTGGCCATGTGGTTCATCACGACCTGATTTACATCAATGGAGCAGTGATCAAAACTCACCAGTGACATTCCATGAAATACAGGTTGGTCAATAGGGATCCTTTTCCAAATCTGGACTTGAAAATCCACAGTTTCAGTGGTGGTTTCAGAACTGCAAGTTCTGCAAAAATATAAGCAAACAGAACCCACCTCTCAAAGATGTTTTTTGAAAAAATCGAAAGGAGAAGCCTTAATTAATGCATTTTCGGATATCAAAAAAAATCACGACGAAAACCCACCATCTTCAACTTCCCCAAAGATCTCTCTGAGTTCCCCAGGCATCAATGATGACATACATCCCCAGGCGATGGGCTTCAGTGGTTAAGTGTCGCAGCTCTTCTACTGTTCCCAAACGTTGGTCCACGTGAGTGAAATCCAACTGGGCATACCTGCCACGGCAAAGCTGCAAAGCGCAGCTGCCACGCTTGGGAAATCGAGGATGGGATGGGGATGAGGCGTATATCCGGTCGTTAAAGTTGAGTGTCATCTCAACCTGGGCGCTTACTTCCATCTTCTTCATGAATCATGGGTTAAGAGATTCATACTGGGCAAATTAGGAGAATTCCTAAACTGGTCCTTTTTGGGGATTTGGGGGGGGAATACCTGGATCCTAAACCACCATTTAAGGTGAGCAAAAACCGGCGGGTTGGTGGCTATAATTTGCCCAGATCTACAGAACCCCATTGGAAGGGTTTGAAGAGAGAAACTTTGCGAGTTGGTGGGTTTTTTTCCCACCCATTTTCGAAAAATATGCGCGATCGTCAAAATGGGAATCTTTCTTCCCCAATTTTTTGGGGTGGAAACAAAAATATTTGAGTTGCCACCACTTAGCATAGATACCCCAAAATAATGAAGTTCCCTTACTTTTCACTACATGTTGGGGTTCCTATAAATAGGGATGACACCTGAAAAAACACCACCGAGATTTATGTATGGTGCCACTCGCAAAGCCGCTTGCCACATGCACCAAAAGATCTAAACCCCCCCCGGTTTCCCTGCTTTCATTGGACAGCCAAGTTGCTGATGATAGCTGTTGAAACCTTAGGAACAAAAAGATGCGTGAATTTTTGTTGCTAACAAACAGTATTTTTGTTTAAGCATAGGACCAAAAAAACATCATCATCATCATCATCATCATCCGTGACAAAACCATCCATCCACAGACCCTCGGCTTAAAAACCCCCTCAAAAAAGCATCGCAAAAAAACCGCTAAACCGTTGGAACTCGGTCCCCACCATTGAAGTTGGTACAAGGTACCATGCCAGGTTGTCCAATCAAATCGTCATCTATGTATCAACTGTTTTTTTTTTTAAGTCCGATGCCACGGGTCCCAACATCAAATTTAAATCATGAACATGTCTTTGATGGGAAAGGGAAAACGTTGGTTTTTCTTTTCACACAAAAAAAACTACGTCGTGTTATTCATGTTGGGTCAATTTTTTGCTCAATCCCTTATCACAAAAAAAACGAAACCCCAAAAAAAAAGACTTAGATACCCAGTTCCGTTCCTCTCCGAATCTGTCTCTGAGTTCTCACAAACAAAAATCAAACAAGACAAACTCATCGCCACCAAAGGAACCATTTTGGAAGATCGGCGAGATCCAAATGCCACGACATCCAAGACCTCCCAAACGGAAACACCGTGGACGAAGTCTGCGGGAAAGTGCTGCAGGAGACGAGTCCCCAAAAACCCATCCCCCAAAAAACTCACCCTTCCAAAACGGGTTTTTTTTCGGAATTTCCCAAAGAAACAAAAATGGTTGATTTCCAGGGGTTTCAAGGGGGGGAGGTCTGGGCTTCGAGGAGGGTTGATGTTGGAAACTTCTTCGAAAACATTGTGTAATACATCACGAGCTTCCGAAAATAAACCTCAAACCAACGTGACGAGAAATGGTCTTCCGCGCGCTGATTGAGAAAAAAATCCTGGAACATCCGCCGTGAGTGTTAAAACGGGTCAACAGTTGAGGACAAGAAAAAACACCAGGATAAGTTTTAGCCAGACCTGGACCTCATCCTATGGAGGAGCCTTGCTACACAAGGCAACAAGTCAACAACTGAACGGCAACTCCTCAAACCCCTGACGTGTCGTTCTCATGGACCAACTGAAGTCTCAGTGCTCGAAGACCAATGGATAGATTGTCAAATGAAACAATCAGATAGATTGTGAAATGAAACAAGTGTCAGAAAAAACGCATCCGAAAAGACTGGATCTGTTTCTGAAAATGACTTTAAACATACTTCCCAAAGATAAAAGCACCTGCAGCCCCCCAACAGAATGCTTGGGGTTGTAGGGTAATTCCTCTACAGTAGACAAATAGACCCTAAGGAAACTTTCTTTGTCTATGATTTCAATCTCTGCAATAGCTAACAGCCTAACAGCCCAACAGCATCATGTCTTCAGCTTCCAAAAAAAGGCACCTTGACTAATATAATCTTCCCCATTTCCCTCAAAAAAAACACCAAATGATGCCTACACCCTGGAAGTCCAAGACTATTAAAATCATAGTCCCCAATTTGGGATGATGAAAATTACCGAACCTAAAACCAATAGTCTTTGGTAAAGTTACCTGTTCTTTTAATGGCCTTTGGACTTCTAGGGTACAGGAAAACATTTAAAAAAACTCGCACCTTTGATATAAGGAAGTCGACTTGCAAGTCCAACAAAGTCGCCACCTGTCCATCACTGCAGTGATTCGGTGGATGGCTTGGTGCTTGGTGGCTTTCGGTGGATGTACCACAAAGGTGGGCCCCTTATGGGGGCCCGCCCCTATAAATGGCCGAAAAATAAATGAGCAGCTGCGGTTATGTCACCCCCAAATAGCCTATATATGAATGGAGTTATGAGCCCCTACTTATAACTGGTAGTAGAAAGTTGGGCTTTTAAGTGGCTTTTGTTGGCAGATATCCCGCTCCGAAAATGAACGTTCATGTGTCCCCTGAAATCCAAGGGAAGGTTCCATCATCTTCCGGTCCCACCCATTTGCACGGGAGATTCATGAGTTTTCAGGGGAAAACGAGTAGTGTTTTTTTTACACCAAAAAAGATGTTGAGGGGCTTGTTGTGGGTTGTACAAAAATGGATGATTATGGATGAATATGGTATTATGGATGATTATGGTACTAGCCTTTTAGAAAAGATGTTGAGGGTGAAATTTCTGAAAACTTTGCTCTTTCGTTTGCTGCACTTTCCAAAATTCCCTCTCATATTTCCAAGCTGTGCAGAAAAGAAAAAAAACACCCTTCACACACAAGACACCCAAACCCCCCAACCCTGGAAGTCCAAAAGTCCAAAGACAATGGTTTGAAAGGTTTTTCCGTAATAGACAATTCTTTTTTGGTAAGGATTTCTAAACAACACTTCCAGGGGACGACTTGACGACTTCCAGGGCCACCCTGTGAAAGCCCCCCCCTCAAGGCCCCTCACCGTGTCGAAAGGTCATATCCCGCACATCAAAGCCGCCCGCAAAGAGCTCGTTGTTCCTGGCGACTTTCAGGACGTCGTCTTTAGCGAGACGCACCTTTGCACAAGTGGGCTACCAGTTAATAAATGGAGTGACTATGGGGCCCCTGATGGCCGAACATAAATGGGTTTCACTGGCAGTGCAGTTACACCCTACTTGTAGGATCCATGGAAACGGTATGTTTACCTACAGGAAAGGGCTGATTTTCATGATAACTCGGAAATGTGGAGAAAAAAAATCGCTATAAATGGCCGAAAATAAATGGGTGTGCAAAACACCCCAGTTACTTATAACCCCATTTTATAGGTCTGAGTTTTTGTTGGCCCATCTTGAAGGGACCCGTACCTTGGAGATTCGTTACGTGACCTTCGTTGGGGGGTGTTGGCCATGGGATCGCAACCTAAACCTCCCAATTTCTCACTGGCATCCTGAGATTAAGGCTTACTGTACCCTCTGGTAAACTAACATAGCGATTTGGATGGAATATCCCCATGTTCAATAGGGTCCATACATCTTGTCAATCCGGGGCCATTTTCCAGCCTGCCATGTTAGTTTACCGGAGTGTAGTCTCAACAGACCTACATAGGCTTTAGTTGAGTGAGGTTTTAAGCTGTGACTTTTGATGGATGATGATCAGTTCACAGTTACTATAAAACTCCATATACTTCTTGTGACCAAATAAATTGGTTTCTTTGGGCGATGACGATTAGTTGACGTCACTAAGACTTTCACAAGAAGTCGGGTACTGCTGACGGTTCCCAAATAGAAAATGAAATTCAAAAAAAAATGAAACCACCACCTATAGCATAGATACCCGAAAATAATGGATTTCCCTTACTTTTCACTACATTTTGGGGTGACCAACCTATAAATAGGGATGACACCGTGATGACACCTGAAAAACCCACCCAAAAATCATCACACCAAAATTACCAGGCCTTGGATCTCCATCAGCAAAACCTGGAGAACGACTCGCAAAGCATTTAAAAAAAAAACAAAAAACAGGGGGTTGGTACTGTCAACCCCGGATTAATAAACCCTTATAGTGATTATTAAGGGGGGTACCCCCAAAAGTGATGAATCCCCTTTAAAATGGGACCCCCCCAATTGAACAACCGTGGGGTTTATTAATCCGGGGTCAACATTACTGTTGATGGAAGAAATCCGGTACTCACCAGTTGAGGTTGGTAGTTTATCCCATCATTCACAGGGTGTCATCCATCCCAGGTGGTTGTCTGGGATTTCGTCCATCAACACTATTTTCCACGCTTCCAAAGGGGTTGGATCATTTTTTTTCGCAGTTTCGAATTTCGCTTCAAAAAACGCGATGTTTTGTGGATTTTTGTTGCTGGGGCTTGCGAGGTTGACAAGCCAAATTTGAACAAAGAGAGGATGTTCCAAACCATGGCGTTTTTTGAGGTGTTCAAAGGCAAAAGAAATAATACAGTAATAAATAAATAAAGACCAGGTGATTCAAAGTGACCTTTTCATCCCCTAGTTGGAGGTCACTTAACCATTGAAAAGGGTCACTTAACCATCCCAAAAAGGTTACAAAGAATTGCCAGGGAAATTTCGAAGCCAAAAAACCAGGAACCTTCCTGGAACAACCTTCCCCAACAAAAAATCGAAAAAAAAAAAAACTACTCAAAGTTTTGGCCCCTCTTAAAGAATGAAGGTTGTGGTTTCAAGGAACCAAAAAACAGGCTTGTAGATTCATCAAGCCGCCAAACCCCCTGGGTTTTCACCCATATTTTTTTTGATCCGGCGGAAAAACGGTACCATCTCTGGCGGCTTCTTCTTCCGCGAACCTTTTTGATCCCTTACAGTAGTTGGAGGTCACCAGCTTACAACCTTTGAGCAAGGATCACGTGGAAACATCACCATCACAACTCACCGGGGACCCCAAAAAAGGTCCACGTTATCGCAGAATTCCAGAATTGATCTCTTAGTTGGGAGGTCATTAACAACCTTTGAGTTCGGGTCACGTTTGAACTCGCAGCATTTCGTATCTTGCCATGCAACGATCAGTGATGAGTTGGTAAATGGCAAAGGATCGCCAGTCCTGATGGACGACATAGGACCAAAACGCGAAGGGTTTCAGCATTTGCCGCGGGTCCCCCGAAACAATGAAGCAAGGTTTTGCTCAAAATACAGAATGGGTTGTTCAATTAGGTGGTGAGTTTGGAAGAGTGGATTCAGTAGAAGATGAAGGTTCGCCGAAAGCCAAGTTAGCAGTTGGTTCGTTCTTGCCAAGTTACCAGTTGGTTCGAAAGCCAAGTTACTACAGTAGTTGGTTCTGTAGGGATTAGTCCAAAACCAACTTCCAACAAACTAGTGGATAGGCTCGATTCACGTCACTTTGCTTGAATCAGCTGCTAGAAAATGACGGTATTTTGCTGAAAAAGCCAGATACTTGCATCCACTCTGTATGGTATATCTACCCACATGAATAGTTGATTTTTATGGTGAAATGTAGGCAAATATATCTGTCCCATGGATCCCTATGGGCAACTACAACTACTGACCACTTCTCCGAGGAAAAAGTCGAAATGCATTTCCGCATCCTCGGGTTGGTTCTGTCTGTCATCGGTGTGTTGTGTTGTGTTCTTTAATCATGACGCCAAGCCGCAACCATCATCATCATCATCATGAACTTTAGTAACTACTAGGCAGTGACAATGCTTACGGGCTTTGCATTGCCTACTCAACAGCAATCATCTCCTCACATAACCATCCTTTTCCAACCACCCGGGTCCGATGGAGACGGGAAGTAGCTATGATTCTCCCACTGCCCGAAATATGTCTCCGGCTCGTACCTCCCCAAGAGGTACACAAGGTGGGGCCCTACCAGTTTATAAGTAGGGGTGTATAGCTCCACTTATAGGGGTGAAACAACCCCAGTTACCCATTTACTTTCAGCCATTTATAAGGATTACCTCCATTTATAGCGATCGTAGGGGGCCCACCTTGCAGGAATCAAACAGCGAATCTCTGGAAAGCAAGCAAACTTTGGGGACCAGTTTGATTGATTTAGTTGATGGGAGAGAAATTTAAAAAAAACTGGGCAAAGGATTTGGCAACCTGGAACTTGCATATGTGTATTGTAAACACACACACCGATACTTCTAGATGAACATCTATTTGATACTTTATGGAAAGCCATGATTTTGTACAAATTACGACTCTCATAATCCAGTAAATCAGATGAATCCTTTCTCATGAAATCAGAAACTTGACCAAAGAACGACCAAGTCCTCAAGTGGCATCAGCAGTTTTCCACCCCAAACCCAGCTTTTTCACAGGGAAATATAGGGAATTCAGGCTCAAAAAAGCACGATTGAATTCAGGGAAGCCACGGTAATACAGCAGTGCAAAGCAAACCCCCAAACCCAAGAGTGTTACCCTCCACCAAAAACTCTCGTCATATCCCACTTAAGAGCCAAAGGAATCTTCAAAAAAAACTCCACCCCTCGGAAAAATTCCATGTTGGAACATAGGAAAATACTCCCAAAAAAAAACAAAAACTGCTACTGAAAAAAAGTCTGCAAAAAGGTAACAAGCAAATAACACCTCCCACATCCCCTGAAACCAACCGCGCCTAGTCTCGTAGTTGATGTTCCTCAACTGATGTTTCACATCCAGCATTCTTCAAAAAAATGAATCTTTAAAAGGCTGGAAAATCATACAAGATGGGACCCAGCTATAAATTGAATTATAACCCTTATAATTGGCCGAAAATAAATGTAACTGGGGTTCTTTCACCCCTACTTATAACTGGTTTTTGGGCCCACTTTGTAGCATGAGCAACATTGAAATTAGGACCACGAAAAAAAAAATGTTCTGTTCTTTCACACTGGCATGCCATTTCCTAGCAAAAACAAGATTCTTGGTTCCATCCCTTACGAATAGAATGTTTGACGGCTGCCGCATTGGCGCATTACTAGCTAACAACGCATTATAGCTGGAGGAAAAAGTAATAAAAGTCCTCTCCAAAAGAGGGAGACATCTTTCATAAGTCAATACAAAAAAAGGCGGATGAGATATCTTATCCTGCCAACACCATTGATTCGTGATACATCCATTCCTGAAAGTTGCTTCTTTGATTCTACCCATCATATAATATCCATGTCAACAAATCTTGTCAAAAAAAAAAAAACTACCTTTTAAAAAGTGTCCAGCAAAAAAAAACGGATCAACAAGAAATACCAACACACACCACGAATCAACTGCCCCCCGATGGGCATTAGTCCCCACTCTTAGGTGGAGAAGTCTCATCAAGAAGCACATACAGGGATCATGAAATTCCCAACCCAAACAATGCAGACTATTACAAAGGGAAATCCCTCAATAAAAAACATACATTTGCCACTAGCATTTCATTTCCCTACAAAAAACATGGGATCCCATTTTCTTGATTTTTGTGACATACAAAAATGGCTGAATCCGAAGTTTTCAATTCCCAGCCATGTGACCATGCACTGTTTTCAGGTGTGCGTGGTGCGCACCAACCGCGGCCCACCTGAGAGATGGTTCATCAGAGGTCTTTTCTTGTTACTTGGAAAAATAACATTCCGGACTTTTTGTTGGACATGTTCCCTAGGGATCCAATCAACTTCTGAGAATGGTAATGGAACCTAAATACCTTTCTAAGGAGGTGATTATACACCCCAATCATCATCTGAGAAGGTGATTGGATCCTTAGGAGTTGAATGACTTACGATGGTGAAAAAAAAATAATAAAAGTTTCAAGTACCAATAATTGCAGCAAATGAACCTTGTGGGTGGCTATTTTGGGGGTGGGAAAACTCCCTTACACAAGCCGTACCCATACAGCTTATATATTTGAGCATTCCTCCATTTTTGGTACCTGAAACGTTTGGGTAAAAAAGTCCAGAAATCATCACCCAGATATATCTGGCCCTCTCGGAGGGTCACGAAATGTATGGTGTACAGACATTAGACATTCTGGCCACATTTTTCTGTACATGTTTGATCATCAGGGACTACAAAAAAAACGCAAATAATATCAGCGCCATGCAATCCTTTCCATTTCAATTCAAAAAGTAATCTTCTGGTAGTTTCCATTTTTGAGAAAATCTTTCCCAAAACTTCACACCCCAAGCCGCGCAAAAATTGCTTACTTCGAACAGCTTGCAGGAACCCATAACCGAACCCATAACATGAAAAACTCCCCGAAAAGCCTTGGGTTTTTGTAACTTCCATCCAATTCACCCCCTTGGAGTGGTATTTGTTTGACCATTCCAGGGCTTCCTTCAATTCAAGTCGAGATATGTCGAAATAGCACTTCTAAATAGGATCCGAACCCAATCGAATATTTCACCAACAACCAGGAACCAATTTTTCCCGAAACGTGATGTCATTTTGAAGGAATCCAAAAAAAGAACAGTTGCTTGAAAGATTGAGCAATCCTTCGTTCTGTTTTCTGTGTGTGTCACCATTAAATTCGCCGACCATCAACTACCACTTGAGGTGATACATGTCAACATGGATTGTAAAAAACCCTTGATTTTAGGGGAGACATCAGTTCGGATAGGTAAATCATGTCTAATATATGTATATATATATATATTTCTTTAAATAAACACCTCTGAAATTCAGTATGTATACTCTGAATAAAAAAACAGATTTCAAAGGACTTACCAATTCTTTTCCAAGCCACTACTTCTTTTTAGAATTTCTATTGAATTTGGGGTGTACAAAGTCCCCCCTACTAGTTATAAATGGAGTTATAACCCTCATAAATGGCCGAAAACAAATGGGTAATGGGTTCTTTCACCCCTATTATATAACCTACTTAGAACTGGTTTTTGGGCCCACCTTGTGCAGTATATATTTGGGAGGTGATATTTGCACAGTCAAAAAAAAAAATCCCACCCCAAATCCCAACACCCAAGCCCGCCACCCAATCAAACCCCCCCAGTTTGCCAGGAGACCAAGGCTACCAATAGCACGCAGGTCTTCAGGCACTCGTGGCCCATTCCGAAATCACAGCTCTGTACGGAAGGGCCGTTGGGCCGAATCCGCCTCGGGATTTTTCATCAAGGCCCCAGACCCGCCGGTAGCTTGGGAGAAAAACCCATGGTGGGGGCCGGTTAGGTTGGCGGTCGACGATTGGTCTATTTCTTGGGGTTTTTACAGAAGATCCCCTCGTGTTTTTTTGGTTTTTTCCGGAGACATCTTGAAGAAAAAAGACAAAGTCGCCCCCAATTCCCCTGGACATAGAATAAAAACAACTCTTTCCGAAAAGAGAGAAAAAAAATCTAATGCTCAATGAGACCCCCAAAAAACAAACTTATGACGTCCCGAAAGCGGGAAAGGAACCAAGCAGGAACGTGAAAATGCGGACATTTTGGTCCCCCTTGCAGGTTTTTTGGGAAGGTGAAGGGGGATATCCCCCAAAAATGTTCCCTGTGATTCCTGACAAACCTTTCCCCAATGTTTTCTCTTAAAAATGGGTGAGGAACTCGTGTCACTGAACAATTTGGAATTCACTTTTTTACAGATCATTTTTCATGTTTACAAATCCGAGTGCATCGAGCCCAAAAACTTTGAGGAACCTTCCATAATATAGAATTCGTTGGGTTCCTGTGTAGAGTTATCTTTGGTTTGCACTGAACCGGATGTCTGGGGTTCAGACCTTGGATCAAATTCCTTTTTAAGCGATCGCTGTTCCAAGTGATGCCAAACATATTCTGCTTTTGGCAAAAAAACGCCCAGAACCATAAATTCGTCATGGATTTAAAAAGGAACTACTTTCTTCAAAGCATCATTCTTAGTGCACTTAGCTCCTCCCGAAAACCAACATGGCAAGCTGGATTTTGTTTTGATTTCCAATGGGAAATGCATCTTCAAATAGTGGATGCTCCATTGCCAGCTTAGTTTTCCGAGGGGTAGCCCGGGACACATTCCGAATACTTTTTGGGAATTCCAAAAGCGAAGAAAATTGGATTCGTCATCTTAATTCGCTTTGTTACTCTCCTTGCATTTACAACTCGTTTTTGAGGTCACCTTCCGCAAATCTCTGTGTTCGATTTCATACTTGGATGTCCAACTAGGATTTCGAACAATGCAACATCTCAAAAAAAAACATTTTTTCGTCGTCACCCACTATTTGGAGGATCATCCCAATTAGAAAGTGGTTCATGACCATAGTTAATAAGTCCCCTACGGATCGGGTTGTGGGACCCCTTCCAAATGGCCTAAATGATTCTAAATGGTGGTTACAAACTACTTACTAAATGGGATGATCCTCCAAGTATCTAACATCGCCCAACATCGCCAAGGCTACGCTGTAAATTCTCGAAGACCAGCGTGCCACGGTTTTTGGTCGTGGCCCCGCGGAACAAAAATGCTGAACCGAAAAAAACAGAACGGGATAGAATGTGGGCCCGTAACAGCTATTATCAGTAGGGTTATAACCCCAGTATAACCCCAGTTACAAAGGGTTTTAACCTCAATTACAGTATTTACATATTTACAAGGTCATTAATTGAGGTTTTAATTCCATCTCAAACTAGTAGGGCCACATTTTGTTAAAATGAACAATTCTGGCATCTTGATTTGTACCAAGAAACAAACCTCCCCAAACAAATCCCTAAACAAATCTGAGGATTTGTTCTTTGCAATTATGTTATTTAACCCTCACACCAAAACAACGATTGATTCATCGGAGTTTTTGGACCCTTGGGTTTGTCGTTGGCTCAAGGAATCCGATTGCCAAAATTTCCCAGACAATTGACCTGCATGAACTTTTTCACACATGGTGGGGAGAATCTCGAAATGGATTTCAACTACCAGGTTCGTCCGTTCGTGACACTTTTGGGTGTTTTTTTTCGTGACCTTTTCAAGTAAGTTAATTGACCTCCATTTGGATTTGGATTATCAAAAGGCGCACCAAAAAGTAAATAACAATTCTTTACCTTCAGCTAATTGCCTAATATTTGTTCCACTCGAAAAAAAAACGAAAAACTCAATGAAAGTATCAAAAACATTGGAACAACAAAAATGTTTTGAATTTCAGCAACCAACCATCAAACGCTTCCAAATTTCCAAATGCCAAAAAAAGAGCACACAACGGCAAAAAACATAGTTTTCTATTTTACAAAAATGTCTGGAAGTACAATTGTGGCACCGATATTTTGAATGCATTACATGTCCGAAAACTAACTTGACATTTAAAAACCCACCATTCGAAGATGCATTTTTTGTTGACAATGGTGATTTTCCACATTTTTTTTACGGACACAAAATTCACACCGCTCTTTTGACACAAGAAAAATAAAAGAAACAACGAACGAAAACATTTAACATTCATTTCAAATAAATGAGCACCAGCGGACAAAAAAAACTAGAATGAATTTAAATTGCGCGGGTCTTAATTAGGCAAGAAAATTTTATGGTTTGTATGAATGATCGCCAAATTACATTATTGCATTAATGCAAACTAGTCCAACTGCAAAATTGGAAGATTTTTCTGTTAAGATGTTTCGGACAAAAAAACGACGTGAAACATTCAACGTGGGCCGCGCGCGCGAGAAAGCATTGGCGGTCAGATCCATCTACTTGAAACTGAACCTGAAAGCTTTGATGCTCAATGGCACGACTAGTGCACTAAATACCTTCCATGCCGTGCAAATTTTGCAGAAGTCCCAACCAATCAGAAACAATGCACCTAATGTCGTGCTAAACCAAGTCGCAACACATACACAAAGAAAAACAAAACTGGACCTGCGCCAAAGCTGCGCCCGAGGCACATGGACAACCCTTCCTCAGCTTCTGCGATCGTGCGCCTCAGGCGCTTGACTGCGGCGGTCGCTGGAGCTACTGGCTGCCTCTTCGGTGGGACTTGATTTCTGGAGAAGTATCTTTCGATACAACACTCTTCTCTGATGTGCCCACAAAGGTCCATCATGCTCCGAACCGTCTGGGCAAGGGGAAAATACTTGGAAAATATTTGGACCAGTGGCGACCATGTCGCTTGAAAGCCGCACACGTCTCCACCAATGTAGTAACCACCCGCTCCAAGCAGATGAGATCAGGGATGCAACATATTGAGCAATCAAGACCCCGCACGTGCTCCAATCCTCCTTGAGTCTCTTCTGGCAATGCTTGCAGGGCCCCCACCCTTTCGAACCCTGCCCACCAACCTCTTCAGCATGATCAACTAGATTTAAAACCTTATGTAGCATTTTTCAACTGTAAGAAAACTTAAAACTATCTATCTCTACTTTACAAAATATACTCCTGACATCTCGTAACATATCGTATCATCTCGTAAGGTATCAAAGGAACGTGGTCGAATTCAAAACATTAATCCCAAAAACAACTCCGGCATTTATCTAACAAAATGCTAGGGCGTCTCAGAATGTGAAGTACCATCATGAAACACCAATAAAGCATGGGAAGAATGCTAAAATGGCAGTGCCCTTTTGTATCAAAAATGTAAATGGGGCGTACGGTTTTGGAAGGTATGGGAAAACCTAGTCAAGGCCACCCATAAACATCCCCCATGCGTTTTCTCATCATCCTGGTGCATTTATTCTTCCATAATCTTCCATGTTCTTCCTGCAATCTCCACCATGCACTTAGCATCACTTACCATCAAAAGTGCTAGCAACCTGCGGGCGTCCACTTCTTTCTTCGCTGGACTGACTTGCACTGCGCCGTCACCGATGTGGCGCAACAGGGCGCCGGGCTCAGGTGGCCTGCAGTGCTTTGTGCTTGCCGGCAACATATCTAGCAGCAGTCTGCGGCCTAGCCCTAACGCCGCATGGCCTTCCACATTCATTCATGGCCTCGAAGGGTCTTGGAGCAGCCTCGAGCTGGCACGGGTTGTGGGCGTTTGCAAAGGCTTCCAACTTTTTTTGAGCGGCACAGCAAAAGGATCTATGTGCGTGGCTCAAAACCATAGTCAAAGTTCCGCTTGCAGACTTGCATGAAAACACACAAAGAACATCGAGCTCAAAATCCAGACATGGATGAAAACGCGCAAAAGCATCAGCTCAAAATACAACCACACATGCAGCCGACGAGCCTGGAGAACCACAAAACCAGGACTGCAGGAGCCTCAACCCATAACCAGCATGGTAATCATGAACGCTGCAAAAAACAGCAAAGAAGTTCCAAAGACAAAGCGCAAAACAGAAAGCCTTTGTCTCCAGGAACAAAAATAAGTCTCCAGCTTTTGCAACACAGGGTGGCCTGAAGGAAAGCAAGCAGCAAAGCAAGAAGCAAAGCAAAAAGCCAAGCAAGACAAGAGAGCGCCCAAGAGACCGTGGAACCAACATGCAACAACAGCTTCGCGTAAGATCGGCGATGAGCAAGATTCTCAACCTCAAAAAGAAACTCCTTTCAACTTCTGAGTTTGCTCGAAGCTGCCATGTTCTCAGTTCCGTGAATCGGCGCCAGCCACCCACATAGACGTAGTGCGCGAAGAGGACAAAGTACCTGGCCAGGAAGGGTCGTTGCGAAGCGATGAAGCACGCGCAGTCAAGATTGGACCCTGTGCAATACAATGTAGACTTCCTATGCAGTGATAGGGAGAATGTCTCTTGGTACCGCAAGGCCTTAGGAAAGCAAGCAAACAACCCAACAACCAAAAACACAGCCAAAAGGCCATCCCCAAAAATGTACCAGCTGCTATTATAAGTTGCGGTACGCAACGCCGTTGAAACAAATTCAACAGGGGTGAAACATTGCTACCTACAACGCTACTTACCGCACTTTCTCTGAGTCCAGCACAATGAGCAAATACCTTCATTTGTCCACCAGCGATCCAGACGCCTCTTTGCCAATCTAACAGTTGGGATAAGTTCTACCGAGAAAGCTGAAAAGCCAATGCAATGTCCAAAAAGGAACAACCGACCGAAGGAAAAACGAGCGAATGATGTTTTGTCTAAACCTCATTGCAGGCACAAACACCCTACGTTCATGGAAAGGGGTCCGGAAGCAAAATTCGCGAGAATGTCCTCCTTTTTCTTGAAGGCAAAAACCTGTCGAGCGACGTGTCCAGTAGGTTCCAAACTGTTACAAGTACCAGTACTACTTCTAGAAGCTTTCGGCTATAGAATCAGTGCTAGTAGTAGTAGTAGTAGTAGTAGTAGTAGTAGTAGTAGTAGGAGTAGGAGTAGGAGTAGTAGTAGTAGTAGTAGTAGTAGTAGCAGCAGCAGTAGTAGTAGTAGTAGTAGTAGTAGTGGAAGTAGTGGTAGTAGTGGTAGTAGTGCTAGTAGTGCTAGTAGTGGTAGTCGTGGTAGTCGTGGAAGTAGTGGTAGTAGTGGTTATAGTATAGTAAAGTATAGTAAAGTATAGTAAAGTATAGTATAGTATAGTATAGTAAAGTATAGTATAGTTTAGAAAAGTATACTATAGTAAAGTACAGTATAATAAAGTCAAGTAGAGTAAAGAATAGTATAGTATAGTACAGTATAATATAGTATAGTAAAGTATAGTAAAGTAAAGTATAGTAAAGTATAGTATAGTTTAGTAAAGTAAACTATAGTAAAGTACAGTATAGTAAAGTAAAGTAGAGTAAAGAATAGTATAGTATAGTACAGTATAGTAAAGTATAGTACAGTCTAGCATAGTAAAGTATACTGTAGTACAGTGTACTATAGAAAGTAAAGCATAGGATAGTACAGTAAAGTATAATATAGTAAAGGATAGTATAGTATGATACAATATAGTACAATATAATAAAGTAAAGTCAAGAAAAGTATAGTATAGTATAGTATAGTATAGTATAGTATAGTATTATAGTATAGTAAAGTATAGTAAAGTATAGTATAGTATACTATAGTAAAGTACATATACATAGTGAAGTAAAGTACAGTATAGTAAAGTAAAGTTTAGAATAGTATAGTAAAGTATAGTAAAGAATAGTTTGGTATAGTAAACTATAATATGATATAGAAATGGCAATAGTAAAAGTAGTAGTAATAGTACTAGTATCAATAATGATAATATCAAAGTAAAAGTAGTAGTAATATATCAAAATAATTGTAAAAGTAATAGTAATAGTAATCGTACAATGAATAGTGAAAGTAATCGTGATAGTGGTAATAATAGTAATAAAAATAGAAATAGACATAGTAAAAGTAAAAGCAATAGTAAAAGTAATAGTGAACAAGAAACAGTAAAAGGAGTAGTAATAGTACAAATAATTGAAATAGAAATAGAAACAGTAAAGTAAAAATAATAGTAACAATAATAGTAATAGAAATAAAAACAATAATAGTCAGAGTAAAAAAAATAACAATACCGACAAGTATAGAAATAGTAATAAAAATAGTGACGGTAATAGTAAGATATTCTTTTTGGCTTTTGTTACGACATTGAATGTCCGTTTCATGTAGGATCAGCTGTAGATGCTGTCTGTGTGACATCAGAGAGCCTTTTTCAAGGATGTTTTGATGTGAATTGACGTACAACCCACTCGGTTTATACGACCACGTGTCCTTGACACCTCTGTTCAGCTGACTGAAGGACATTGTCGGGGATCAATTTGAGCCGCCTGAAAAGAAAAAGGCTTGGAAGCGCTCTTTTGGACAAACATTTTGTTTCTTCTCCTCTCTTACAAACTTTTCGACCAGATCAACAAAGTTAACATCAACCTGATTCTCTTTAGGCTTGCGAGGCGATATTAGCATTGTTGTGAAATGCAGGAACGAACTTTTTCCGTTCACTGACCATGTTTTTCAAGCGTGACGCTCGAAAGGGCTGACATTCGGTGCGCTTTTCATCCCATCCATTTCAATGTTCTTTCAATTTTTTCGTTGCTAATTGTGTCTCGTTGCAAGCCGGGAACCATCGATACAAAGAGTGACGCTATCGTGATGACGAGAGCATGGAAGGCTAGAATCACGAAATGCTGTGCCTGTCATGAAAAATGGAAGGCCAGAATCACTAAATGCTAGCAGATCCTAAGCGAAAAGCCGAATCATAACGTTAAATTCAACGTTACGCTTTAAAATCTGCTCTCCACGCGAAAACACAAATCATAATGTTAGCTCACGTTCAAAACGTTACGATTTACGTTTTCGCCCAGACTCTGCGCAGAAAAAAAACATAACGTTAATTTCTATCTTACGATTCAGCATTTCGCCACACGCGCGGCTTATTTCCTTCCATTCCAACGTTACTAAATGCTGTCCCTGCCACGAAAACTGCAAGGACAGAATCACTAAATGCTGCGCCTGCCACGCAATCTGCAAGGACAGAATCACTAAATGCTCCACCTATCAGGAATGCTGAATATTCAGCTAGAAGCTAAAGTCCATTCATCGTGCTTCCATCCATCCTATTTATTTTGGTGAGTTTTCCTCGGTGATTCTGCTCTTGCAGTTTTCGTGCCAGGCGCAGCATTTGGTGATTCTACCCTTGCAGTTTTTGTGGCAGGCGCAGCATTTAGTGATTCTATCCTTGCAGTTTTCGTGGCAGGCGCAACATTTAGTGATTCTGTCCTTGCAGCTTTCGTGGCAGGCGCAGCATTGAGTGATTCCATCTCTTCCATGGCGCCAAAAACAAGCACTTTTTTTAACCTGAAAACGTGCCTTGGAAAAAGCTACAGGCACTGTATGTGCAGCTTTTTCTTTTTCGTGATTCAATGTGACGCGCTGTTTTTTTTCCTATTTCTTTGTGTGTCTCTTGAAAACATCTCTAGCTTTTATAAAGAGTCTGTCTGCTTTAACACATTTCCGATCCTTTCGTGCTTTCGTGCTGGACAGACAGCGGGCACTTGCAACGATTTTTTAATTTCACTCAGCATGCTGCTTTATCGTGGCAGGCGCAGCATTTCGTGATTCTGGCCTTCCATTTTTCGTGGCAGACGCAGCATTTGGTGATTCTGTCCTTACATTTTATGTGGCAGGCACAGCATTTGGTGATTCTGTACTTGCAGTTTTCGTGGCAGGCGCAGCATTTGGTGGTTCTGCCCTTGCAGTTTTCGTGGCAGGTGCAGCATGTAGTAATTCTGCTCTTGCATTTTTTGTTGCTTTCCAACTTTTTCTAGGATTTCCTTTTTGGCTGCTTTCTTTTTCTAATTAAAGTTCTAATTTAAAAAGTATTGGAAAATTGCTTTTTTCAGCTTTTTCTAGGAGTCTCCAATTAAATTATTCGAAAATTGCTTTTTCTAGGATTCTCCTTTTTGGCTGCATTCTTTTTCTAATGAAAGTTCTAATTAAAAAAGTATTGGAAATTTGTTTTCCAGCTTTTTCTAGGATTCTCCTTTTTGGCTGTTGGCTGCTTTCTTTTTCTAATTTAAATTCTATTTGAAAAAGTATTGAAAACTAGCTTTTTTATGGCAGGTGCAACATTTCGTGATTTTGCTCCTGTAAGTTCGTGGCACGTGCAGCATTTGGTGATTTTGCCCTTGCATTTTTTCGGGCAGGTGCAACATTTGGTGATTTTGTCCTTGCAGTTTTTGTGGCAGGCGCAGCATTTGGTGATTCTGCTCTTGCAGTCTTCGCTTCTGTTACGGCGTGGGGGACCGACAGAAAACAAAACGTTGCGAACGCCTATTCAAAGGAGTATCAACTCTGATCAATGTGTATAATGTAGATGTTACAGCCAACTTCAAATTATATCTAGGATAAAGATTAGGGGCCATAATGCACCTTTGCACGTATTCTCCCTTGAATAGGCGTTTGCAATGTTTTGTTTTTCGAGGGAAAGTGCCCACGTTCAGGAAGACGTTTAATGTGTTTAATGCCTCTGTTTTTTCCCGCCCTTTTCCTTCTGCTGCCTTCGCTGTCTTGGTTTTTTGGTTCTTTTGTTTCTTGGATGTGCTTTTCTGGGCAGATTTCTGAAGACAGAAAGTGCGTCAACTTTATAAGGGGATTGGGCAGACCAATCGGAGTACCCTTCCAGTCAGTTGTAAGGTAGCTATTTCTCAACCTTTGCTTTCCCAGCCC
>DF239453.1:42203-84270 GCA_000507305.1 Breviolum minutum Mf 1.05b.01 | reverse complement strand
CATGCATGCATGCATGCATGCATACATACACACATACACACATACATACATACATACATGCATGCATGCATGCATACATACATACATACATTCATACATACATACATACATACAAATAGAATTACATATACATATATGTATTTCAAGCATTGTATAGAAATATTCTCTTTGTGTTTGCTTCGCTTTGAAAATCAAGATCCACGCAAAAAGTGCATGAGCAACAGAGCGGTCATGTGTAAAAACATTCTGAGAATCCATGATAATGGAGTCATCGATGTGGTGCACAAAAGAGATGATCCAGGTGCAAGCCTTTTGAATGAATAGGTGGAGAAACATTGCCGAACGTTGTGATCAACTTAGCAGGCGGGGGGAAATTTACATCGATGATACTGTGGTATTCTGTTCTAATGCACGTCCTCATCATGCCGATGGTCTTATGAATCAAACTGCACAAGGAATTCAAGTGTCCACTCAGTCACTTGGCAGCTTTGTTGTCTTCTTGTTCCTGGTTGTTTTTTTTCTTCTTGTTTTCTTGTTGTTCTTGCTGTTCACTGTTCTTGTCAATTTTGATCTTCTTGTTGTTGTTGTTGTGGTTGTTGTTGTTGTTGTTGTTGTGGTTGTCGTTGTTGTGGTTGTTGTTGTTGTTGTTGTTGTTGTTGTTGTTGTTGTTGTCGTTGTCGTTATCGTTGTCGTTGTCGTTGTCGTTGTCGTTGTCGTTGTCGTTGTTGATGTTGTTGTTGTTGTTGTTGTTGTTGTTGTTGTTGTTGTCCTTGTTGTCCTTGTTGTTGTCCTTGTCGTTGTCCTTGTCGTTGTCGTTGTCGTTGTTGTTGTTGTTGTTGTTGTTGTTGTTGTTGTTGTTGTTGTTGTTGTTGTTGTTGGCGGTTTGACCCATCCAGATTTTGGAAAAAATCTGCGGGTGTTGCTGTCGCTTGTTCCTTACATTTTTGTTTGTCATTTGTTCACTTGGGTGGAACTGGCATGGTTCAAACAAAATTGCGTTGTGGCAATTAACCTCAACACCTCTACAAATTTTTTCCAATCTGGAGCTCACAACCTTCCAGTCAAAACATGTGAACTCTTCCATGTTAGACACGTTCTTCTTTGATTGATTTTTTTTGTGATTTATTTAGTTTGTTCCGTTTTGGGTCGTTTTGTCAAAATCATTTGACCTGGTGCATTTCGGTAGATTCAAAAAAACAGTTCAAATTGAATTCCAACAAATCTGAACCCAATCAATTTTTTCTGATGGTTAGTCATTCAATTGCGGCAAAAAAATCGTTGTCATGATTGCTTGCTCCGATTGAAATAGGTTTTTGGACGCATTGAAGAACTTGTAATTTTGATTGTTTTTTCTTTAGCCATGTTGCAAGGAACATTTTTGGCATCTATCAAATTCAAAGGTTCAGTGAACTTCAATTTTTTTCCTGTTCGGCAGCCGTTTGGTTTTTTGGACGCAGAAAAAAATATCCTGGAATGTGGACTTTCTTTTACCTTTGGAAGTGAATCTTCCCAACTTTCAGAGTCGGAAGTGACCACCTCTTCCAACGTCACATTTTTGCACAGGTGTTTTTGTGGTCCGTTTCAGCCAGCCAGGATGCCGAACGTTCGGCTGTACAGTTCGTTGCATTCCTGGATTTTTTTTTCGCTCCATTTATCTGTGTGGTTTTGATCTCGATACATTTGTATTCCGTTGTTTTTCAGTCACCAAAGTGGTGCAAACCCGCGTTGTTTTGGTGGCCCTTCAAACCACTTATATAGATTTAACATCAGAGTTGAGTCAGTTGAGTATGAATTGCTATAAAATGGAACCCCAAAAGCAACTAAACCGTGGGAATTTATTACCTCCTCGCTTAACATTAGTTGTTGTTCATTATTTTTCGCGGATATTTTTGTGAAACGATGCTTGCAATGAGATAAAAAACACAATCAGTGGAAACTGTTTGGAAAGATGCTCTTGTGGAAGTAAATGATATGTTTAAACTATCTGATGCTTAGAAGGGTGGGAGTTATTTAAAAAGTCCTTCATAATAGGTAACCAAGTAAAAAACTACAACCTCATTTTTTTTCGACAAGCACATCTTAGTAAAACGGACAGTTTTTTTTTGGCATAAATTCATCAAACGAGCAGTGATTGAAACCCCGGTCGCTTGGGTCATCTTGGGGATGAATAATAGCCAATTATATAGGGATGATTTCATAAGCCATCATAAGGATCCCCATTAACCAATCAGTATTTCATGGCTCATATCACAAGGGTTTCAACCACTGCTCACTTGGAGGCACAAGTATCACTTGTGATTTTGTCCCGGTGTTGCGGGGCGATCTACCAGCAAAGAAATGATCAAACCAACTTGCATTGGAAAAAAACAACGATTCAGAAAAACCTGGAGATGAAACAAAGATGGAAATGACATGAAATAGTCTCCTGGGAACTAAGATATCCTTTGACCAGCCGGTACTTTTGAGTCGATGATTTTGCTTTTCGCGTTTGGTGGGATATGTTTAGTGTCCCGGAGGGTAATTGTTTTTTTTTTGTTTGGGGAAAACAGGTGTCATCCCAGAGACATGTCATGATTTTTTTCTCAAAATTCACGAATGAAAATAGGGTTTCATTCATCCTTCCCAAAAATAAAGTGACATGTTGGTTACCCCACCAAAGTTAAAGATAGCACCTGAAAAATTGTTGTTGGAAGACCAGGTTCCTATTGGGGCCCGGTAACTTTTCATGGGCGAACTGTTAAACTTCCGGAGAGTATTTTTTTTTGGGGAAATTTAATCGATGCGAGGCTTTAGATCCGTCACTGGAGGTGATTTTTGAGAGACGAAAAACCCTGGGTTTTGAAATATGTGATTCTAAAGGGGTACACTCCCTGAAACTAAGATAGCACCAAAGAATGATGGTTTCCAATAGGAGTCTCCTTTTCCAGGGGGTTATTTTCAGGTGCTATGTTAGTTTCAGGGAGGGTATCTCTTTTGCAAATCGCCAGATCAAATTTCCTGAACAATCAGATGCGTGGATATTTCATCAGAAAGATCTCAGAATGCTCCTGTAGGTTTTTGTGCTCTTACCAAAAATCTCTTGTTTACACTATTCATCACGAAGAACCGGATGCAATCATTGTAAGAGTGACAGTAACAAAGCACAATGATATGAGTTATTGAGGACTAGTATCCAGCTCGACCTCATTTTTTTTTCCCACGATGACTAGTATCATTTTCAATGTAGACATACACCTCCTGAGAAGATATTTAGACACCGCAATCAGGAGGTGTTTGGATGGCTACTCTAGGGTGTTATAGGGCAATTTAGTATAAATCATTAACCTGAATTTTTCGGCCATTTTGGGTAGGATTCCCCTAGTATACACTACCTTTTGGGGGAATTCCCTTTCCCGGCGGGGTGGGTTGTAAGGGCGCAACAAAAAAAGTGCCTTTGTATCTAGTAAGGGCAATCCTCAATGACATCAACTTCAGAAACTTCAAGTATATTGACGAAGTATTTCTTTCAACTTTTCTCAAATGTTGGGGTTTTGTTCAACTTCATCATTGCAAATGTTTTTTTTTGGTTTTGTTCAACCGAAAATCGCCCTTTTATTTTTGGAATTCCCAACAGTTCTGGGACATTTTGTTTTGGGTTCGCACCTTTGGGACTGGAAGGAGCCGCTCCGCCACGGAGATCGCATCCAATTGGGATGGGTTTGGAGTCCCAAAGACGGAAGAAAAGTGTCAAACATCTAGAAGGTGGGGACTATAAAGAAATCTGGTAGGTGAAATTGGTGAATTTTTTTTCCATTTCTAGGGGTAAATCAACCCCAGTTGCTGGTTCAAAAAGGCCGTTTTATAGGGGTTGTAATTCTAGTTACATTGTTTTTTTCAGAGGGGAATCAGGTTGAATTACACCCCTGAAGTTTTACATAGTCCCTGAAAAGCAATCGTTGGAAGACGATCCTTTCCTTTTGGGGCCCGGTAACTTTTCAGAGGCTATGGTTAACTTCGGGGGAGTATGCCAAATTACTGCAACTTGAAGGTTTAATGATTGAATTGTTGGAAGTTGGGTTGAATGATTGAATCAGTCTTTCTCCCATACTCATGGACGTGGAAGACTTTAAAAAAGACTTTACTATTGGAGATACACCCATTTTGATTACACTTCCATGGTTATGGGAGGAACGGTAATTCGGATCTACCCCCTACCCTGGATGCATTCGTGGCAAACAAAGCTTTAGGTCGGGATTCCCTACGAATAATGTAACAAAATGAGGGTCCCATTGTGAATGAGGGATTTGACTGCCCCTTTATAGTAAACAAGCTGGTGAATTGAAAGGAGATGTGAGCAATGAAAAAAACCCCGGTTGTTTAGGGTATATAGGGGATTATACTACATAGTCAAATGGGGATTATATAAACCATGCTAAGGATCCCTATTAGACAATCAGTATTTCATGGAAAGTATCCGAGTTTTTTGTTGTGGCTCACTTTTTTCCAGGGAGATCAATACATCTGAAAGGTCAGCCCCGAAACGTTGAAGATCCTCAAAAAGGACAGTTTTTTGTTTTCCCCTCAACACCATCTTTTCAGAAATGATGTTAGTTCAACTTATTTGAGGGGTTTTCCGCCTCAAACGAATCTGGCTATTTATTTGATCTCAGCTGATTTTCTATTTTTTTGGCATATTTATAAATAGCGCAATCTATCCTGAAGGTTAACTCCCAAATATAGAATTTTAAAAACTCCTTAAGGGCACTGGAAAGCCTCCAAAAAACCAAACCAAACAATTTCAGGGGTTCCAACAAAAAGCAACTTCGATTTCCGGTGATTTTTTTCCTTGAAGGTCGAGTTTTTTTTTGGGGGTATCAGTTGTGTCAAGTTTTTGGGTTGAACATTTTATTTTCGCTTCTTACTTATTGCATCTGAAGATCACATTGAAGGGAAGGCTTTGATGAACACGAAACGTTGGAGATGTTGAACTTAGAAGATACCTCCTTGAACTTGAGCATTCATATGTGAGACTTCATCTTTTGGAAGGTATAGAATGAACTATTAGTTTACAAAACCAAATTTATGTGCTAGTATTTGGTACCAGTTTATGTACTACTAGAACCATACTAAAACTCTATTTTTTTGTGGAATCAATCCTGAATCCATTCTTGTTATGATAATCACCATCGGGCTTCAACGGTGTATCATTGATGTTCAACAAGAACCTGGGCTACTAATGGCGCAGTAGATGCTGGTGCAGTAGATGTGTTTTTTTTTTGGTCTAGGCCCATCTATCCCTAGTAGAGTTAGGTGGTACAGTTGATGGTTCAGAAATCCGGCGATCACCAGTTGATATGGTAAATATCCCATTATTTACGACGCGTTTGGGATACATCCCCGGTGATTGTTTGGGATTTCTGAATCATCAACAGTAACAGGGGTAGTATCAGTATCACCCCAAGATAAACATATCATGATATTAACATCATTGATCCAACCATCCCAACTTTTTCCATTTTTGTTTCCCATTTTGCGGTTGATATTCCCCTGAAATTCAACATAGATATATACTCAGAAACGAGGCAAAGTGAGGCTCTATGATCGTTATATATGGAGTTTCGGCGCCATTAGAAATGGCCGAAATAAGTTGGGTTTCACTGGCATGTTGTCCATTTTTTCAGTGGAGTTCTTGCACCTTTGACAACTGGTGTGTTTACAAAGCCCCACCCTTGTGGGTGAACCTCCCCCGGAGAAAACGGAAACATGACGATCGCTGGAAAATCCACCAAGAAGGGGGGTGGATGTATTTCCCTATTGAAGATTGCTTTTTTTGTTCCAGTTATATACTCGCCTGAAGATAAACATGGAACATAATCATGGAGGTTTGGAAGATCATTTTCCTTTCCAAATGGGTGATTTGTAGGTTCCATGTTAATCTTGCAGGGTGTAGTCATGTTGGTAAACTCGGGGGGTGTATCCTCCGAGCTGAAACTGAATTCCAAGGCCGTTGAGCTGCTGGTGGTGGATACCGAACGTCCTTTTGACCTGTCTATGGAGGTGGGAAAAACCCCTCGGGGTGTTTCGGAGAGACTTTATTTTTTTGTGACAAAAACGTTGGGGGAAATTCCTATTTTAGTCGGTGGTGCTGTCAATTTTTTTCAACTTTTCACCCCGTTTTTCTGGGAAAAGGATCCAATTTGACAAGTCGCATATGTTTCAAATGGGTTGGTTTGAAACCACCATTTTAGTTTACAAGGACAATTTGACAAGGGGGTTTTTCATAACCCCTATAACCCATCCCCAGCTACCCATTTTTACACGGCCATTTTTACAGGTGTTATAACGGACCCACCTTCTAGGAGGCCCACCTTTGTTAAGGGGCCCATCATCGACCTGTGGACCCACTTTTTCGATGCTGTCATTTTTTTCAGCGAGTTTGGGGACCCCTGAAGTTTGGATGAACCCCTAAAGAAGTGACCCCTTGACCTTGAACGAACCTACCTTCAAAACCCAGCATTTTGATTTTTTGTGTGAAAAAACAATCCCTTTTTTGGGGGTTCAAACTTTGGGGTAAACCCACCTGGGAGTTGGAACATATCCCATGGAAAAGCCGGAAAATCATCTTTCCAACCGCTACCTTTCAATGGGATATGTGATACTTCCCTGGAGGGTGAACACTTTTTCCGGGTTTCGGATTGGAGCTTTGGAAGGATTGGAGCATCGGAAAAATTCATGCATTTTTCTGGGCAATTTAGAGTGACTTTTCCCGCCGGTTGGTCACCCCAAAAGGTGGTTTAGTAAGGAAGGTTTTGAGGCCCGTAAGCCGCAGCAAAATGACGTTGTCACTTGCCCTCTTGAGTTCCATGATTTGATACCCCAAGGTCCCTATCAAACGTTTAATTGTATCCTTCCTGAAGATGTGTGTAAAAGTTGTCCCTATACACAGACAATGGCGGATTCAGTTGGACAGTGGGCATCGTGCCTCAAATGGCCAATGGTTCCATGTTTGGAGCCAATCAGTCTGTTGGAACTTTACGTCGACTGGTGCTTGTTTTCGGGGTTATGTGCCCCAGCGTGAAAAGAGACTTAAGGGACATCGCCCAAAGTATTACATGCGTGGTGACGACATAGTAGCAGATTCAGCACCTTGGACTCTGGCGTTGCAATCTAGCACATGGTCACTATTTGTACGAAACCCAATTGCATAGAAACCTAAGATCACGTAAGCCCAGTGTTAACGTAGAGTTAAGACCATGCAGTCAAACATGGAACCGATCCAACGATTCAAAAGACCTGAATAGCAGGCGCCAGAGCCGCTGGTCGCAAAGCGACACAAAGACGCTGCTAAGAAGAGGGATTACAGAGCACGTCTTCGGGACGTGGAAGCCCGTATCCGTGAGGCCAGGTCCGAAACATAAGTAAACAAGCAACGACGAATTTATGACATGTGCCTGCCCATGGCAGGAAGAAGCGCTGGCCGAGAAGGCTCTGAGAGAAGCTGGTAATAATCCCACTGTGACCGAGATCTGGGATGCCACCAAGATCCGCACAAAGGCGCGCGCAGGATTTGCGGCTCCCTCCACCTGGGCAACGGCTGCCTCCCAGAAAAGAGCCAGAGAAGCTGGAGGCAACCGCGACTTAGCACGGGGTGCCATGAGCAATTTTTTTTTCTGAAAATCACATGCCAGTCTGCTTCATTTCACATGCAGGACGACGGAGACACCGACTTCCAAAAAGCCCTTGAAGAGTCGAAGAAAAGGTTCGAGACCTTCAACAATTGCCATGGTTGAGTATCAAAATACAATGGGATAGGTGTTTAATGCCTCTGGGTTTTTGCTTGTGGCACACAAGTATTGAACAAAGGCCAGTCTTTACTCATCGTGATGAGCCCTTCAAAATCCTTTTTCGCTACTTCCATACTGCTTCTGGCAAGCGTAGAAACATGTCCGGTGCCTTTCATCTTACTTCCCTACGTGAGATCGATGCACCAGAGCAGTAATTCTTTGTATTTCGGCATTCCTGTTTTGCTTGTTTGGTGGTCATGGCACGCGGTCCGTGCGCACCTAGCCTTCGGGCTTGAGCAGCAAGCCTGCGAGGCAAGCTCCAGCATGAACGAAACAGAGAGATATTATTGTGCATCCTTAGAATCGCATTGCACATTGTGTCGAAACCGGGCGGTTTTCAAGCTGAATGAAATGTTAGTCCAAAGAAGGCTGATTGGACATTGTGTGCATATTATCTATTCTTCTTTCTTCCTTTGGCCATATGCCATGTCTGTGAGAGGTCACTGGTGACCCGGCCAAGAGCTGCCACGTACTGACACAGTTTGTGGCACAAAGCCTCAACAGGTCCGGCTTTTGCGCAGACTCGTCTGGTGACATTGAAAGTGATTAGACTAGAATGCCTTGTTTTTGTGCCAGGCACCCTGAAGCCATCCTGTGGGGAGACGCGCACAGAGTGAGCGACTTCCGCCGGGACTGGCTTGCCAGGGCCTGAAAAAGGCACAGAGCCAAAGTTTTATCCCAAATTCTTTCCAACCAGAGCATTTAAGACATAGCATGTTCAAATGGTGAATATATGCAACGTAGAAGTGCAAAAATGTAGTTTGAGTTGCACTAAGATTTGCAGAGCATTGCTTTTCATTTAGATGAAACAAGATATTTAACCGCAGGTGACATGGAGCCCTGCCAGTACCAGTATATGAGCCCTGCTCAGGGTTGGCCTCGGCCACAACGTGAACGCGTGCTGACCAAAAGGGAAAGTTGACCAGAGAGCAGTTGTTGGAACCTCGGACAACGAAGTACTGTAAATCTGTGACACCATGAAACGCCAATAGAAAAAGAGGCACGGCTTCTGCAAGGTACCCGTGGAGAAACCTGGAGTTGTCAAGCCATGAGACAAGGCTCGAACATGAAGAATCGAGGTCATGGCCCAGTCTTTTGATGCCTTCCAACTCTTGTTGGAAAAAGGCGCGTCGTCATTCAAATGGCCAGGCTGCTGAACTACGAAATGCAGAAGGCCGCTCGTGAGCAAACCCAGGAACAAGCCGCAGCTCGGCAGTCAGAGCAAGAGCGGCAAGCCGCCGCCCGGCGAGAAGCCGGGAAGGCAAAAGCCGCCACCAAAAAAAGAAAAGCCGAAGAGGCCGAGAAAACGGCGGAAGCAGCTCGAGAAGCGGAAGTGAATATCATTTGTCCATTGCAGTCACGACGTCGCTGCATGGAAAATTGGTGGTTTAGTAAGGGAATCCACCCCAAAATGGCCTTTCTTCAGGTTAAGGCTAAGGATTTATGATAAATAGCCCAGATTTTTGGGGAAAAGTCAAAAATGAAGCTGCCACGTCATTGAACAAAAACAAATTGGAAAGCCCTCTTTTTAGTTGTCTTCCAGGAGAAATTTGCAATAGGGGTTGAAGAACACAGTTTGGCTGACAGGCGATAGTGATTGGTAAGACTTCCTATTAAAGAGTCTGAATTCTCGATGACATAACTTTGATACAGCCATGGGATCTCAAGTTTTCAGACAATCATGGAAATCTAACGGACCTTTCCTGCCCCGATGCCACCTAGAAACCACAGCCTTAGGGGGTTACACCCCAGAGCATCCCACCAAAAACTGTACCAGAACTGTCAGGTGCAAGCGGATCTTTGGACCAGGCAAAGGGGGGGTGAAATGATGATGGTGCACGTGAGGTGCTGTGTTAGAAAACTCAATTTCCATAGTGGGTTTTATAAATGGCCATGTAAATGGGGACCTGGGGTGAAAATTTCCAACTTATAGGGGGTTATGACTCCACTTTTGACTGGTAGGTGTCCATTTTGTAGGTGTTTTGGAATTAAGGGAAACCCCATTTCCACTGTCAAGGGAGCTTGAGGTAGGATCTCAGGGGAAAAACGTCATGGATATACATCTTGCAGCAGCGACCAAACTCGTCGAAGAAAGAGCGATGCAAATTCGGAGAGCAATCAAGGCCACAATTCATTGATGGTTGTTGCGAGGAAAAAATACTAGGTACTATAGGTCGTTGATTATTATTATTATTATTTTCCTGGCAAAAAAAAATGCCGGAAGGCTGTAGGAACCTGTTAAAGATTTCCGAATGAGAAGTTAACCTGCAATGGTCCCCGAGTCTGACTTGACAAGCATGAGTCTAAAAGGGTAAAACTTTGTAGGTGAAAGTTCATTGTCCATTGCTTAGGTGTTGGTTAGAGTGTTAGACTGGTGGGCTGCTTGGTGGTCTTGAGAAAACTGGGTATCAACAGGATTTCTACTACTTGGAGGATCATCCCAGGACGGACCTAAGTGGTTAGGATCACCCCCATTTATAAACCATTTGGGAAACAACCCTACTGAGAAGACTTACGATCACCATGGTTATTAAGGACTTACTAATTGGGATGCTCCTCCAAGTAGGGATATTCGGGGAATATGAATCCTTTGTAACCTGAATTCATTCTTACGAGACTTTGTAGCCTCCGGGAGGGGTCCCGGAGCCTCTGATATGGACAATCACAGGTTGTACGTCTTGGAAATCTAACCAATAGATACTCCCAAATCATGGAGGCTTTGAAAAAAAAACATGTGTCTCCTTTTTCAAATACACTCCCTTAAACTAACATAGCCCCTGAAAATAGGCCATCCCAAAAGGAAACTAGTATTCCAACCATCGATTTTCAGGGGCTATGTTAGTTTCAGGGAGGGTATGTACATATACACATATTCTTGGAATTTCATCGAATGTGAAATTTCCGTCAGTTTGAAATTTAAAACAACTCGTTTTTTTCCACTGGCCTTTCGTTTTGGAAACCCCAAAATTCCCCAACCGGTTGATCTGTGAGGCCTCTGGACATCTTAATCGAAGAAGCCAATGAACTCTTGAGCGTTCGGGGACGCAAAGACAGGGGACCCAATACTTGGCGACGTTCTGACTCAGCCAATGGCTAACCTTTAAACTTTTTGGGGGGTAAAATACACCCCTGAAGATTAACATTGAAGATTAACATGGAACATATTCAACATAATTCCGTGGAGGTTTGGTTCCGATCATTTTCCTTTCTTTTCGTGGATGATTTGTAGGTTCCTGCCGTTAGTCTTCCAGGGTGTACATATTTAGTAGGAAAAATCATTCACCCAGCTCAACCCAAAGAGTCAACGCCAACGCCAACCCCTCCCCAAAACTAACAGTTCGCCTTTGAAAAATGCTGTTTGCGAGACGATCCTTTCATTTGGAGGCCCGGTAGCTTTTCAGGGGATATCTTGGTTTTGGGGCGTGGGGATACCCAACCAACCTCAACCCAACATCAACCAACCCAACCAACATCAACCCAACTGAACCCAACCCCTCAACCCCCATGGGATTGGCCATCTTGACGGTTTCAACGAGGCCTTGGGCCAAGTTCAGACTGCGGAGCATTACAAGTATTTCGAGGCGGGAACGGACCGGAAGGGGATTTCGTCGCAACTTCACCAAACTCGGGCGATTTTTTTTGAAAAGAAAAGGTATTCTTTGAAGACATGATGAATCTAAAAAGTTTTTTTGTTTATTTCCTTTTCATTTTTAGTTACTGCCATGTACATGTAAATGGATTATTTTTTTGTTGAGGTGAATGGTGAATTATGCCATTGTAGTGCATTTTTTGTATATATGTATAGATCTTTGATGCTGAAAGATTTCCATTTTCGGGTGCTTGCAGTCGCGAAAATTCTCAAATCGGGATTCTGGACAGTTGTGCAACGTTCAAAACCCTTGCTATATTTACCATAGGAATCCTCGTAATGGCTTGTTAGATCCCCCATATCACTGGGTAGGATTTCATCCCCTATGTACAGCATACATAGCTGGGGCCCTTGGTCACTGCTCACAAAGTGAACTTCGATGTACTCAGTTGAACAACGGGCATGAGTTGATGAATGTTAAGATGGCATTTGGGTTTTCCAAAAATTATTGTAACTTCTACTTGTAGGTGGGGTGAAGAAAACCAACGTACCTATTTGTAAGGCCATTTCCGCATCTTGTTGGCCCATCTTGTTAGGGTTTTCTCAATTCTTGCAAATTCATACTTGTATTTGATTGGACTTCCAATTGATTGTACTTGTAAAACAAAAATGATTAAGGGTTGGATATTTAGAGGTTAGTACTCGTGGAACATGAGGTGACTAAGATCGACACCATGAGATCAGATTCATATTTGAGTGCATAGAGCAAGGGTCATTAAACTACCATTTGTCTAATGCAAAATGTAGAGTCATTTTGAGGGATTTCCCCTATAACAGTGTCGTGTTTGGGTTGGTGTCCTATAATGACCCCTGTAGAAAGTTTCTGTTTGGCCTGTACAAAGCTCTTGGGGTCCCTTTGAACAAAAACCTGGGAATCCCACCGATCCCAACATCGTCAAAATAGCTGAGTCGATAGAGCGAAAGAGGTGGTAACCACCGTGGCAAACTCACGAAATTTACCTGTTTCAATGGACGCCTTGTTTTTTTTCCTTTTTAGGAACCCGGTTTTTGGCATCTCCTGGGCAAAACACGTCCAGAGAAAACCCTCCCAGGGGTTTTTTGGTACCGAACTTCCCCGCACTTTTCTGTTTTTTGTGCTGACTTTTTGGGTTTATGGATCGGTTGTAATCCCTGAAATCCATGTGCATAAATTGTAGAAAAAATCCCAAAGTTCAAATATACCCTCCCTGAAACTAAGATAGCATCCGAAAATGGATGGTTAGACGATCGTTTCCGTTTGGGGCCCGGCCTATTTTTCAGGTGCTTTTGCTGTTAGTTTCAGGGAGTGAAACTCTCATGTCACTACTGTTGATGCTTCAGAAATTCCGGCGATATAACTGGTTTTTATTGGTTTTTATACCCTCCCTGAAACTAACGTAGCACCTGAAAATAGTGATTTTCCAAGTTTGGAATCTGAATCTCCTTTTCCAGAGGTCTATTTTCAGGTGCTTTTGCTGTTAGTTTTAGGGAGGGTATCTCATTATTTATCACTTGGTGGTGGTTTCAAGTATTTTCACCGTTACTACCCGGTTGAAATGATCCAATTTGACTTGCGCATATTTTTCAAATGGGTGGGAAAAAACCACCAACTAGACCAGGGTTTTTAATACATTAGTTGGGTGGTTGAAAATCTCGCCGGAGAAAATTTCCCTGTTTTTTTTTGAATTCGATGAGGCTGTGGATCCGCCGGTGGAGGAGGGCCAGGATGGGTGGCAGCGGGGGAAGCTTCGGGGGGTGGGTTACCGTGGGTGGGTTGCTACAAAATCTGGAGTCGTCCGGACGAGTTTCCACCAGTTTTTTGGGTAGGTTATTGGTTTAGGAGTTTCACCATTTTTTGAAAGGTAAGGTTTATCGTCGGCATCATCATCATCATCATCATCATCATCATCATCATCATCATCATCATCATCATCATCATCATCATCATCGTCATCACCACCAAGAAAAGACACATTCACAGCGATGTTTTTTCTGATTCGCCGTCCTTTCGTTTCTGGGGACCAGGAGGATGAGGATTTGGTCCGTTTGCGTAAGAAATCCGAGGTGCGAGGATGGATGGGAAACATGTGCCACTTGGCGGATGGGAACTCAGTGGACTTGTAAGTAGTTAGTTAGGATTATATACCCCCCCATTTTTTTCGGTCATAAAAAGTTGGGTCATGAATGGAAGGGGGGTCCGGAACGTTGCCTTTCCGATCCTGAAAAAGGATTTAGGATCACTATGGTTAGTAACCACTGAAAAAATCATGGAAGTGGAAAAGGGTGGAAAAGGAAGATGTCTTTAGTCACTTAGTCTCCAAGGGAGCTATTTTCCACTGAACCATGACTATGGGAGGTTGGGTAAACTCCCATTTTCAACTTTGTGGATTTGTCCCATATTGGACATTAGTAAAGACGTGTCATGGTCCTACCACCACAGTCCGGGATTGTTGTTTCACAACGAGTGAGGGATGTGTGCGCTTGTGAGGTGAACCAACCTCCCATGTTTCATTCGCTTTTTTGGTAGGGGATTTTTACTCGTCAACCGAAAATCGTAGGGGTTTATATACTCATTGGTCAGGATTTTCTTATTGAAGGTGAGATGATCCATCCCCAATATAACCAATTGATCCACCCATCCGGTACCCCATGATTTTTGACTTGGCCTTTGAACCCCGGGGTTGATTTTAGCCAGTAGCCAGGCAGGAAACGTTTCCAGTACATCTTCCCACCAAGGTCAGCTCCTGCAGGGTTATAACCCTATAGATGGCCTTCTAAATGGGTAGCTGGGGTGAAAAGACCCTACTTATAGGGCTTGTTTGTGACTCCATTTAAAAAGTTGGTGGGAGGCCCGCCTTGCACCAACCGGGAAAAGTAAACTCATCTTAAGTGGGAATATATTAATTTATATATATACTACTTTCATTTATTGTATTGGTTGCTCTAGCATGGGAATATGTCTCCTCTTGCTTATATAGTTGTTACTTGTTAGTTGTTTGTTTTTCAGTGCTTGTCGTTGTTGTTTAAGTGTATCTTCCTGTGCAACATGCATCACCGGGGGCGAAACACGCGGGGTTTCACCACCCTTCATGGCAGGCAGCTGAAGAAGCGGTGACCTTTTGGCCTGCTGGGGAATCCCGGTGGCGGTTTCCAGTTTCGAGTTTGGATGTTATGTTTGAGCTATTAAGAAGGCCTTACTGTTGATGGAAGAAATCCTGCACCACCTGGGATGTAAAACACCCTGTCAATAGTGGGATAAACATGGATAAACTACCGATCAACTGGAAGTGTAAGATGAGTCGACACCAGAAGCAAAGGTATGTTTGGTTTCTTCCTTGGTGGCATGTTCTTATTTGACTCATCAAAATCCCCTTGCTTTCAGCTTTTTCTACATCAAACCTGCCACCGTTTCTTCTTGGACCTTTGTGTTGTGCCGAATGGCGCAGAACATTTTGCGCCAAAAGCTCAAACTTTTCAACTGAAAATCAACAATCCTTTTATCTATGCATTCCACTGCCTCTGAGGACAGACCAACATCCAGGTGTGCCGCCTGGAAATGGCCCAGTGGTACGAGAAGGCTTGATGTGCGAACTTACTTTGCAATTGGTACGGCACAGACTCCGATCTGTGTTTGCCAGGTCTTACCCCCTGTGGATGTGAAGAAGAACATCCACCGCTACATAAGAGACAATGCCTGGACCTTGTGCTAACATCATATAATTGCCAACGGCTGTGCAGAGCATTCCAGGTCCTCTCTTCTCACCTCCCTTTCTCCTCCATCGTCCTCTCAGGCACAGGCAGTGCGAGAGCAAGTGCAACGTCTTCTGGCTACCTTGGAACAGCGGTCAACAGGCGAGGTTAAGAGAGACCCAATCCTTTAGCCTGCCCGCAGTTGAACCAAGCTTCCCACAGTTTTTGTCTTCTGTTTATCCACGTCAGGCTCGGCGGATGAGTACGGCTAGGTTTCACATTGCAGCTGGCGTAGCGCGTGTGAAAAATTGAGCGGCTGCGCATCTGTCATATTTGGCAAAACAGATTTCCATTGTGGAATTCTTTTTACAGCTAGATTCACACAAAGTTTTGATTCACATTTTGTCAAGAAGGATTCAAGTTATCACTGTTTTCCCCACATGTCAGTGACTTTACAAGCGTAGCTTCTTTTCAGGTTGCTAAATAGCCTGGCTTTATTTAGTCTTGACCGTATGTCCTTTTGCCCAAGCATCATGAATAGTCTGTATGCGTCGGCCATTTCAGTTTTCAAACCGTTGAACGTCAACAAGCGACTGTGCCTTCTTCATTTTCACTGTGCATTTTGAGTCTGGCACTTAAACACAACAGTTGCAAACTCTGGGCAGCAGAACATGTGCAAACACTGTCTGTGTAAGGACCATGGCCGCTGTGATCAAATTGTTTTTGAACGACGACAACCTCTTCTGTGAGGACCCTGTTTCGAACAATCACTTGGATTTTCACCTCTTGGTGTTTTTGGCGCAAGGAGTGTGGCGACATGCCACACTGGGTCGGCGATGATCCACAGTACCGTGGGGACAACGTTGTGTGCTTGTGCCAAGCTCTTACAGTAAGATGAAATTGTATTCACAAAAGCAAACTTGTGATCCCTAAGGTCCAAACTGTGCAAACGACTTGAACTACGCTGTGGTGTACATCGACGCTCCGCCCTTAAGGTTTGTTTCAGTCCTTTTGGATAAAAAGCCTTTTACGTGTCTCAGGACCAAAGAGAAGAAGAAGCTCCATCAGAGGAGGCATGAAAGTATCCTTGCAAAAGATAAACCAACCTAGCCATGTTCTGTTACAAGCTGGGCTTGCAGCGCCCCCACGATGTGGCGGTCCTCGTGGGCAACCAGGTGCTACATAGCCGCGCCCAAACTTATAATGGACATGTCAAAGTTATGTTAAATGCTGTCCATTTGTTACCGTGGCCGACGAGGTGCTTCACGGCCTGGTCCAATGGCAAGGCCTCGGCCGGCCACGGCGCTTGCAATACGTCGCCACCAACAGGGCTCCTTGTTTGCAACATCTGTATGTCGATGCTTTGTGTTTTTTTCGGAACTTCGAGCGACGGCTTTTGAAATTTCAGGCCCAGCTGGACCGGCACAGCGCGGAGCCACGGCCGGAAAACCAGAGGCAAGGGTCATTGCCGTCTATTGTTTTGAAAGCTTTTAAGCTTTTGGATCTGTTGACCAGGCCAACCTGAGCTATGGGACAGACACTGGAGTACGCATTGTCTGTGCCGATAGTAGCGGAGTCCTTGCGATGGCGGTGGAATCCAAGCCAAAAATTGAAGCCATGAGGAATACACAATGACATGAAAAGCCATGGTTCTGGTCACTCACATCTACTGTAGCAAGAAGTCATTCCGCTTTTTGCAGGGCGAATGTGGTCAACCCCGATGTCGACAAAAAACCATCAATCCTTCTTTGCGCCTTGCATTCTTTTTGATCTGAAGCCATTGTGGCTATCAGATCTTGAGGGTATCAGATCTACTTGGCACTTTGCAACTTGGCAGGCAATAGAGTTCGCCCAAACCTCAGACTTGATGGTTTCCCACCTACGCGCCATCAATCATCAAGCGTATACAGTTAATGCCAAGGAATGGCAGCAAGTACAAACATTAACCAATTTGATAGCGGACGATCGCAGCTGGCGTAGCGTGTCTGAAAAAATGTGATACTTAAAGAGCGTGCAAGGATATTGATGGATTGATTGGTGACACCTTGATTTGCTGATTGACACTTGAATGAATGGCTGATAAGGTGCAGGATTGCTTCCATCAACAGTGTTAAGGGGAACCAACAGTTAATGAGCCCTGGTTTAATGGCCTTATTTCTGGGGTGAGGGGTACGTGGCGGGGGGTGGGTAGGTTAAACAATGTAACACCTGGCAGGAGGCCGGGTCCCAAAAGGAAAGCCATCTTCCAATTCCCAGTGTTTCAGGTGGTTACTATCTGGACGATCGTCCCACTTAGTAAGTAGTTGATAAGCATGGGCAGCAAGTCGGGTAACTGGGGTTGTTCTCCTACCAAATGGCCTAACTGGCTTATAAATGGGGGCTACTAACCACTTACTAACTGGGATGATCCTCAAGTAGTACGTTAGTTTATGTTCTTGGAACCCGAAAGCCACCCCGTTTTTTCATGGAAGGAAATGGTGGAAAAAAACACCAAGTTTTTTTTGATGTGATGATTTGGTTCATCATCCAACTGAAAATCTCAATCATTTTTGAAGTGGATGTTCCGGTTTCTGGGTTTGAGTTATTCTAGCCCATGAAATGGGAACTCCTCATGATCCAATCACCAAAAAATGGGATGTGCAGGAGTTGTCTCCCCTAACTCTCCCTTATTCAACTAATGGTACATTTGGTGGTTTGGAATCCCCGGTGCTTTGGATATGAAAGGGATCCCCGAAAATGAAAGGGTCATGTTACCGGGTAAGGCACCTCTGCAAGCCCAAACCACCAACATAAACCATCGATTTTTCCATTATGCCCCTGAAAATTAACATGGAACATAAGAATCACCCAACTGAAAAGGAAAAACACCTTCCAAACCTCCATTTTCAAGTTCCATGTTAAATTTCAGGGGAGTAGCTGATCGAAATTTGACATAGCCTCTCATTTTCCAACCTCCGTCGCTATGTTTGTTTTTGAGGGTGTAGGGGTTGATACCCCCTGAAATGGAACGTAGATACCCAAAATGACGCCATAGTTGAAAGGACATACATGTTCCAAAGTAAACATGATTTTTGGGTATCTATGTTAAATTTCGGGGTGTGTATATATCTGAAATTTATTTTTTCAATTTTACTCTTCTTTAATTGCCTACTCTTCCTCCACACTCATGGTTCAGTAGAAAATGGGATGTCTCAAATAAACTGTTTCCTTTCAAGTAGGGTAAATTTTCACTGAACCATAATTGTGGGAGAAAGGGTACGCAAACGATTTTTTTTCACTGTGAATACATAAAATAAATCGAACTAGAAATGACTTGTTAAGTAATTCGAAATTCTTTGCTTAAAATAGCTTATCATTGGTAAGGTAAATCATTCAGATTTGAACAATGCAACAACAAAGATTAGAAGGGAATCTTCATTTCAAAAAAACATCAGACATGCCAGAAATTTCTTCAATCTTTTCACCCCTCATTTGCCCGTGAAGGTTAAAATCTAAAAATCTTCGGAGCTCAGAAATGAAAGCGCCGTCATCCTGCTGGTCACGAGCCAGCATAGCCGGGGCAACTCGCTATTCTGACATATATGATTCTGTGGTCCATCAATTTCCAAACATTTGTTCCCCAACGGGGTTCAAAAAATGCCCATTTTTTGAAAAGGATTTTTCGTCATTTTTTTCGGGTGGGGCCCCAAGTTTATCCCCAAATACTACAGGAGGTCTGCGGATTCCTGATGGATTTTTCCGTATTTTTCCAGGTGGGATGAGGAACAATCCCCAATGCCAATAGCTACAGGAGTTCAACTCAGCAGTTGAGACGAGACCTTTCTTTCCAACGTCCTATCGGTTGGTACCTTATGGACTGGACCCTGGACCCTTTTTTTTGGTGGCTAGGTAGGTGACCTGCGGAAAGAGGTGAAACGAATGCAGGAGTGGATCGGACCGATGGTCTAACCGGTCGGACCGATGGCTGGGTACACTCTAGCGAGTTCAGAAAAACGAATGAGGATGAAGTGCTGGAAAATTTCCCATGGGAACAATAGGAAGCTATATACATCTTGAAATGGTGGATTTTATATTGTCATCTTAGTTTTTGGAGGGGACCCAAGTACCCAAAGCCCCATGAATTGAAAGTACATACATGAAAATCCGTCAAAATTTCAGGACACGCCGTGAAAAATGTCTACAATATGGGGCCACTCAGGGTCGTAAGTGGATGCTACATCCATTTACAACTGCAGTGACGAACGTAGGGGTGATTAGGAAACAAAAGTTACTTTGTAGCAAAGGGGGGGCTCCATACTAAGAACAACTGGTTCAACATGGGGCGATGAAAAAGTTCCCAGTATGTTGGTATGTCTCAATATGATTACCCCCTTTAGAACTGACATATCCTTTGCAAAATGTATGGTTGAATCGATGATTCATTTCGGACCTTTAAAAGAACGTCCCGAACTTCAGGGGACGAATTGAACGATTCATTTTTGCTGGGGGTAACTTGACTACATTTCCAACCTTAGTTCAGCAGTTACCCTAACCCCTGCACTCCTGAAATTCTTGCAGCCTGGAAAACACCATTTTTCCTACAGCAACGGGTCGCAATTGGGTTTGGGGGTGAGCACCAGCCTAGGCGGATCCACAATGGAAAAAATCACAAAACTGACTTCTTTTTCTTGGGATTTTTTTGGGGTAGCTGATTTGGAATATCCAGGATCAAAGGCGATGTAAATCTATCTTGTTCTCGTTTGAGTACAAAAAAAACGTGTCAGAAGGAACGTGCAACTGATTATTTTAGACTTTAGACCCAAAAATGTCTTGTTTCAGAAGAGGACGGTATCTACTTAGAGGATCATCCCAGGACTTACAAGTAGTTAGCTACTATGATTAGTAAGTCCCTGAACTGCGGTTATTCCCCTTCCAAATGGCCTAAATGGCAAATGGGGATTACCAGCTACTTGCTAAATGGGATTACCATCCTCCAGATTGGTGAAGTCGAAAAAAAAGTTGCTGAAGATGTTTTCTTCGCATTCTCCCCGGTCCTCACACAGTTCGCGAGTTCGACCCTGAACATTTCCGGATTCTCCCAAACTTCCCCCTCGGAAGCCACCAATTTTTTTGTGGGGAAATGAATAGAATCGTTGAGAATCTCTCAATTTCAACCATGTAAGATGAGGTCCTTTGAAAGTGGTTTATTTTCCCTACTTTTCTTAGTTCTTTTTTCAGTTGTAAGTCATCTAAGGAAAAGGTCGCATCCAATTCATGCAAGTTTCTCTCCCAGGATTTTTGGCAAAAAACAAAGTTGCAAAGGTATCCAGGAAGAAAACAGTGACCCAAGATCTGAGCAGTGCAGTCAACGTTATCTTTGCGTCAGGAGTTGTACAATGCTCCTGTCGCCTTGCGACACGCGAAGGAAATGAAGGTTGGGGTTGCTGAGTACTTCATTTTTCAGAGAGATGAATCTGAATAATCCTCCATCTCATCAACCTCCATCATCTTTCACATTGGTTTGGTCATAAAGGATTGATGGTAAATCCATAAATTAATGTTAGATCAGCTTGATAGTTATCTTTCCTCAGATCCATGGTAATTTCCTCAGATTGGTGAGGATTTACCATATACACCCTGGAAGATGAACGACGGCCGGAACCTGAAATGTTTTTTTCTGGAAGATGATTTTTTCCTTTATCAATTGGGGTGATTTTTAGGTTCCAGCCGTTCATCACCCGGAGTGTAAAATTTTGGCGAAACAAGTTTTGACGCCCAAGAGTCAAGTTTTGGGAAAAAGTTCCCTCCGAAAGGCGCAAACGATCAAGGATCCAAAAAAGCCCTTCGGATATATCTGAACCCTCCAAGGGGTGCCAAATTGATGTAGTAAGGCGTGCCATCAAGCAACACCCTTAGGGTTTAAACACCACAAGTTGGAGGGTGCTGGTATGAATATATCTCAATTTTCGCTGAAGGAAAGGACCATCTTTGATGAAGATATCACTAACGACCGGACTTTTTTCAACTTTTTTCAGCCATTCAAAAAAGGTACCCTCCAATGAACTGACATATCCCCTCAAAAATGGCATTTTGAAGATGATTTTCCTTTTCCCAAGGTGAGATATGCTAATTCCCTGGAGGGTATCCCCAACAACAGCAAAGGAAACTCATCTTCCCAAGTGCCTTTGGATGAATTGTGTACAGATTCCCGGCCAAGTGGGCCCCAAAAACCAGCTAGAAATGGAGTTATGGGGTCCTTATACAGGGCCTTCTAAATGGGTAGAGGGGTGAAAGAACCCTACTTATAGGGGTATTTCGGGGAGTGCAGTAAATAGTAAAACTGTATAAATTTCCAAAAATGCAGGTCAAAGTGAGACTATCAAAACTTAATCTTCCTGAACAAAATTGAAGAACATGTTCATGGAGTCATTTAGCAATGTCACTTTTTTGGTTTTGTCAGAAGATTGTTCGACGTCTTGGTTGTTTGATCTTGAGACGTTTATTGTTTTTTTCCCTACTATGTCAATGTCGGTTGTTCTTAGTGAATACTTGGATCTGTGTTGTAGACAAATTTTTACTTTTTACCACGAGATTCATCACCACCAAATCCCACCATTTGAGAGAATATTTCGCATCGAAGAAAGTCGCACATTCAAGGCCTTCCGATCTCACAGAAGAGCAGTGATCACATTTCTCCCTGGTTACTTGCTGTTAAAAAAGGGGGTGATCATTTCCTACCCAGTTATGTGGGGATGATTTCATATGCCATTATGTATAAGGATCCCTGTGTTCAACACCATCTTGAAGTTTCCATGGTGTATCTGCCGGCCTAGCGGCCTAGCTTGAAAACAAACCCTCAGTTTTGAAGGACAGTGACAGTATGAACATGGAGGTAGTACTGCTACCTTTAGGCCTAGCTTTTGGCACTAACCTCGCTTGTGAGAGTGTACCAAGGGGTATTCCCCCTACCCAATGAAATAAGGATGAAAAATGGGGGACCCTCAGATTCTGACGACAACCTTCAGTCGTGGATCTCTGATTTGTCGGCCTTGCTGGGTCGGATCATTTCTGGAAAAAACCTGGCCGAAACGAATTCGGTAGCTTTTTGCAAGGGAAATGGATATTTCCGAAAATAGGGGTACCCCCAAATCATCCATTCTAATAGGGTTTTCTATTATAAACCATCCATTTTGGGGTACCCTTATTTTTGGAAACACCTAAATGGGACCCCGGCTATTTAGGGAAACCAGCGGTTGGGTGAAATATTTTTTAGAATTTGGCCACAGAATTAAGCCCCGTCACCAGCTATGAATGGAGTTATGGGGTCCCTATACACGGCCTTAAAAATAAATGGGTTTCACTGGGGTGAATAAAACCTTTATTTATAGGGGTTCTAACTAGACTTTTGGAAACATACCCCAAATACCCCTGAAACATACCCCAGGCATTCCCAACGCCTCAAATGTAAGGAATTCCAAAAGATAAACTGTTGGTGATTCGGGTCTGGGGTATGTTCCAGGGGTATGTTGGAAAATTCTTAGAAGGTTGGTGAAATATTACCATCCAGGGAACTAACATATCCCCCAAAAATGGGATATTGAAGATGATTTTCCTTTTCCCAAAGTGGGATATGTTAGTTCCCTGGAGGGTAGACTTTTGGCCAGGAATCTGTGGTATGGATTCATGGGTTTATCTCGTTGATCCTCTGCTAGGATGTGCCCAAAGATGGCAGATCTCGCAGTTGCTTGGAGGAGATCACAGTCATTACTGTGGGATTTGGAAAGGGATTTGGAAAGGGATTTTCTCGCAAACGAAGGCGAAGGAGTTGAAAATGAATCTAGGTGGTGGCAACTCAAAAATTCTTTAGAAATTTTGAGCCCGAAAATTGGGGAAGATGAACCCATTTTGACGAGCGCATATTTTTCAAAGGGGTGGGAAAAAAAAACACCAAGTAGAGAAGGAAGGTTTTTGGTTTTTGTCACCCTTTTCTTTTGGGGGGGGGGAATTTCATATTATATGACCTGTTTTTTTAAATGAGACAAAGATTTCAAGAAACCATCCCTCCGCCCCATAGGCCAAATAGATTCCTAGACTTCCTGGGTTGAAACATGAACGGATAGTACCCCCCCGACGTTGAAGTTTGCGAGTTGAACACCCCTGAAAAATGATGGGACTGTAAGACGATCCTTTCCTCTTCCACATGATTTTGAATCACCAACATGGATTGTTTTGAACCAGGGAAATCACTTTCAACCCACATCAAATCTGGCAAAAAAAACGTCACAACTTGCGCTCAAAAAAATCTCCCAAATGCCCAGGAAAACGATATTTCGTAAACCTGCATTTTTTACCAGGCATTTAGAGGTTATTCCCTCACTTTTCAGCCTACATTTTGGTAGGTAGGTCTCGTTGGTTGGTTGGTTGTACTCGTAACTTTACCCCCTGAACATCCACCACGTTTCGATCCGAAGTTCGGGGCCGAAATCCTCAACAAAAAGCCGAGGTATTGTGCTTCAACCTCACTTTGCACAGGTGGGGGCCTGAAATGCTGGTGGAGAAGGAACAGCTGTTTTTTTTTGGCGATGATGTTGGATGATGTTGGATGAGGATGATGTTTGATGTTGGATGATGATGATGATGATGATGATGATGATGATGATGATGATGATGATGATGATGATGATGATGATGATGATGATGATGATGATGATGTTGGATGATGTTTGATGGTAGCACCAAACCTCTGTCTCCTCTTGAATTGATCCCCCCATTCACGCACCGCTTCCTTGAAGGCACCTAACGTCAACTCGGCTTCAGCGATTCCAAGTCAATGTCTGGTGCAACCACCACTACCGAAGGGGAAGGTCGGGGGGTGTTCCAGTTCGCAAGGGTGTAGATGATGTTGAAACTGGGTAATTCCAGCTGGTGGTAACTCAAATATTTTTCATTTTCATCCCTATTTTGAGGAAGATTTCCATTTTGACCAATATTTTTCAAAGGGGTTGAAACCACCAACTAGTGAAATACTTCAAATAGATTGAAGAAATAGATACAGAATATATGTATATGGATAGATAAATCGATACGCAAAATACAAACAAATAGACAAACACTTGAAATAAGAAGTGAAGGAAGTTATAGTCAGTTCAAACAAAACATAGCTATCGCAATGTATAGTCACTTGTTTCGCAATATGTAGTCAGTTTCCTTTTCAAAACTTCCTTACAATGGATCTTGTACTAGAATTATTTTCATGCAAAGATGGCAATCAACACATCAGGCACAATTTTGCTTTCCCAGTTGGCGCCTCGTTTCTATTTGGTTTGATGACCATGACAGTGAGGTTTACTATGGTTTATCTTCAAGGCCGCCACACCATCACCATCACCACCATCATCACCTCCTCCATCTTCTTCACCAAATGCCGCCAGGCAGCCAGCAATACACCGGCTTCCGCCATTCCAAGTGAATGTCTGGTGCAACAACCTGCAGTAAAGGAGGCACAGATGGCGTTCTGGGGGTGGATGGGTTGATGGGTGGGGGAAATCTTCCGTGCGGCCGATTTTTCGACCTTGTAATTTCCATGATAAACTATCCTAAAAACTGACATGGCAGTGGGAAAATTCCCCATTTTCAATAGCGAATACATCTTCAAAAGGTCCATTTTCGCCATATTGGTAAACCAGAGGGTAGCTATCTGAAGATGTGCAGGATTGGACTCTAATGAAGAGTTGGAGGTCACACTTGCTGATGTACAACATTCAGCGAAAACCATTTGGGAGAAAATGAAAAAGACCGACCCAAGAAAATTGTTAATCCTAAAGAGTGTTAGTTGAGTTAAGATTCGATTTTTGAGTTTCCAAACGATTTTTCCGGCTTTCTCGTTTTCCTCGTGGGTTTTTCTGAACAAATCACCGTTTGCCTGGAGGGTTTCAGACAGCCACGTACGGCCAACACCTCGTCTTCAACGATTCCACTGGAGGAGACGGTGGGGGGTGGTTTCGGGGTTGACCGCAGAAGTTTCGGTGGTTTTTTTATTCGGGTATTTTTTGGTGTTGTTGTTTTTTTTATAAGCAAAAAATAGTGTATATAAAGAGGTCGTGACTTACCGTAGTTCAATACATTTTTTTTGTGACACCTTTTTGTTTTTGGAATATTCAGTAGCTTCATATTGTTTTTAAACAAATATTTTAAAGCCAACATGTTTCCAAGCATCATGGGTTTCTGTTTGAATGCTTCAACAACATCATCAAATTCCAACAAAAATTGGCACCGGAAACATGGCGATCCGCCGCGCGGTGATCCAAAGCTTCAGGATAAACCATTCCATTGGATCCCAATCCTGATAGGATCCATGGGGCTGGGGTATATTTAGCTACATGAATGGTGGACTTTTATGGTAAAATGATAGGTAAATATACCATACCCCCAAAGTTTAACATGGTTCACCTGAAAAATGATGGTTTGCCAAAAAGAATCTCCTTTTCCAGGACATTTTTTTTGTTTTCAGGTGAATTATGCTAGACTTCAGGGGGTGTAGCCAACAACAATGCTGTTTGCCAGTTTTTGAGCAGCATTTCTCAAAAAAACATTTACATGTTTTTTCTAGTTTCCCCCGTGACTTCTGGACCACCAAATGGTAATTTAGAAGAGAAATTATCCCTTTTTATTTTATTTATTTCACGACACTTGGGTTTTAAACGTGAAATACGATATACAAGATAACTCACGCATGTATAGTCAATAGACTACATTATAGTTTCGGATCGAAGGATTGCGTAAACACGTTGAACGCATTGAATATACCACTACACCAAATATATAATATAGATATACATACACAACGGATTATTGTCTCTGTAAATTTGGGTTCAAAAAAATAAAATCATCCCCATCTTTTTTGCTGTTTCAAACCAATTTGTGTGTTTCTCTTTTTCCAAAAAAATGCCGTTTTTTTCTCCACAAACTCGGGTCAAACTGCAGCTCCCTCGCTTGGGTTGTTTGGGGCCCAGGCGATGGATGACGTTGGCCCGGTGACCAACGATGTTGGGCAAGAAAATTCGCCTGGTCGGTCCTCCTGTGCGACGACGCCGATGGTGCAACCACCAGCACCGAAGCAGAAAGTGGAGGCAGGTTGTTGTTTGGAAGAGCTCAGGTTGAGTGGTGCTGGTATACTTGGAGACATCATCCCAGGATGAAGTAAGTGGTTGGGATCGGGCCTTTTCCCCGTTGAAAAACGCCATTTAAAGTTCGCCCATGAATGGAAGGGGTCCCAGGTTACCCTATTCTTTTTAGGGGCGTTCCAACGATCACCATGACATTAACGACTGAAACAAGTCTTGGGAATGATCCTCTATGTAGTGGTTCAGAAATCTGGGGAGCACCAGTTGAGATGTTTCTGATGAAAGCCGGGGTGAAATCTTGGGGGTGTTTTTTTTTATCTGTCAGGATGCAATCGTGGTAAATGAAGGTTTAGGTTGGAATCCCCTACTCAAAAATGCAATGTCATCCTGGTGGTCACGATTGTATCCTGGCAGGGGGCCATACCCAACTTCTATCCTTGTTTTGTTGTGTTGTGTCAACTAATCATGGCAAGTCAACCTAGCCTCCCCCCTGTAATGTACCCCCACCCCCCAGAAATAGAAGGCCTTATGATCAGGGCTGATTCACCAATGGTTTCCCTTACTAAGGCTGGCTATAAAAAACCCTTACTAACCCTGAGGGGTGGTACGTTGGAGCGTTGGGCCCCCGGTTGACCAGCCATGAAGATGCAGGTGGAGTCCGCGGTGCAGAAGGAGCCACCGAAAAGTTTCGAAAACATGGACCCAAATCTTTTGCAGTTTTATTGGCGGTGATGAAGATTACTCCCCCGAAATTTAACATGGTTCACCTGAAAATGATGGTTTCCAAAAGGAATCTCCTTTTCCAGGGACTTCTTTTCAGGTTCCATGTTAAATTTCAGGGGTGTAGTAGCTATGTCAGGCTATGTTTTTTGAGAAAGAACACTTCCCTGAAACTAGCAGCAAGTTTGCCCCTGAAAATTCCAATTGTTGGAAGAGAATTGGCGTAATTTCAGGGGCGAGCTGTTTGTTTCAGGGACGCTAATTGTTATTAAAATGTCATTGATAAACCCAAAGAATGGATATCTATCCATCATGTGCAGGATGAAAGAGTTGCATTTTAGAGACAAGCTACTAGTAGTCCGGTGCAAGGATTTTGACTAGCTGCTCCCCAACAGTTGAAAAGAGTCTCACAGTTAAAGTGCTTTGAGGATATCTCCAACTGAGCAATGAAAAAAAACCTGGTTGTTTAGAGTATATAGGGGATTATACTACCCAGTTCTATAGCCATTATGATAAACCATGAAAGGGATCCCTATTAGCCAACCAGTGTCGTGGAAAGTAAAAGTGTTTTTTTTCGTGTCTCAACTGAGGTGAGCATCGAAAAAAACATTTCATTGTACCTTGAATCCATGTTTCCTGATTCATGTTGATTTCTTGGTCAATGTCCGTTAAAACAGGAGTGTTGACCACATATTGGTTGGTGAAAAGGTCACCGCCCAAATGCCTGTCAAATTTTTCAGTAGTTTTCGTAGAACGGGAGTCGAAAACTTGCCCAGATATTTCCAATAAGACTATATAGTACTTAGAACAAACCCCAGTTGTAAAAACATTGTAAATGGGTGTTCCATAGATCCATCTTCAGGGATGTTCCGCAGCCCATGGGTTTCACTCGGAAGCGTTCGGGGATCCACTCCGGGCAGGAAGAAGCGATCGCAGTGTCGCTCCGGAGGTTGGAAGTTTTTTCGGATCTGTCGGTGGGCGGATGGGTGTTGTGAGGTAAAGGCCCCTTTGGTCATCAACAGGTGTTGTTTTTTGGTGCAAAAATAATAGGCCATGTTACACATGGGGTCATTAAATTATATACCCATGGAAGGGGGGAATCAAACATCATACAAATCTAGGGTAATTTTGAGGGATTGCCCGAAAATAACCATGAAGTGTTTGGGTTGGTGTCCTGTAGTGGCCCCTGTTGCAGAAGAATCCCTGTTTTTTTTCCAAGAACACTATGATGTTCTTTTGAAATCATAAATCCCGCTACAGAACCAACTGGTAACTTGGCAAGAACCAACTGGTAACTTGGCAAAACTTTGATAGAAAATTCAAATTCCCTTTCGGGTTGAATAATGTGATGGTGAACTGTGTACCAGATGGTGAACTAGCTACCAAGAGTCGAATATAACTTTTATTTAGCAGTTGTGCAGTTTGACACCCTTCAGTTTTTGCTTAAGGTAGCTTCAAGCATCTGGCTTCTTGACATCCATGGGAGAAAAACAAAGTCATAAAATCCTAAGGATTCTGAAATTTGTTATATAACTCTTTTTTCAAAATGATTACTACACATCCCCGGTTCTTAAACCCAATGAGTTTTTCAATGATGTGTCTGGTGTCCTAGGAAAACCCCCCCCGTTGTTTTGACAAAAACGCCGCGGGGAGAGCTTTCGTTTTTGACATCGCTGGGGAGATATCGGGACCTCTCGGACCTCGGACCTCAACAGAGCCTGGATGGCAGGGCTCATCAACTCTCCCAATGCATTGGAGACACGGTCTCTGCCTTGCAGGTAGGCTGGCTGGGGCTACGGCGGAGTAAGGTGACATTTTGGTGGGAGAAGCAATTCTTCAAACAAATTCCGGTCAAAGTGAAAGGTCTTCACCTATGCAAAACTGCAATTTCCCATGGAAAAAGGTGAAGAGAAGAGAAAACAGTTTTTTTCAAACAAAAAGGGTACAAAATCCCAGAAATTTAACAGCTAAAAGCCCAATTGATCGGACCTTCCAGTCCCATTTTTAAGGGTGTTGTGTTGAAGCCGGGGAAAATGGTTCATTTTTTTATCCCTTCCGCAGATCTTCTCAAAGAGATATGAAAAATCGAGGATCGGAAACCTGCGTTCGCAAAAGCGGAGTATTTTTGTTTTACACTCTGGTAAACTAACATAGCGATTGCTGGAAAATGGGGGCCCCGGATTGAAGATGTATATATTTCCTATTGAAAAATGGGGATATTCCAGCAATCGCTATGTTAGTTTACCAGAGGGTACTTTATCCAAGCGGCATCCAAACCCGGATGGCCAAAACCCAAAAATGTATGGAAAATGCGGGTGAGCCTTTCAAATCCCGGCAAAAAGCTGCGTAAAAACATGATTTTCATCCAATTTATTGGGAAAAAACAACATCATGGTGCCTTTTTGGGTTTAAGAAAGCCCGTTTTTTTTTGGGAGGAAACGATTTTTTTTTGTCATCCCAAAAAACGAAGAAACTTCATCGATTTGGACGACCATCAGGAGACAGTGGCGGAATTGCGTAGGAGCTCGTCAGGCGAATTTCTGTGGCGTTGATTGGGGAAGGTGGTGAGGGAGGTTTTGGGCGAGGGGGAGAGCTGAGCTGCCAACAATTTTGGAAAGACATTTTTTTGTGAAAAAATGTGAAAACTCCCCCCCCCCCCCCCCGAAGTTTAACACTTCGCCCCTGAAGCACTGAAGGTTATTTTTCCAAATAGGAAAGCTGAAGCAGTTTGCCAGGCATTTTCCATTACAAAAATGTGTTGTTCGGTTGGCAATATAATGACCCCTGCAGGGTCTTCAATCCACACTTGACTCACTTGACACTTTGCCAACATCCAGGTTCCTTTTCCATGCCAGAGGTTGGACGGGAGGGTCTGTGTGTCAGGCTCCGATTTCGCTGACAGACAACAGCATAGAGGTTTTCATAGTCGAAAAGTGGGAGAAGTTTGGCTACAACTATATGGGTGTTTCCTAAAATGGTGGTACCCCCAAATCGTCCATTTTAATAGGGTTTTCCATTATAAACCATCCATTTTGGGGTACCCCTATTCTAGGAAACCCCAATATACTCCCCCGAAAAATGACTTACCAATGAAGGTTTGAATTATATCAACTCCCTGGATAGTTGACGTTACCTTTTAAACATATTTTCGCCGAAAATCAACCACTTGAAGGATGAAGGTATCCATGGGAGGAAGGGGAATCACTTGAGTTTGAGAATCCATCTTCTGAGCTTAAATTCTTATAGCCTGGTGATTCAAAGTGACCCTTTTGGGATGGTTAAGTGACCCTTTCAAGGGGTTAAGTGACCTCCAACTAGGGGATGAAAAGGGCACTTTGAATCACCTGGAGTTTTTTTTCTATGTATACACTTCGTAAACCGAACTGCAGAATTTTGTGGGCAATTTTCTAGTGGGGACATTTCCCTTACTTGGAGAATCATCCGAGTTAGTAAGTGGTTTAAGAACTATGGTGTTCGTAAGTCCCGTAGAAAATTGGGTTATAGGACACCTTCCAAATGGCCTAAATCTGGAGCCCATCCTCCAAGTTACGTTTTCATCCGGACCCCTTTGGGGCGATTGATAGTCACCAACGGCCTGTGAAGCCTCCAAAGGCCTTTGAAAGGCTCCAACTGGATAACCAAGAGATGAAGCAGAGGTGTGGAAGGGGTGAGATTTCCTGTATGTCACAGGGATCCTATGGGGGGTGGTATATTTACCTAACAATTTATATCATATAAAAATCTTTTTTTGGAATCATGTTTTTTTTGTTCGTAAAGAATAGGGGAAAGGGGTGGATGTTGAGAGGGCCATTGGTTGAAACATCATGTGATACTAGTGACATCGCAACTTCCCCTAAGTAGTTGATATGGGAGCCCCTTTAGGGGGTTTCTCCCGTAGTAGGCAACCCATCATACAGTCATATTTAACGCTCTTTTGGTTGGGTTGAATGTTGAAAATGTTGAAAATGTTGACCCAGTTTGTTAAAAGTCCCCCTATAGATATATAGCTTTGTATGGCCTTTTTCGGTGTTTTTTTACCTTCCAAAAAGGTGGACGCGGGACTGGTGCCATTGCTGGGTGCATGCCAGGCTCAACCGTTTGGAGACGCATCTGGAAAGGCAAGCCGAACTGTCAGTGCGTTCTTCCATGGCCAAGGACCCAAAGACCCCCGTGGCTTTTTTTTTCGGGAGGCATGGGATTTATTTTTTGGGGGGTGATGTCACGGTTTTGAAGATGAACAACTTGAGGGGAAAGGAAGTCATCTGTCATCTAAAAAGATGACTCTAAGTGAGGTTTAGAGCTCACAGCACGTATTGGATACGGGAACGATCACATATTCCCTCCCGTTTGGCATTTTGGAGTCGATGATCTTCCGGCTTTCCCGACGTGGGATACAGGTTGATGGAAGAAATCCTGCACCACCCTGGGATGTATAAAACCCATGTAAAAAATAAGATAAACTACCATATCAAATGGTGCAGGATTTCTGAACCATCAACAGTATGTTAGATCCCTGGGTGGCATTCTAGTTTTTTTTCTTAGATATCTTCTTCTAAATGGGGGATGAATTGGGGTTATAACCAACCCACTGATCCTAACTAACCTTTGATCCCAGCACTTCGATCCCGTCCATCCAAGGTGCGAACTGCTGGATCCGTTTTTTCCGCCGTGTAAAAATCCCAAAGGGGCGGGGTGGGTGGATGTTCAGCACCCGATGTGTCCAGGATCCCAACTCTCAACGTAGCAGTCCGGGGGCTCGCTCTGGTGGGACCCGTTTGTTGGGACCCGATGGGTTACCACTTTACCATGGTAGGAAAAGGCAAGGTCTCAATCAGGGGCCAGTAAAGGAGACCCATGATAAATCTGGGCACATCTTAGATGAGCCTTTTTCCCTTAGCTCCTTTGAGTTGACCGTGGGATTTTACATAGGGGACCTAAGGGTTGCCATTTTTTGAGTGGATCAAACACTTCAAATATATGGCAATCTTGAAGAATTTCCTTAATGATAGTGCATTGTTTTGGTTGGGGTCATATAATGACCTTTTTAAATGTGTCAATAAAAGGGAATTTTCGCTGAAAAACTCCCAAAAAAGAGGTTGGATTCAGATAATTTCTTTTTCAATTCAGTGGTTTTTACGTGAAGCATGTTAATTTTCGGGGGTGTATGCTCCAGACGCTTCATGGGACTGGAATATATACCTATACATGAATGGCTTAAAATCATGATACATGCATCGGCAAATATTCCAGTCCCATGGAGCATCTGGATATGGCTCAAGACTCTCAAAATCAGGTAGGTGTTTTTTTTATAATGTAGTGCTGGGGGGTTTACTCAGTTTACTGTATCAATTTTTGGGATTTCTCCCCCACTAAGAATTGACAGACCGTGAGACAATCTTGGAGTGATTGTGGGTGTTCCGAGAATCAATTTCTCAAAGAAACATCTCTCTTTTTTGTTTTTTTGGTATTCAATTATATTCAATTAGTATATTCAATGGTTTACACAAGAATGAATTTCATAAAGATCTCTTAAATAAACCTTGGGAAATTAACATGGAACCTACAAATCACCCATTTAGAAAAGACAATGATCTGAACCAAACCTCCATGATTATGTTCCATGTTAATCTTCAGGGGTGTACCAGCTGTTTTTTGCAGGATTTTCTCTGATTGAGTATCAACGTTGATTTCGCAGCCCAAAACATCGATAAAATTGGCCCCAACTCAGGTGCCGCTGTTCCTTCGGAACCCTCGACGGTGCGAAAATGGGGAAAAAACATGGGCATGACATGGAAAACTGTGTTGCAAGTGGTTTCTGGTTCCGGTTTGCGCAGCTCGTGCTCACGAAAGGTCGTTTTCAACCCAATGATCTTGGGGGAGCAAGTTTCTTTCAGGAGCTAGGTGATCGACTGATCGCTTTCCCTACTACTTGGGGAGCTATGTTTAGCCGTTTAGAATCTTCCAAATCACAGGGTAGATAAAAATCATAGACCCCACCGGCAGTCTCACCCCCAAACAGTCAGCAGAGTTTACCCCCTGAAAAGCTACGAAAATGAGTCTTCCGTCCGTCCCAATCCATTTTTGAGGGGCGTTTTTTGCAGGCATACCCTCCAGGGAACTAACATATCCCTCCAAAATGGCATTTTGAAGATGATTTTCCTTTTCCCAAGGTGGGGTATGTTAATTCCCTGGAAATTAAACTTCGGGGGGTGTATGTTTTATTTTTGTTGGATTCGAAGCAACAACAAATCTGTAGCTTAGAAGGTTGCGGGGGGGGGTGATATGGTCATATCATGTCATATCATGTCTAATCCACCAACCTGGTTTAATCAGGCCTTATTTCCGGGGGGGGGGGGGGAAGTACGGAGATGGGGGCGTTTGGTTGATTCGCCATAATCATATGAGCGCAATGAAAAAAAGGCCCCTGGTTTGGGGTATAGGGGATTACACTACCCAATTATATAGGGATTATTTCATAAGCCATTTTAAGGATCCTTCTTAACCAACCAGTATAATGGAAAGTAGTAAGGGTTTCTTTCGTGGCTTATATCAGAAGGAAAACTTCCCTTCCGAGGCTTGTTTCTAAGGTTGTTTCAACACACCTTCGGAACACACCCCTAAACCTTTGCCAATGGGCCACAAAGGGATTCCTTTCATAGTTGGCTAGGGGGATTGCCTGGGGTGTGCTCTAGGGGTGTTGTTCATTTTCCCTGATGATTTTTTCCTGAACGCCAAGCAAGGCAAGATTCCTGAAAGATGTTTGGTAATGATAGATGATGATGACCCTCCAAACAAAAGTTTCAAAGATGTGATTCTTCGGCTAGTAAAGAACAAGTGTTTCATCACAGACTCATCAACGATCTGTTTTTTGGGCAAAAAGTTACACCCTGCAAAATAAACGTGGAATATGAGTGTTAGTAGGTCCCCCTTGGAAAGAAACACCCTGAACATAAATTACAGTAGGTATTTCGGTGTTCCAAAAGATGTCGCAAAATGTCTACAATGATAGTGGGCTATATGTGTCATAAAACCATCAAGCTTCTCAAGATGTTACGCTCCCTGAAACTGACAGCAAGTTGCCCCTGAAAATTGGTAGTTTCGAAGATGAATTTCCTTAACAAGGGGCATATAAGGCATATTTTCAGGTGCTGTTAGGGAGTGTATGAAAATGTGTGCCCTTATGTACTTATATTGCAGGCCCAAACGAAAAACGAAACCATTTTTGTTGAGCTCTTATTCTTCCTGAAACTAACATTCTCGCTCCTCCTAGTGTGGCCCGGCCTAGTTTTTGATATGGAGAATCTCCCATTTTTTAAAAATAATGTAGAAACCGGATTTCTGAACCATCAATAGCATGTGAGTTTCATGGCAGCTTAATCTTCGCTGTCAGGTGCCAAGTCAACGGGTCGTCATCCAGAGGATTCCTTTCATCAACGAGGCACGGGGCCCCGGAGGTGAAATCCGAGGATTTTGTTGCGGAGAGTTCGGGGGGTTGAAGCTCGGTGAAGGTTTCCCTATAGATCCCAACTTCGGGGTCGAAAACTCCCAAGTTCTGTATACAAGCTGGAAATTCCCTAGGAATTCGTACCATTTGTTTTAGGTAACTGTGGACTGGTTTCAAGGGTTTCCAGTTGATGGAAATTAACGTCGTAACGGCTGTTTTCCATGCGTTTCTTTTTTGGGTCCCATGATATAATATACAAGGTGGGCCCTGAGCCGATGGTTATAAATGGAGTGAAATCGAAAATAAATGGGTAACTTGGGTTATACCCCTTATAGATGGAGATAGAACCCCACTTATAATTAGCACGGGCCCAACTTGTACATAATATTTAATATGTACATGTACATATATAATTTAGGTGCCCCAAAGCATGTAACATCAGTTGGAAAATAATCACTCCTACTGTACTATCTGGGCCGTGGAATTTTCACCTTTTTGATAAAATTGTGAAACAGCGTGAATGGCAGGACCCCAATATGTGTCATATTATTGTATATGATATATTTGTAGTTTTGTTGTGAATGGATGCCGTTTATCAAGACTTCATGCAACCCAACCGGCAAGTGATATTGGGAAAGGATTTTCCAGCACAGTGAATGATCTACGAAATTGTACCTCGAAATGGAGGGAGGCTATTCGGAGGCCCCTATCGAATCCAACTTTTCTCCCGAAAAAAATTGCAGGGTACAATGTGGGCCCCAAAAACCAGTTATAAGTATGCAGGGGTTACAACTCCAGTACACCCAAGTTACCAGTTTATTTTCGGCCATTTGTGGGGCCTGGCCCCATAACTGCATTTATAACGATCGGCTCGGGGCCCACCTTGAAGAATGACTTTGATCCAAGAAATCTCCAAGGGTCGGACCCACTGAACCAACCCCGAAAAAACCCTGAGTATCTTAACTAAGCTCGATGGCCACTTACGGTTTTTGACGGTTCCGTTGGGATTCGGCCTCGGCCTCAAGTTTTGATGGATTTGATGGATGGCAAGATGTTAAAAGGCAGCCCAACCCCCCCTCCAAAAAGTGAGCTCTGTTAACCACCTGAAATTCCCATGAAATGAAAACCTCCCCCGCCCCCCCGCCCCAAAAAAAGAATCACTACACATTACACCATAGTGAAAGTAGATGGCGCAGCTCCCAAAAGGTGGCGATTTGTAAGAGGCTATGATAAACCAATACTAATGGGAGTTGCTAGCCATCGATCCTTTCCAGGTGGTATATTTTGGGCGTCCCCTTTCCTTCCTTCACAGCCCCGCCGTCTTTTTCGAAGCGTTCGAAGCCGTCCAGGCGGCGGAGCGTTTCCGCAGCGGGCCCAGCGTGGCGGGTCCAGGACCCGCGCCGCCGGCAGTCAGGGCGTTGCACCTCAGCGTGCGGGAGCTCGAGACCTCCCGGGGGGGTGGTGGCAGTGAAGGGTGGCCCCTTGCAGCTGGGGAGATTGCTTTGGAGTTTGGAGGGTTGGATTAGTTGGATTGGTGATTTTTTGTTTGGGGGTAAAAAAAACCCTCCCAGAAACGAACAGTTTTTTCACCCTAAAAATGCATAGTCCACCCGAAAAGGACATGAACCATCAAAAAACCAACCATTGGAATTTTCAGGTGCTATGTTTATTAGTTTTAAGGGAGGGTATTTATTTATCAAGATATTGGGAACAATAATAAGAGGACGTTGAAGAAGTTCAATGCTTCAAAAAGTGTTGATTCAACAGAGTCAAGTGCCTTCACTTTGGTTTAGGATTTTTTATTCAATGAAAAAAGATAGGGATTGCAGAGTTAGTCGCTTAAAAGAATACATCTCACTGAACCTTCCTTTTTGGGGTGATGTTTTAACTCACCGTTTTTTTTTGTTTGGGTAAGATGCTTTACAACATTTTCCAGTTGTTACTTTTCCTCCCAAAAAGACTCTTCATGAAGTCCCAAATCGTCATGGAGACTTTACTGGAAGGATTGACCAATTGACCTTCTGACCACGTTTCTTCGGTGGCTTAGTAGTAGTGACTGTAACGATCGCTGGGTAAGTTGGGTGATTTACAGCCTATTTGGGGGGGACTTAAACATGAACTTTCCAGGGACTTGATTAGTTATAATCAAAGGCGAATCTAAGGGGTCCGGGCCCCTGGCCACTGCCACCTCCCCAAGACTGCCACCTAGAGGATGACTAGGTGGTGGCAACTCAAATATTTCATATTTTCACCTTTATTTTGGGGAAGATTTCCATTTTGACTCATATTTTTCAATTGGGTTGAAACCACCAACTAGATGATGGTGAATCATCCCTTACTAAGGGTCCCCTTATTTTTCGGGGCCCGATTTCAAGAAGGGTGGCATTGGTGGCATTGGCGGGGGTGTGGGACCCCAAGATTTGCCATGATATTGATAACCCAGTATGGATAAGGTCCATGTAAGGGAAATCCTACGGAATCCAAAAAAAAACCTAAAACAACCGAACATAAGGTGACCAACAAAAGCCATGTTTGGTACCTGAAACTCTTGGGAAAAAATATCTTGCCAGGGCAATCCATGCATGTCTTCTGATACGTATCCCAATTTTCCCTTCACCAGGCACTCGGTTGGTAGCTGGAAGATTTCACAAACTTCCTGGAAGTCCTTGGCCACCATTTTTACATAGCAACGGCTTTCCGAGCCACCCATTTTTCAAAAAACGGGGTTTTTCATCATCCAAAAGGAACCATCACCAAAATCATGGCTGGTTGACCACCAACTTTCCCCTAACGTACCCTCCCCAGAAATGAGGGCTTCCCCTTAAGGTCGGCGATTTCGGAACGGGGGGGGGGTTCCGTTTGCTAACGGGGCAAGTTAACTTAGCCATAATGGGCCATGAATCAGTTGGGGTTCCTGGGGGGGGGGGAATCTCTGCTGAAAAAAAAATCCCAGTTAGGTCGCTGGGTAGTTAAACGGATGATAACTCCAATATGATTCAGGCCAAAATGGCCGTCCATGTCAGTATCTGAGGGACAACCAAAATTCATCTCATGCGGTCATTAAGACTTGAACCAAATCCTGAGTGACAACGTTTTTCGGCCTATAAATATCCTGGGTGGTTTCAACTGTTTTTTATTTTCACCCCTAACCTACTTGGGGAAAGATGATTCACCCCAATTTGACGAACTAATATTTTTTCAATTGGGGTTGGTTCAAAAAAACCACCAACTAGATATATATATATATATATATAATCACCTACCACCTATTAAGGGAACCAAAAACAACCATTGAAAATCACAAGGAACCCATCCTTTCACTGTTTTCCCTACACATTTTCCGCCCACCGCTCGCCCAGGGTCGCGCGACCTCTCCAATGCCCAGGCGCGAGTTTTGAAACGAGTTTGCCGGCAGAGCAGGCTTAGAATTTAGACAAGGATGGGCCCAAATGGGTGTTTCCGAAAATTAGTGGTACCCCCAAATCATCCATTTTAATAGGGTTTTCCATTATAAACCATCCCATTTAGAGGTGATTTTCAGCTTTATATGGATGTATCCGAGATAGTGGTACCCCATTTCACACCCCCAAGTGCTGATCACTTTTTAGTAGGGTTCAACCCATGGGTTTGTTGGGGAAACCCACCATTTTATGGAAACACACCCAAATAGCCAGTTCTAAAGTTATAAGTGAATTTGAAAGAACTCTTTTTATAGGGGTGAAATATACCCAGTGAAACCCAAATAGCCAATTGAGCCACGAAAAAAAAAACCTTATTACTTTCCATTGTAATCGTTTTTTTTTCTTGGGATGCCTACAATGGGATATAATAAACCCCATAACAAAGGGTAGTATAACCCCCTATATACCCTAAACAACCAGGTTTTTTTTTCATTGCTCAATTATAAGTAGGGTGAAACAACTCCATCCAAAAAGGGGTGAGATATACCACCAGTGAAACCCATGGATTTTCGGCCATTTCTGAAGGATTATTTCCCTCCATTTAGAACGATCGTTCCACCATTTTTATAGGTTCCATGTCCCTGTCCTCAGCTGCACGGAGACAGGTTTCTTTTGGGTTTCCCAATCATTTCCCATATGAAGGGTTGTAGCCCTACAAGCCTGTCTATGTGCAGCTAAGTTTTGTTTCGGGGGGGTGTTAACTAAAACATCACCGATTTAGCGGTGCTTCAAATGATGAGTGAAACATTTATTTGTTTTAAGGGTGATGCTTGACGGGGGACACGCTATATAGCAAAGCCTGTGAAGTGTACGTAGTAAGCCGGTACACATTTTCTAGTGAAATCTTTCATATCCAATTGTAATTTGGGTGATGCGTGGGATTTACTGGGATTATAATTGCCTTAGAACGGACCAGGAAACCCTTACTGCGATACTTTGTGAAGGGAGGCAAGACGCGAAATAGTTTGAAGCGTCTTTTGATCTTTGGCATTTTTCCTAAGTCTTGAACGGAAGGGAAAAGAAACAAATACATAAAATGATATTGGAAAGTAATCCTGAATTATCAATCGTTTTCCAGAAAGACACAGTTCTCCATATGTTCTTCGTTCTAAAGATTATTTCATATAATTTTTGCACATGAGTGAAAGAACGTCTTGTTTCAATAATAGAAAGTTCTACTTATATTATAGAACAATTAAATATATCATGATCGTTATTATTTTAACTTAAAGACGATTTACCTTTAAAACAAATATCCACCTTTTAGTACAACTTTAATCAATAATCTAATTGAAAAAGATACCTCAGAAGACGTATTAGATAGAAATAATGATCGTTTTTTATTTACATATTATACTTTAACTTTTATGGATCATAGCGAATATAAAGGAATTATAAAATCAGAGGGTATTGTAATTCTTTCATATTAATGATTATAATTTCATTTTTAAATAAAATTACAATATGCCATATCATCGTTAAATGTAAAACCATATCTTATATTATAATCACATATATTTACAATATTATTGATATTATTTATATCATTAATATATTTAATTTTGAACAATCGATATAATTTATATCAACATTATCTATATTTAATTCATTTAGATTATTATTAATAATAGACTTTATATTATTAATGTTACTTATGTATAATATCTTTGATAGATTATAATTATCATAATTAGCAAAATTATCAAATATATTATTTTCAAATGTACAATTTGACATATGTATATTATTTATCTTACAAATATTCATTGTTGATATTGTATCATTTTTTTTTGGCAAAAAACTTCGCGACCTCGTCGCACCCTTCTGATTGTTGCTATCCTCTCTCGTTCGTTCTCGTTCGTGTGAAGATGGCTTCCCTAAGCTTGTTCCCAGAGATTGCTGAGCTGGTTCGCACAGTTATAGGTAATATAACAGAAAAGCAAAATTGGCACCCAAGACCGCTTCATTGTTCTTGTTTCCCAAAACATCCATTAAAAGTGTTCTTTGGTGCGTACGAACATCATTTCTAAACCTATCGATTGATTGCATCAGCGCCACAATGCGCTGCCCCCGAGGCCTCACCTGGGAGCGCGAAGTGCGACCCGTCGGGGGAAAGGCAAGCTTCTCCATTGCTCCGTTCGCACCAATTGAGGAAGGACCTACACGTTGGAGTGTGGCACTCTGGAGTATTTTTCTCCAGAGTTGTTCCAATCCAACGGCTATGCGTCACTTGGCGAAAAAATACCGATGCGATGGCTAAAACATCTACATTTTTTTAGGTCCTGTATAGTATACATGTCCCTAAAAATGAATCATCGATGTCAAGCCTTGCTTCGATTCAATCCCCCACCAGGCAGAGATTCAAGCTTGTGTGACCAAGGTCTTTTGCGACTGCGTCCAAAAAGAGGGCCTGAAGAACGGGATGCTTGAGAACGACGCGACAGGGGAGGCACACAATCGAGCATGCTCCTGCATGCAAGCAGCATCTAAAAAGTCTGCCTTGATTTCGCATCGCAGGCGTTCCTAGATACATCTACAGGCGAAGCGCTGCAAGACTGGCTGAGCGCCACGGCCGCCGAAGGGGTGGGACATTCTAGGGGTTGGAGGATGCTGGGAAATCATTTTGGTTTTATGTCCAGGGTCCAGGGTGATAATTGTGTTTGAGACATCCCCATAAAGATAATCAGGACCATAAAATGATAAAAAGGAAAGATCTACAGAGGGGTTATAGTTCCTACCAATGACATAGGTACTCATGCTACCTCAAAAAAATATAGAAGGACAATTTGTGAAATGGCATAGCCAAGAAAATTTAAAAAACTGCAGGCATTTCCCATCCCATTTCCTTCACCGTTTCTTCGTTCGCTTGACTTGAGGTTGAGATGTGGAGAACACCAAGTTCAAGGTTCAACTGGTGATGACGACAACAATGGGTGTTTGGGTGGTCAAGTCTTCACAGGAGGTCAGAATAAATGGCAGAGATACCAAAAGGTGGGTTAGTAAAGGATGCTTATAAACCAATCTGTAGGGACTGTGCGGACAACTTGACATTTCTTCGAGTCGGACATTTGGAAACAATTTCAACCAGAGTTTGAAACAACTTCAAAGTTGGATTTTTGAATGTCCTCCCGCCCCCTCTTTCTGGATTTATATCTTGATTGCTTGACTGCATCAGGTGTTTCTTCACCTGAGTCGCATCGTGCCCATCATCCCGAAACCGTCGGGCTCACTCAACTTGAAAGTTTGGCTGTGGTGAACCCGCAAGGTTCTTCGTTTAGGATTTTTGGGGTCCTTTCCGTCATTGGCGGACTTAAGGCTCCGAGTTCAACTTGCTGCAGAGTTGGTTCTGGCTCTTCGTTTTACAAATGACGGGTGCGCCAAGATGTCACTTACGCAGGTGATGCGTACATCCGGTTGGAAGCAATGAAACTGATCATCTTGTTTTTCATCAGATCCATTGAGACACCTTTTGAACAAACACCCCCATGCGTAAATTTAACTTGGGTCTTAAGGGGTCTGTTCGAAAAGTGCTGTTGAAAATTTGTTAGAATATTCAACTCGGTTTGGAATCTGACAATATTATCCTTGCGACATTTAAGTTGGGATGACCATGAACTCATCAGGCCTGGTGATTCCATTTGCAAGAGTTCACATAGACAATGCAAAACATGGTGTAGAGATGGACAAACACAAGAACATGTAAACAAACACAAACTTGCAGCAGTGTCCTGTGATTAAAGATGATGTGTTTACATTGTGGCATTGAGTTAGTCTTGCTACTCTCCGAGGCTCATCAGCTGCGGTGGGTACTTCCAGCAAATGCAGAGCAGATGGTGCAGGACACTTTCTTACACATACTCAGCAAATAGAACTACACACAGCAGTCAATAAGTTTGTCTCATGATTCCTAGGGTCCTAGATTGAATGCAAATGGCACAGTTCGAATTGGCCTTGATGATTGTTATCTCTTGTTTGTTGCACAAGAAAGGACGGTTTTTACAGCGCAGATCGGAAGGGGAAAATGTTTTGCAGACATGCTTCTTACTTGGAGCTATTTCTGCGGGAGGCGGAAGCAATCGCAGAGAGTGGGAAACCTACGTCCGTTGCTGTGGCTTCACCATCGATCCGCAGATGTCCTGTCTCTCTCTCTCTCTCTCTCTCTCTCTCGCTCTCTCGCTCTCTCGCTCTCTCTCTCTCTC
>DF239453.1:0-35222 GCA_000507305.1 Breviolum minutum Mf 1.05b.01 | reverse complement strand
TACACCCCCGAAATTTAACATGGAACCTGAAAATAATGGTTTCCAAATGGACTTTCCTTTTCCAGGGACTTATTTTCAGGTTCCATGTTAAATTTTGGGGGTGTAATTAGTAACTCAACAGATTTCCCGGATTTTGACAATGCTTTTTAATTGGTTCCCTCGACTTCACCAGGGACGTTTTTTACCTTTCACACAAAAAAAAAGGGGTTTAACACACACACAAACGGAACTTCCAGTTTTTCATTTTGGGCAGCCAAACATTTTTTCCAGCGCAGTTTTTCATGGTCCGTTTTCCAAAATCGCCGAGAAAACCAAAATCCCACACCGCGATTTCAGGTGCAAAGATCACAACGGTCAACGTTGATGAATTTCAGAGGCGAATCGGATCGATGCGAGATGATGCGAGGGACATACACATTGGCCGATGGCCTTTTTTTTTACATGGCCGAACATTTTTCAGGGGGGGAAAAACTGGGCGTTTAAACAAAACTCCACTTATATGGAGTGAATCTTCATAAGATAGTTTCAACACAAGCTTGGATTTGGGTGGTTTTGGGTGATTTTTGAGCGGATTTTGACAAGTTTAGAAAACCACTGTCTTTCAGCGCTGGTGAATCCCCACGAAAATTGCACAGACCTCCCCAAAGAGTGCCGGATCATCCGAGGACGGACGGATACGTGGTCCATAACTCTGGTGATGGTTTTCGTCCCGTTTCAGGATCAGGTGGTTTTTTGGACCCCTTCCATTTCATGGCCGAATTTTGTAAATGGCTGGAAAAAATTCGGGGGGCCCGATCCTGGTTATGTCCTAACTACTCCGTCCTGGGGTGGATCCTCCAGGCAAGCAGAGGTGCCATTCAGGCCGTTTCTAAAGCTGACAGCAGCGACATGTCATTTGTGACGGACACAACAAACTCCGGAAGTCCACTTAGCGCCACCCACCAGAATCGGATTGGATTTTCTAGAAAACCTGGCCATTTTGAGCTGGCAAAAATCGCTTCCGACAAAGCCTGAAAACGCAAAGATTTCTGGCCTAAGTCCAACCAGAACCAGGAGTTACAGGTTTTTGGAAAACATGTCCCTTTTTGTGGGGTTTGCTATACATCACATTGAAAAGGTCCTGACAGTCCTGATCGAACTTTCATCCGTTTTTTTTGTGATGCAAACCTTTGTTCAAATGGGATTTGGAGGGGAGGGAGAGAATTCCCTAATCCTTCCGACGCTTTCCCAGCAAAATTCACCGAGCCTTTTTGATAACAAAAAAATCCTCCCATAGTCATAGAAGTGGAATTTATGTGTCCCTGAAAGATGAGGTTTACTGTTTACTGTCCAAAAGGGGTCCGTTTGAATCTAGCTGGTGTTTTTTTGAAATTTTCACCAACCTGGGGAAATGATCCAATTTGACTATCGCATATTTTTCCGATGGGTTGCTTCAACCACCAACGAATAATCCATTTTCCACTTGCAGCATTGTTGGAAAAAGAGTAACCCCGGTTAACCCTTTGACTCCCCCGTCCCTTTCAATCAACCCCTCCCTGACGTACCCCGCCCGAAATAGCCGACCTTATGATCAGGGCTTATGAAAACCACATTGGTTTCCCAAAAAATAAGGCCGGCCACTAAACCTTTATTAAACTGAGGGGAGGGTTGGTTGATTAGCCAAGTGTCACCAAACATTTCAGGTGCCAGAAATGGAGGAATCCTCATCTAGATTCAATCTGTATTAGGATGGATACGGCTTATTTCTAAGGGGAATACCGTTCCGGTGAGCTTGGTTGATCGATCAGCCATCATTTTGTTCGCGGATGAATTTTAAAGTCACCTCTTTCCGCGAAAAAAAGTTGGTCCAAGGTGGTTGGAACCACATGTTTTTAGGTGGTTTCACGTAACGTCCTTTCGACCTGTCTATGGAGGTGCAAAAAACCCCATGGTTTTCGCAGAAGATTTGGGAGGGAACCCATTTACTGGGTGGTGGTTTCAAGCATTTTTAATTTTCACCCCTATTTGGGGAAATGATCCAATTTTTGGCTAGTTTTTTTCAGATGGGTTGAATTGAAACCACCAACCAGTTTGTTTTGTCCGGAACATTGGAAAAAGAACACCTGAAAAAAATTGGAGGGAACATTCTCTCCAAAGGCTTTTACACGCCGTAAAAAAAATTAAGAGCAAAAACCTGTGAAAATAGGGTTTCCCAACAGAAAGGATCCTCCTTTTCAGATCATCTTCCAGTTCCCAATTTTCAGGGGCAAACTTGCCTAGTTACACATGTCGACAAGGTAAAAAAGGGTTAACAACCCTTCACAATGCGAAAATGGTTGGGTGGGCCCCTACAACCAAACCCTGTCGACATGTGCAACTGAGCTTGCCGTTAGTTTCAGGGAGTATGTATCAATATATGATGATGACTGGTCAACTGGTCAACCTCCCCCTATAGGTACCTCAGTCAGAAATATGGGGCAAAAAACCAGGCCTAATTGAGGGAAACGAGGGAAACCCCATGGTCAGTTTGTACATGGCACATATCCCGTCCCCAAAAAGGTAGGTTGTTACTACAGGGCGGCAACATAAACCAATACATGCTATATAACTGTGCCATCTCTTCACCGTTCTTTCCTGCCACGGGAGGTTGGAATCAAGCTCCTTACCTCACGACCAACTTCCGCACGTTGTGATGTTTTTCGCGAATCCACGAGGGTTGGACCTGAGGTTGACGTAAAAGGGAAGGGGGTGTAGGGTTTCACTGAGACAGAATGAGTGACTGACTCTAAATAAAGAAACATGTTTTTTTTTTCTAGGTTGGCGAAATATGAACAAAAATCACCTAGAATTCCTAACCATTATATTGGTTGTGGTGGTGTGATTTTTAATTTGGGGAGGTCTAGTGGTGTGTGGCTCGCATGACCACGCAAGGAATTTATCAAAAGTTGTCATATGTTAAATGGGAATCAATATACACCTGAGCAATGAAAGAAGCAGTGGTTGTTTAGAGTATATATAGGGGATTATATTATTCAGTTATGTAGGGATTGTAACAAACCATTATAAGGATCCCTATTAAAAACAACCAGGATTCAATGGAAATTAAGTCTTTCTTTTTCTTTTTCGTGGCTCACCTTGCTTCAGATGTATCTTCCAATCTTCATATATACACCTGGGTGCAAGTGTAGTAGGTAGCGTATGATTCTCGAAGCAAAGGCCAAGGAAAATATACCTAGGATCTACACCCCACCCAGTAACAGTATCAAAGCAAAGGTTTATGTATAGATATCCCCTACCAAAGATGTAATGATTTCTCTTGGTGACTGACATCTGGTGGTGGGTGAACCCCACAAAAAACAGTACCTCGGATAGATTCACGTGGTTTTTCCAACTTTTTTGCCCAACAAAAGGTCATGGAAAAATTTACGGTCCGCCTTTTGAAAAGTCCACCCACTCCAAATCCTGGGGATTTGGGACGGACGTCCCGCAAATCCGGTTTTGCATTGATTCAAAGTGAAGGAATCACCAAAAGTTTCACCTAAAATGGAGGAATCCTGAACCTTATAAATAAGGCCATTTTGGGGCTGGTTCTCCCTTACACAAGTCGTATACATACAGCTTATGTAGGAAAGTAATTACCTTCATTTTAGGTACCTTAAATGCTTGGTGAAAGGCAATGGTCATCAATTTTGGATCGGCTTAGACTTTGAAGAGGAAAGATAGCGACGAAACACCGTTCGCCCCGTGGATGGGGGTTAAAAAGGGGCCCTTATACATGGCCGAAAATAAACCGGGTAACCGGGCTTGCAACTCCACTTATACTTGGTGGCTCATGGTAGTTACTAACTAGTTAGTAAGTTGGGTTATAAGCCTATTTAGGGGACTTATCAACCAACTTACAGGGGTTAACCATAGTTACAACCCAAGTTATAATTAGTTACTAACTACCATGAGCCACCAGGTAGGGGTTATATAATCTTATGGATGATGACTTCCGAAACTTGGATTTCTTGAGTTGGTGATTTTTTACGAATTTTACCAAGGGAATCATAACGGGGTCCACCATAAGGACCAACCGTTACATGGGAAAATCGGGCCCCTAAAGATTGACAGGTAGCAAGTCCCTTGGTGATTTTTGGGGTTTCTCCAATTTTTTTAGGGTTGTTTCAGGTGATTATGGCAGACCCTGGAATCATCACCATTATTTCATCCCACCATCAAAGGGAGGTCCGATTTGTTTTGGATGGAACTTTTTGAACCCACAATCGCAACCGAAGATTAGATGCAAATCCAAGACCCTAAAATAGCAAGTTGTATTCCATGATGGAAATTTTTGAATGCCTTGAACACAAGTTGCTGTGAATTTCCATCAACTTTACCCCTCAAAACAGCCACAGTTGCCTTAAAAAATGGTACACTATGTTTTTCCAGGTGGAAATTTTAAGAAACACCCCTGAAGAAAAAAACGGCTGGAACATGTCATCATTCATTGAGGTTTGGAAGTTCAGATGATCATTTTCCTTTTCCAAATCATGGGTGATGGCTGTAGGTTCCATTATTTTGTTGATGGTTTCTAACCCCGTGGTCCGGTTCGAAATTTTCACACCCATGAAAATCCTACCCATTCGGGATGATGTGGGACATCGACATTCGACATCGCGACGTTCAAAGCTGGAGTCCAAATGGGCGGGGGGAACTGAAATGAGGTTCCCCACCCCAAGCGAAACCCACCCAACTCAAAACTGACCGCGAGAGAACATCCAGTGGGTGGAAACCTCCAGGGTAAGAGGTGCTTGCTGCCTGCGTTTGTTGCCTGCGTTTTTCGGGGGGGGGTGTTGGGGGTCGAGAGTTTAGTGTAGGACACAATCTGAATGAACCACAAAAGAGCAGTAGTGTTTTTAAAATTTTCATGCCCCTATGAGGTTGGAAGAGGTTAAACGGTTACCCGAAATTTCCCAAAAATCATGGTTTTTTCGTGGAAAATGGGGTGCAACTCCAATATTAGTATTAGTTTCCTTTCATTTTAGTGGTGATTCTTCCACTTTTCAACTTCAGCTTTTGGAGTCTTTTTTTTGAATGGATTTTTTCCGGTGATTCTAATCCTAAGAAGGAGCATGACAGTATGACACAAATAAGTTTTCAAAATGCCTTGAACCTATTGATGGCTCAGAAAATTTTTGCAACCAGTTGAGATGTATGATGTATATGAAACCCTGTAAATCATGGTAATTATTGAACCAGATGAACTGGTGATCGCCCGATTTCGGAACCATCTACTTATACATGGGGATTTATTTGGGTTATAACCCACTTAAACGAACCTTTTAAACTAACTTTCTCAAACATCCAATGCAAATAGAACTTTTTTCTCATGCTATATCTGGATGGTTCAGAAATCCGGTAAACTCACCAGTTGTGGTTGGAAGCAAACATCACCATGTTTCATAGATAGCAGGTGGTGCAGGATTTCTGAACCATGAATAGTATTTCTCGAGTTTGTTTTGTAAGACTACATAGGGGCCGAACATATCGGTGATGTTTTGTTGAGCTCTTCGGGAAGGGTGAATCTTCCTCGTGAGATTTCTTGCAACTGGATGTAAACTCCTGTAAACGAACCTAGCTAGCTGTAAAAATCCATCGGAGCAATGAAGAAGCCCTGGTCATTTTAAGGTATATACAGTAGAGGATTATACTACCCAGTTATGCGGGGATTATCATAAGCCATTATGTATAAGGATCCCTATCAAACAACCGACATAATAGAAAGTAAGAGGATTTTATTTCGTGGCTCATCTAATTTGGATGGCAACATCTTCAGGAAACTAACGGAGATTTTCCATTTAGCAAAGCGACATGTTCGTTTACCTTTTTGACATCTGGACATTTTGGACATTTTTTAGATGTACTCCCCTGAAAATTAATCATATGGAACCCCAAATCCATGAAGGTTTTTCTAAGGTTGTTTCAACACACATTTGGAACACACCCCTAAACCTTTACCAACGGGCTATAAAGGGATTCCTTTCATAGTGGGCTAGGGGGATTGCCTGGGGTGTTTTAGTTTCAGATGATGACTTTCCATTTTCAAACCAGGTGTTTTTTTTTCAGGTTCCTTTTCGCCATTCCTTTTCGTCATTTTGGAGCATTGGACCCGTCGGAGGTACAGGTCCCCCAAAAATCCAAGTGTCATCACTACAGAAGTTTCAGGTACCAAGTAATGTCAACCCCGGATTAATAAACCCCTATAGTGATTATTAAGGGGGGTTCCCCCAAAAGTGCTAAATCCCCTTTAAAATGGGAACGCCCCAATTAGACAACCATGGGGTTTATTAATCCGGGGTCAACATTACCAATAAAGGACGCAAGGCTTCGGGCTTCAATGGTTGGTACATGGGTTAGTTATAACCTCCTTATACATGGTATATTGGGGTTATAAATAAGTTAGTACACTCTGGTAAACAAAAACATAGCAATGGCTGAAAAATGGGGGACCCGGATTGAGTCGATGTATATACTGTATTTCCTATTGAAACATGGGGGATATTCCAGCCAGCAATCGCTATGTTAGTTTCACCAGAGGGTACTTAAAAGAGCACGAATCCTGGGTCGCCTGAATTTTTGTTTGGCGATTTTTGAGGAGATTTTCGGTCCCGGGTTTTCCCTTAAAGGGCCTGATTTGGTGAAGGTGAGAATTCCGAAAATTTGAAGTACACTCCGGTAAACTAACATAGCGATGGCTGGAATATCCCCATTTTTCATAGGAAATACATCTTCAATCCGGGTCCATTTTCCAGCCCGCTATGTTAGTTTACTGGAGGGTGAGGGTACCTGATTTCTGTGTTGGTGATTTGCGAGTGGCAAATTCTCTTTCCGACCTCCTTCAGAGGTCACCTTAAATAATGGTGAAAAGTGAGGGAATCCAACCCCCAAAATCCCCGAAGAATTTAGGTTTAGGAATTATACTCTAGGTGGTGGTTTCCAGCAGTTTTTTGGGGGGCTGAATCTGGGCTATGACAACCCCTAAGTGTTGGATGAACCCTGGATGCCCAACCAAATCCATCCCCCAACGATCCCACAGATGGTAAGTATTGATGAACGGATGGGGTTTTCCAAAAGGATTGCCTTACTAACGAGGCAAACCTCCAGATCCTGCAGTACTTGGATGTGTCCCAGGAAGTTAGGAAAAGGTTAGTAAGTGAATTGTAACGCCAATATGACCCATTTATAAGTAGGTTATAACCCGCTAATCCTAACCATTTACTAACTTCCTGGGACATCCAAGTACTTGGGTCCCATTTCTTGTTTTTTCCGTTTTGGAAAATGGCGGCAAAAAGCCAGGATTCTTTTTTTCAGGATGCATCCCATCCAGCATATTTTTTGCCGTTGAAAAACATGCAATAGGGCCGGCTTGCAACATCTTCAGATCGCCGTTTCGATTGAAAATTGGCGGCTCAAGGAGCATTGAAAGAGATGCTCCCGTAGGGTTTCAATTCAATTTTCTTTGGGCTTTTCCGCCGAGTGGCAGGTGAAGGGGGTGTCTCAAAATTTCCCAAATACATAGGCAGACTTTCTGAAAAAAACATCGCGGTCAGAGATTTCTGGGTGAGTTTTGAAGTAGAACAGCGGATTAGATTTTAGAAGAGAACCTACCAGGTGATTCAGTTCGTGAACTTTTTGATCCCTAAACGTTGGGTTGGTCACCACTTAGCAACCTTTGAGTTAATTCGGGTCACGTTTTCACTCACCGGGCCCCAAAAAGGTCACGGAAATTCACAGAATTGCCAGGTAGATTCATCTTAAAAACTTTAGGGCCTCCTAAAATTCATTTTGAGACATCCAGGGTCCATCCAGTGCTGAAAATCCTTCCTGGTGATGATTGGCAAGTCGTGCAAAATCCTCCAGAGATTTGAGATGATGCCTTCCAGAATCGTTTCATGAAAAGCCATGGATTTTTATTGAGACTTTTGCTGCTGCCTTCAAGCAAAGAAAATCTCTGAAAAATTAGAAGATCCTGAAACTAGGAGGGTTTTTGAAAAACAAGTCAACTGAATAACTGAACTGACTTTTTCGGATTATCATGGCTGGTCTGTAGTGGTTCCATTCGTACTTCCATTTTAGGGACGTTACATTTTGTCATGTACATCCGGTGTGTTTTCATTGACACTGGTTATTTGCTGTAGGGGATGAAATACTAGCCAGCTATTTGGGGAGAATGATACATAATAAGCCGTTATAAGGATCCCTATGAACCAACAAGGATTTTGAACGTTGCCCAATTTTAACTCAAAGCTCAGGTGACTCGAAAGAATGGGACAGATTTCTATACTCCTATCTTTTAGAAAGTCCTTTATCATAGGCAATTTATCTGGGCAATTTATAGCAACCAAACCGCCGAGGTCACCCCAAATGATGGTGAAAAGTAAGGGAAATCCCTTATTTCATGGAAATCTAGGTTGGTGAAATATTATTCCATTTGGCCAGATTTATGAGTATCCCCGGGTATCCGTGACGCAACTCGGATTTTCAAATGGTTTCATGGAGTCGAGTCGACTTGGGATTTTTGTCTCCCTTGCAAAGCATAGCAGCTATCGACCAAACGAATAGCCTGGTTAAAGGAAGGTAGGTTTTGGGGGTGGTTTATTAGATACTTGGAGGATCATTCAATTTAATAAGTGGTTAATAAAATTGGTTAGTAAGTGGCTAAGTAGGGTTGTTCCCTTTCCAAGTGGACTAAATAGCTTAAAAATGGGGGTGATCCTAACCACTTAGAAGTCCTGGAATGCTCCTCCAAGTAGGGGGGCCCCCTCAACATGTTGCGGATTCACATTTCTCATGTGACTGGATTAAAACCTAGGTGGTGGTTTCAAAGATTTTTTTGATTTTAACCCGGATCCCTGGGGAAATGATCCAATTTGACGAGCATATTTTTCAGAGGGGTGGGAAAAAACCACCAACTAGAAACAGACACCCAGAATTTTCCAAGAACATGGACCACTGGTTGAAGAGTGTCCAGAAAGTGGATTTCGATCATGAAATTTGATTTTATGTCAGGGACCAGGCACTTAGAGAAGCATTAAAGAAAAGACTTACAATCATGTATTTTGTATTATTTTAAGGACCTTTATTAGCTTCACTTTAAAGTCTAACAAGACAGCTTGCCTGCTTTTTTTTCCATGTCTTTTTCTTGGGGATTTCTTGAGGTTGTGAACTAACTTTTGCACTACTATATATAAGGTTTTGTTTTGTTTGCTTAAGATCAACGTTTCTGAAAGTGAGTTTTGATTTGAAAGATTCCAAAAATGATTCGGATGTCTATTTGGAAAAAATGAGATGATCTGGATGTTTCAACAATAAAAAACACTATTGAGATTGGAGGATTAGTGAGATTTTCCGTGGGAATCTAAGTCAAACGTTCAAAAGCTCAAGAGCTCCCAACGAAATTAACAGCCCAACACAGAGTTTCCACCCTACTTGGATGTCCCAGGAAGTTAGGATCAATGGTTGGTAAATGGATTACACCCCCGAAAACTAACATGGAACCCCAAAATGGAGGTTTGGAAGATGCTTTTCCTTTTCAAAGGGATGATTTTCATGTTCCATTTTAGTTCTCGGGGAAGTATGTCCCCAATTAATCCCCCATCTATAAGTAGGTGAAATAACCCATTGATCTTAACCTTTTACCAGCACTTCCGTCCCGGGACATCCAAGTAGCGTAACGGATCTCCAACTGATCATTTCACCCTGGTTGGTGGGTTTTATGGGATGAAATTTCCTACCCAGTTATGTAGGGATTATAATAAACCATAAAAGGGATCCCTATTAAACAACCAGTAGAATGGAATGTCAGCCAAGGGTTTTCCATCACTGCTCAAACGGTTTTCAAGAATCATCTCGGAAGTGGAAGTGGAACGTTTTCAGTGTGCCATGCGCTTTTTTGATGTGCGATGAGTAGCCATGGTTACGGGGCAGCGTGTCATGGCTGAACATCTAAGGGGAGGGTCGGGGGTGAATGTTGAAGTATCAAAAGGAGGGAAAGTCTTTAAAAAGCGATGTGAAGTGGAAATATCGACTACCATTCCTCCCATAATCTATCCAAAAGCAATCTTTCCCAACAATGGAAAATCACCATTATTAATAGGGAATGCATCTTCAAATGGTTGTTTTTCTATTGTTATGTTAGTTTTTGGGGTGTCTACAGCCACGAAAAAAAAAACACGGACGTTGGAAGTAACAGCTGCAAAACAAAAGCGGCCATTTAGGTTGAAACCACATTTTTTCAGATGGAGAAAAACTTCCGTCCCGAAAAAAAAGTCCGAGTCTGAACTTACAACAGCCCCCATCCACCCCACCCAAAAAAAAACATATTATGGTTACTTGGAGGATCATCCCACTTCGTAAGTAATTAGTAAACCCAATTTATAGGCCGAATCTTGTTTCAGAATAAATTGTTCACACTTACAGTTAGTAATTTTTTGACTGGAAATGGATTTTTTTTTTTTGAAACTCATTTTTTCGAAGGGTCCCAGCAAAGCTAGACAGACCAGACAGGGTTTACAAGGTTCTGCAGGTCGGCAGTCAGAGTTCAACTTATGCAGAAACTGGGGTGAAATTGTTGACGGAAGAAATCCGGCTAACCAGTTGATAGATATATAGTTTATCCCATTATTTACAGGGTTTCACATTCCAGGTGGTTGTTTGGGATTTCTGAACCATCAACAGAAGGATTTTTTTTCTTCTTCTTTCTTCCCATCATCATGTTTCATATCCGAGTTTTCTTTTTAAAACACGTGGAGGGCTGGTCATTTTTCCATTGAGGTATGATGGGGGAGAGGGTTCTGGATGAATGATGTGAAGTCAAAAAGGGTGCTTGGTGAAATACATGAAAACCCCCATTCCAGATTGTGGTGGAAATTTTGATCAGATGCATTCAGTTTCATTGTAATTCAAGCAACATTTTTAATTTTGACGTTGGTAAATTAAAAGATATTTTTTCAAGCCAAACACCAGGTTTAATATCCCCCAAAAAAACATCAATCACCAAGGGACACACACACACACACACACGGATGACATCTCCCTGTGAAACTCAGGTTTCGTTCCCCGCCCTTGGCTGCTGTACGTATCCGTCCGTGGTTGAACAATGAGGCGCCCATGAGTTGGTGTTGACCTTGGCGAGAAAAAATCCCCCCAAACAAAATCCCAAAACGTGAGTTGTGAAGGTCAGGCGGTCACCGAGAAGAATTTCAGTGGTGCCTTAAAACGGAGGAATATCCTCACCTATATAAGCTGTTTGTAAGGGGTACGTGATACGTGAAGGAAAACCCACACCCCAAAAATGATGACCTGATAAGGTTCCCAAACTTTAGGTACCTGAAATGTTTGGGTGGACAGGTGGACCCCTAGGATTTTTTTGGTACATGGAGTGACATGTTTTTTTTTTCCGGGCAAAATGGCTGAAAATCATATGGACACCTTAGGACCTTGGTTATTTTTTTTCACCGGCATAAGTGGAGTTAGGGGCCCACAACATTTGTAACTGGAGTTAGGGGGCCCACCTTCAAGGGACAAATGATGATTGAAGGGAAGCGTGAAGGGCGTGATATGCCCATCATTGAAGTGGTCAAGTGAGCAATGCATCAAAAAACCCTGGTTGTTTAGGGTACGTAGGGGCTTATACTACCCAGTTATGTGGGGATTCTTAAAAACCATTATCAGGATCCCTATGAAACAACCAGTACAATTGGAAAGTATCCGAGTTTTTTCTTTCCTGGCTCAAGTGGTGGGTTTATTTCCCCTCCTGAGAATGATCACATAGGCACTTTTGAGTCGATGATTTTCCGGCTTTCCTGTTTGGTGGGATGTGTGAGTTTTTTGCGTATTTGGATGAGATCTTGTTGGGTGGTTATAGAGGCAGTTGGTTTTTTGAATAAGCAGAGCCTCTTGAAAACACAAATTCGAATCTCATAAATTTGGTTGCAACATGAAACCACCAAGATCAGCTTCCAACATTGACATTTGATCGAAATTACGCCATTTGCATAAGGGAACCAAACTATGGGCATCTCATGGGAGTAATTTGTACCAGCACACCAACCCACTACTTCGCAGGTCATCCCCACTTATAAAACCCAATTGGTGAATAACATCTCCTTCGACCTGGGTAGGGTTAATGTCAAGCAGATTATTGCGCTCCATTCTTTATGTGCTTGGGGAATCAATGTGTTCATTTTGTTCATTTTCCACGATTGCATCCAAAAGACACGAGAATACACTCACACTAGAGTTTTGCTAGCATGATCATTGATTACCACATAGTCTTATAAGAATACCATCCCTGAAACTAACAGCTTGCCCCTGAAAATAGTCCATCCCGAAAGGAAATTTATCTTCCAACCATTCATTTTCAGGGGCGAGCTGTTAATTCCAGGCAGGGTACACCCAATCTTTTTTGGTCCCATTACAGTTGACCTTGCGATGATCAGGGTTGAACCCTTGGCTTCCCTTAAGGCCAGCTATTAAAGCCTTATTAAACGACGGAGGTACGTTTTGTTGGGAAGATAGGTTCTTTAGCCATACAAAAAACGATGGAAGTCATCACCGATCACCATGGATTCACCATGGAGATTTTTTTTCAGGGGTCGGCCTGAAATGGGAAACCATTTTTTTTTTTGGGAATCAAACTTGATACAAATTTTATGGCAATTTTGAGGGACTTCCCGACAAATATATAATGCAGCGGGTCATTTTTTTTTGTTTCTCATTTTGAAAAAAAGTGAAGGTTTAAGATGATTTAAGGGTACTTTCTTTTTTTGTTGGGCCCATCTTGCCATGGTTGGTTGGGTGGTTGGTTGGTTGGTTTGGTCGGTTGGTTGGTTGGTTGTGTTGGTTGGTTGGTTGGTTGGTTGGTTGGTTCCTTATAACAATGGATCGTTTGGGGTTGGTGTCCTATAAGTCGACCCCCTGGTCAATCTTTGAATCCTTCGAAGGATCCATCGCTGGAAAGTATCCGTGTGGCCACGCACAGTTCTTCGGTGCCGGGGGTGGTTGACTTCTTTTGTTGGGATCTCGGGGCGATTACCATCATGATGATTATGATGATGATGGCGACGATGATAATGATTTGGGTTTTGATGATGATGATGATGATGATGATGATGTTGTTGTTGATGTTGTTGTTGTTGTTGTGGTTGTGGTTGTGGTTGTGGTTGTTGTTGTCGTTGTTGTGGTTGTTGTTGTTGTTGTTGTTGTTGTTGTTGTTGTTGTTGTTGTTGTTGTTGTTGTTGTTGTTGTTGTTGTTGTTGTTGTTGTTGTTGTTGTTGTTGTTGTTGTTGTTCGTGATGTGATTAATGATTAATGGCGATGATGTTTGACAATGATTTGATTTTAGTTTTGGCCAACTACGAAGCGGTGCCATCTACTCTCAAGGTGGTCTGAAAATACACTCCCTGAAACTGACATGGCACACCACAAGTCATCTTCCAACCATCATTTTTTTTGGAAGTGCTTCTGTTCGTTTAATATGTCGTAAACCTGCTGGAAGAGGAGATGAAGCTATCTTAGCCACAATTATCATCAAATTTCCCCCCTGAAAACTAACATGACAATTGGCAAATCACGTAAGGTACTAATAGGAAACACATCGACTCATTCATGGTGGATCTTCCAGTCAGTGATGTAACTGAACTCGGGTGTGGTGTTTCCAACCTCTTGTACCGGAGACTGGTATCCATCCCCTCAATTTCAGGAAAGGACCAAACCAACCTCCTGGAAACTAAGATATACAGATATACAGATATGATTTGGGTGTGGCCCCTTCCCAGTAACAGTGGCAAATAAAGGTTTATAGGGATTCCCTACTAAAAATGTAATAATCCTGGTGGTCACTGTTACTGGGAAGGGGCCATACCCAAGATATGATATATACATACACATGCAATTTATAGGGACCAACTTGGCGGCTGGTCACCCCCAAATGTAGCGAAAGGAAGGGACATCCATTATTTTGGGGTATCTGTGCTAGGTGGTTTCAAATATTTTCAAGTTTCACCTCGATCCTTGGGGAAATGATCCAATTTGACGAGCTTGTTTTTCAAACGGATTGAAGCCACCGACTCATATCCCCTTCCATAACCGTCACTTTTGAGTCGATGATTTTCCGGCTTTCCCGGAAAGAGCGTAGGCTATGTGATCGCCCTCTGTACAGTACATCTTACCCGCTGAGGGGCTCTGCTTGGAGGATCATCCCAGGACTTGTAAGTGGTTAGGACCACCCCCATATATTAGCCATTTCTATAGACCATTTGGAAGGGGTCCCACAACCCGATCCTTAGGGGACTTACGATCACCATAGTTATTACTTGAAGGATCATCCCAGTTAGTAAGTGCGCAGTAACCCCCATTTAGAAGCCATAAAAAGGCCATTTGGAAGGGGAATAACTCCAGTCAGGGGACTTAATAACAATCACTTACTACTTGAGATGATTCTCCAAGTATTACATGATCCCTTAATAAGGCCTTATTTCTTTGGGGATTTACTAATTGTAGACCACTGATATCCTACCTGGGGATGATTCTCCAAGTACCCTTGGTCAGGCGTCGGCAGCAGTAGAGGTTCGAACCCAGGTGCAGAGGGTTGCAGGTGGAAAGAGGTGTTTTGAAGGGAGCCTTTTGAGCGGATTTTTCCCCAACAGCAATTGCTTTGGGGTCTTCAGCCATAGTAAAGGTTTCGGGGAGGAATCGCTTTCGGACTCTCTATGGTACTCTGGGGCAGATCCGTCTTGGGCTGCCAAAGGGTTCCACAAGGTTCCACCAAGGTTCCAGCAAAGGTTCCACCAAGGTTCCAGCAAGGGTGCAGCAAGGTTCTTCAAGTTTCGTGGTGTCTGTGGTTCTCTGGCGCAAATCCGTGGTTCGGCCTTCCAAGGTTCCGTGGAAGGTTCACCAAGGTTTCACCGAGGTTCCCCCATCACTTCTTTAAACTGGTCTCCCAGTTCCTCAACTCTTTTTTGCATTTTCCCGAACAGCGTTAGCTTTAGAGTGTTCAGCCATAGTAAAGGTCTTGGGGCAAAATGACACGTCTGTCCTCTTGGATTCTTTGCAGCAGATGGCTAGAACCTCCCAAAAGGTTCTTTGGAGCAATACCGTTTGTAACATTCAAATTATTAGCAGATATATCATTTGTAACATTTCAATCATTTCCAATTGCAACATCGTTCAATGCAGTAATATTAACATCAACCATAAGATTTTGTTTCATAGTTGCATCATGGAGAGGAAGAAGAAGAAGAGGAAGAGGAAGAAGAAGAGGAAGAGGAAGAAGAGGAAGAAGAAGAGGAAGAAGAAGAGGAAGAAGATGAAGAAGAGGAAGAAGAGAAGAGAGAGAGAGAGAGAGAAGAGAGAGAGAGAGAGAGAGAGAGAGAGAGAGAGAGAGAGAGAGAGAGAGAGAGAGAGAGAGAGAGAGAGAGANTGCATCATGGAGAGGAAGAAGAAGAAGAGGAAGAGGAAGAAGAAGAGGAAGAGGAAGAAGAGGAAGAAGAAGAGGAAGAAGAAGAGGAAGAAGATGAAGAAGAGGAAGAAGAGGAAGAAGAGGAAGAAGAGGAAGAAGGAGGAAAAGAGGAAGAAGAGGAAGGAGAGGAAGAAGAGGAAGAAGAGGAAGAAGAGGAAGAAGAGGAAGAAGAGGAAGAAGAGGAAGAAGAGGAAGAAGAGGAAGAAGAGGAAGAAGAGGAAGAAGAGGAAGAAGAGGAAGAAGAGGAAGAAGAGGAAGAAGAGGAAGAAGAGGAAGAAGAGGAGGAGGAAGAAGATGACAATATCTTTTCCATAATAAAAACCTATTACCGTTGCCATTTTGGCTCAAGTCTGAGAACTTGAGCTTAAAAGAACCAAGAGATTACTGAGATCATTGTAGGAAAATGAACGGTTGTACTTTCCGTGACCTTGAGGATATGAAAACTGGCGATGCTAGCACCGAGGATATCTTCCGAGAGTTTTGGGGAGTTGAAAACAATAAGGACCACCAGTACACTGGCCTCGATAAGCTTCGCTTTTCGTTCTCATCTTCTGCTTTTTCTGGCCGCATGGATCGCATGGAGGCTTGATGATGTTCACTTTGCTGACAAAAATAGATTTTAACATACGCAATCTAGAATTGAAGTTGTCCATGCAGGACATCACCTTCGTTAACGCCCTCACCGGCAATGAGAAGATATTGCACGTCCCCCTCCCCAGTCACTTGGCTGCATCCTAGTTAAAGCAGCAAAACAGTGTCAATGGGGCAGTCACTTAAGGTTCAGCCACGTTTTGGCCACTCCGGTTTGCGCAGCCGCTCACGCAAGCTTTGCACGTGCAACCTCCACCGTGTGATCCTCTTCGTGGAGACCCAGGTGCGGCATTGCCACAGCCATACGTAGAAATGACATTTCAAAGCAATGTTGTGATGCTGTCAAGTTGCAACCTTGGCGACAAGGTCCTGTATGGCATGTACCACTGGAAGAAGTTGGGAAGCCCTCGTCGAGTTCACTATGTGATCCGACATGGCGTTGCTTGCCTATACTATGATATTGATGCTTTATGGTTTTTTCCTCACTTCCACTGATGGCATGTGCCAGCTGCCCAACATGTTTTGAGTTGTTTTCCCCTCTTGAGCAACCGCTTTTGAAATTTGAGGCCCAACTCGACCGCAACAGTGGTGAGCCGCGGCCAGAAAACCGGAGGCAAGGGGGATTTCCGTCTATCGTTTTGAAAGCCGTTAAGCTTTTGGATCTGTAATTATAATTTTAACGATGATGAAACTAATACTAATATTATTAATGATTCTTTCGAAAAAGAGAATATAGATACAAATACTAAAGAAGACATCACGAGCAGATACATAGCGAGTTTCACAAATATTATTGCTATCTTCCGATGCAAAACAACAAAAATGTTCTTTATTTATTTCATCTTTCTTTTTCTTCTTCATTTTCATTATTTCATTTTTTGCTTTTCAATTTTACAAAACGGTTGATCATCATGATGATCGCATACATCACTATCATCTTCTTCCAAATGATCAACTGAATCTTGTCTTTTAATGACAGGCTTTGGTGGTGATGGTTTTGGAACTGGTTTTGGCACAGGAATAAAACGTGAGGGTGAAGGGTTTGATAAATCAATGAGTTTAATATTTCCAGTTTTTGAAATTAGCGCTAGAAAATCTACTTCGTACTTGTCGTTTATGTTCTTTTGTACACGGTCCTCTATCCATATTTACTCCATCTAACCAAGTCATATTTGCAACATCATGTTCATCATAAGAACCACTGCCTGATTGATCATCCCATAAAGAAATTACAAATACCATACCATTTTTGATTGCTTTGGTTAAACTTTGAATACCACCAAAATTTTCAAAAGTATTTTCAGTTGTAGATTTATTATGCCATTTCTGGATTGATTCTTTAGTCATATCACCACCTGGATGTTTATGAACTTTACCATCTTGTTCATATAATCTTATAATTGTATGTAAAGGGTCTCCAATAATTTGTGTAATTACAGAAAATGGTTTGTTAGTAAGTTAGTATCAATAGTTTTTCCTTTACCATAAAATTCTTTAAATCCTTGTCTATATGAATTAGCGTCAGCACCAGGTGAATCACATTCTCCATCTATACAAGGAGAAGAACCAGAAATGTCAGGAGAATCAAGAACATCACCACCACCAGAAATACCAGGAAAACCATTATTGAGAAGATCAGGAACATCACCACCACCAGAAATACCAGGAAAACCATCAATGGAAAGACCAGGAGCATCACCACCGCTACCACCAACAGAAACACCACCACTGCTATCAAAAACATCAAGAACATCAGAAGCACCAGAAGCACCAACTGAGAAATGGCTGTTGCTTCAGAAAGGGTTCTGTGGAGGGTTCCACTAACCCTGTTCTTGACATTTATCTCACAGTCTCCTCCTGGGGTCAAAGTTTCGTAAATTGTTGACATGTCTCACTCATACAAGTCCAGTCCACAGAAAACGACCCATCATGTTGTTGCTGTTGGGATATTCTTTGGGCTTATTTTTTTTTGAATGGTATACACCCTGGAAAACTAACATGGATACCCCGAATAGCCATGTTTGAAAGGAAATACATTTTTACCAAGGCCCGTCATTTGTGGTATCCAGCCGTTAATTTTCGGGGGCGTATGCACGTATCGCTTGGGGTCTGCCTTGAAAGGCAACTTTTGGGGTTCCACATGATTGGGCAAATTATGACCGAAGTGGCCATATTAAGCCGTCATGTATTGGTATGCACAACATCGCATTAATAATTTGTACCACAATTTTTTGTAGTTGGTGATCCGTATTAAACCATCACCTTGCCACCAACTGCAAAGGGGCGTTTTGTAGCATCCCAAGTTGAATACGTTGTATGTGTTTATCTTTTATATGATGGAAATTTATGAAGACCTCTTCATTCTTTAGAGAAATATCTAAGACAATGCAGGCGCATTCTCTTATACCCTTCAAATTAGCATACCCTTTTGCAACAAATAAAAGCACCAGTTTTTCAGTGTCGTGGCCAGGGACGCTGCTGGGCCTACCCTTCGCACTTTGTTTTTTCACCGGAGCATCCGCAGGCGTGTCGACTGGAGAGTGGCGGGGAATTGGGTCAACTGAGGTCGGGTCCCCTTTTTTTTCTATGTTCTATTGGGAGATTATGCTGCCAGGTGGTGAACTTTGTTTGAATTTGTCCCAGCTTTTGGAAGAATTTCAACTTTCCATTTTGTCAGTAGCAGCTACGAATATTTCCGGACTTTGCTGCGAAGTCGCCAACAAAAATATAGCCGGTGCTCAGCCGATAGCCGATATCAGCCGATCACGTTAGTTTCAAGGTGTGGTAGGAAATAACTTTTGGCAGTTGGTTATGTGAATCTGCTGAAGCCATCCTGCTTGGCACTGTTACTTCAGATGTTCCTTCAAAACGTGGGTCATAGGAATTCAACCAAGAAAACAGGCGTTTTCTCCGTCAGAAAAACGTTGGCGTTGAAGCCATTATGTATTAATACCGTCAGTCTTTGACACATTGATTTTCTAGGGTAGTAAAAATACTTGGAGGATCATCCCAGTTAATAAGTAGTTAGTAACCCCCATTTATAAGTCATAAAAAGGCCATTTGGAAGGGAAAAAACCCTACTTAGGGGTATTAGCCACCTACCTGGGATGATCCTCCAAAAACCTCGTACCTTCTCTGGAACTAGTAACTTCACCCCGGTGAAAATGGATGGTTGGAAGATGAAATCTCTTTTTTTGGACCACAGGCCTCTTTTCAGGATTAAACTCGCTGTTAGTTTCGGAGTGTACTTGGAGGATCCCATTTAGTAAGTGGTTCTTAACCATGGTTACAGTAGTAAGTTTCCAAATGGCCGAACTTTGTGGCGTTTTTAAATGCGGGGCCCGATCCGAACCACTTACTAAGTGGGATGATCCAAGTAAGCACCAACACATCCTTCGTTTTGATGCGTACGTCTCGTTCGATTTCTTGGATTGACCTTCTGCAAGGAGTAGTTCTCAGAACGGCTGCTGTTTGGCTCTCCCGTAAACTCAACATTTGGGGACCAAAAAATCACAGTTCTGAATCTGTTTGATTTAATCTGTTTAAAAACAGGCTTTATTAAACAATGGTTTTCATAAAAGGAATAATTCTTATATCTATATATATACATACATATCATATTTATATATTTCTATATACATATGTGCAAGGACCTTTTTTAAAACGTTTTGTTTTCTTTTACCACGATTTTTTTGCCCCCCCCCAAAAAAATTTGAGGAGTCCCACAATTTTCCCATCAAACGTCCGCCGGTTCTCACGGGGGAACCGGCAAGGCGTGGGTCTATAAGGAACTCTTAACGAAGATCATTGGTGAGGCGCGATGGAATCCCGCCCGTAAATCAAGGGGTGATGCATCCCCGGGACTCCCTTACGGACAATGGGAGTGGGACCCATTATGGGTTAAGCGGGACCCATACGAGCTTCCCATATCTTTAGGGAATTCGAACATGGGAGGGTTGTATGGGAATGGTATTTGGAAAGGGGGTCCCATTATTGGGGGGTCCCTGAAAATCCCACTGACTGAAGTTTAACAGCGAGTTGACCCGTGAAAAGGGACCGGGCCGGAGGCCGGATCCCCTTCCAGTCGGATCATTTATCAGAGCTGTTAAACTTCGGGATTTTTTGCAATTTTCTGGGTTGGGTTACCGGGTTGGAGAGATAGGTCCGTTGCGGAGATGAGTTGGGAAATGGCCAAATTTTGAAAAAAGCAACCGAAACTGCCAACAAAAGTTGGTCACCCACCCCTGACAGGTAGTCTTGGATGTGTTTTTGTTGGGTGATTTTTGATCTTTTTACCTCTGGACTCGTAGTACCATGGGATGAAAAATCACCATCAAGATCCCACCATTTGGGAGAATATTTTTTGGAACTTTTCCGAAGCATCTGAAGCAAATCCAAGTAGTTTAGGACCAGGGAATCCTCCCTTACAGAGCCGTCTAGGAAGGAAAGCAATTTGCCCAAGATAGGTGCTGTGGAGATAGGAGATACTGTGAAAGAGCTTGAGAATGGATCTTTGGTATTTCCACAGTAGGAAATGATTTTAGCCATTGTATACAAACAACACCTGGGTTGATGTATTTTTTTTGCTCAATTTTTTGCCGTCGAAGAATTGCGCCAAATGTTGTTTCCAAAAAACTGCTTTGGCTCTTGGGGGTATCACCCGAGCTTTACTTTAGTAGCACTTGGCATAATTCTCTGCCAAAAGTGCATGCTTTTGGAAACTTCTATAAGGGTGTTTCCTTAAATGGTGGTACCCCCAAAACACCCCAAAATGATCATTTTTAGTAGGAAAACCCATGGTTGTTGGGTACCACCATTTTAGGAAACCCCCATAAGTTGGCATGAACACATTTTTTGAGATAAACAAACAAGTCTCCTGAATATCAGTTATGGCTTGGGTGTGGTACATGTTTAGGATCGGGGATTCCAAACTAAACCTTCATATTGCTACCTATTATATCAGGGGTTTATCAAATTACCCGTTTTGGAAAGTGAAGGTTTACTAGGTGGTGGTTTCAAAACCTTTTTATCTTCACCCCGATCGTTGGGGAAATGATCCAAATTGATGAACATATTTTTCAAATGGGTTAGTTCAACCACCAACTAGAGAAAAATATTTGTTCAACCTAATTGTAGCCTCCCCCCAAAAATAACATAAGCTTCTGAAAGTTGATGGTTGGAAGATGATTCATTTCCTTTTAAAAGATGGTTTACACCCTGGTAAACTAACATAGCAATGGAAAATGGACCCTTTGAAGATGATTTTCCTAGTGAAAATGAGGATATTCCATTGCTATGTTAGTTTACCGGAGGGTAAAAGATGGTTTAAGATGATCCCGTACTGATTTTTAGGCCCATCTTGCCACAGTTTGGTGAGTTGCGTTGCCAAAAGGCCATTGCCTCTGGAAGGGGCGGATCGATCTTGGTCTGTGGACCGCCTGGGAGCGGAAAAAGTCGGGAAAGCCCAAAGGATGCCGTTTTTTTTTTTGGGAGATATACAGAAGTTGGGAGTTCTAAAAGGTTGTTGTTGTTGTTGTTGTTGTTGTTGTTGTTGTTGTTGTTGTTGTTGCTGGCGGCGGCTGCTCGGACTCCGGTTTCGTTTACAACTGGTGCCCGCAGCACCTTCTGAACGTATCCTTGGCTACTGGAAATCCGCGTGCTGCCGGCCTGTTCTGGTTTTTTGTGGTGTTATACCCTCCCGAAGTTTAAAAGAACCCCTGAAAAGTTACCGAAACCCAAGAGGAAAGTAGTCTTCCAACCATCATTCTTGAGGGGCGAACCGTTAAACTTTGGGAGGGTAGCTCTTTTTTACTGCCTTTGCCTTGGTGGTGATGACAGCGCGCTTTGCGAGAAGGCAGATGCAGCACATTTTGATAAATATATCTCGAAAAAAAAAAACGCGTTTCGCCAAGCATTCTGCGCCTTTCGGTGGCGTTTCACGTCACCCGAAAAGGCAGCATGTCACCTTCAAAGCGGCCCGAAGACGAAAAAAACCACAGGGAAGGTCAAACGGCCCGAAAATTCCCCCCAAACGCGAAACGCTCACCCGAAAAACAACCCACAACCAGACGGTTGGTTGGAAAAGATAAACATGGCAGCCATTTTAACGGACAATGTTGATGCACTCAGTGCACGAATTGTTGGTATACAGAAAATAAAAGACCCAATCCACACATTTTCGGGTCCCGTGTTTCACTACCCAAGGTTTCATGGGAACCATTCAGCACGACTTGATGCCGCTTGCTTTTGTGAGGTCATACCACTTTGGGCTATGGTACGGGACACCCAGGATTGGAGCGGTGCTGCTGGTGGTTATGGTTATGGTGTTGTTGATAAGTGCACTGGATTGTCAAAAGATGTGTTTTTTTTTGGATGAAAAAAGTGGACTGTGTCTCGCTAACATTTTTTTAACCCCTATCTTTTGTACTTAGGATACAACAAAATCAGCAATGAACTCACGTACTTTTCCTGCTGAGCAAAACATCTGTGATTCTGCGGGGTTTCCCCAGCTTGGTTTCTTAACGTGCCTGAACGGCAGGGCACGCTTCGATCCATGGTTTTTTTTGAAATCATTGGGGGCGTTTTTTTTTGTGGTACTGTTGATGGTTGAAATCAGGCTAAACCAGTTGAGGTTGGTAGTTGTTCCCGTTATTTACAGGGTTTTAGCACCATTCCAGGTGGTTAGCCGGATTTCTGAACCATCAACAGTATCATTCGAATCTGTTTTTCAAAAGGGTGCTGTTTGGGTCTTTTTGACAGAATCCACCGGGGTGTTTTTTTGGGGAACTTTTGGCAATAAATCTCACTGAGAAAACCGCAAGACAAAAGTCCCCCTTTTTTCCGGACAAAGGACGGTTGTTGCCGCCCTTGAATTTCTAAAACACTCCGTGGGAGTTTCTGAAGGGTTTTCCCGGATGGGATCGTCATGATTTTGTTTTGGGTTTCGTGTAATCATTCATTCGGAGGATTTTTTTATCCCCAACGGCAGGTTTCATATACTTTGGACGTATTTTCGTTATGACTTTCCACTCTTTATGTTTTGGCCCGTGATATTCATCACCATTGCCTGGTCAAATTCGCTCGCGACCGAAAACACGACGAAAAACCTCAAAAGGTAACTTTTTGGCAGGGAAATCCACGGCTATTTCAAGGAAATCTAGGTGAAGGTGAAAGATTATTTCATTTCGCCAGGAATCACCATCTTAGGCATGAACATATATTTCTATTTTGGGTTCACTAGGGCCCAATTTATATATGTCTTTAAAAACACATCGAAAAAATGCACCATGAAAACACTAGATGGATTCATTGATTGAGAGAAGACTGTGCGAATTTGCCATTTCAAAAACTTGATTTTTACCGTATGGATTTTCTCGAAGTGCGTTTTATTGGGGAGTTGTGGTTGCATTTTTTTTTCCAACCCCCCACGTTCCTACGGCACGGAAACATGTGTTTTTTGCAACCAAGACAAAATGCGACCCTTAGACCCTATGAGGGTCTATCTTTACTTCCAACAAACGATGATGAAACATGGTCCCAGAATACAAGAAGAACAAACACCTTGGTAGTATAGTATTAACCAAGTATGTTTCCTGTCAATAGATGTACTGCGAAACATCAGACCTGCCAAAAGCTGGCACCCCCAAAAGAAGGTACAACTGCCACCCAAAAGAACTGCTACCCGAAAAACAAGGAGCGACAACGCTCTAGGCAAATGATAGAGTCCATACCGCTGGTTGGTCACCCCAAATGATAGTTTAGGACAAATGGAAGCCCATCCAACATGCCAAAATAATTCAGATTTAGGAACAATAGGAAAGTATTCCTGAGATTTGAATCATCAATCGCAAAATTTCCGGGTATGCTGTAAAGTATACTACCTCCCTAACCCTAACAGCAACTTGGAAATTTAAATCTGCCCCGTAGTACCTCCATCCAACACACCCCCCGGCTCGGCTCCAACACAACCCTTGACGAACATGAAAATGAAAAACCACCATTGTTCCGAAAAGATGTCCGGCCCCCCCAAAAAAAGGCCCAGGGCCTTTTTAAAGATGACATTTTCCGGAGTCATTTGAAAAAAGATACACCCCTGAAGTTTAACATAGAACCTGAAAGTGATGGTTTCCAAATGGGATCTCCTTTTCCAGGGGGCCTTTTTCGGGTTCCATGTTAAACTTCAGGGGTATAACATTAGGATCCCCGGAGGTGGAGGTGACGGAGGTGACCTTGATAATCCCCCTGGGATGAGGTGCAGATCCAGGTTTGATTCCCTTGGCGACTTTGGACATCTTCCGTTCCGTGTCGGGTGGCAATGGCAAGTTGAAGGCCGGCTGACAGCTGGAGGGCCCCAAAATGATGGGCCGAAAGGAAGCCGGCGGTTCCGGCTTTAGAGATGGCCATTTTTTGGTATCTATGTTACATTTCTGGGGCTATCTTTCGATTTTTGTTTGGGAAGGTGGGCGAGAAAGTAAAGTATCAATGTAGAACCTTCTCTGTCTCTGTTTTGCATTTGAGTGTGTTGTTTCGACATTCTTTTTTACAACCTAGTCTACTGTTTGCTATGAATGATACATTATTTTTTGCAAATGTTATTGAAGCAGTTCAAGCAATCAATGTTGGCATCAAGCAACAAGTATAATGGAGCTCGGAAATGGGGGTGGGTTTTGTGTCCACTGCTCATGTGACATATCAACAGTTAAGACAGATTAGGAAACCATGTTTGATGGCTAGTCAACCTACCTCCCCCCCCCAACGTATACCCCTATCACTAAGGGCTTATTGACCATTGGTTTCCCTTAACAAGACCGGCTATAAAAAGCCCTTATTTCTGGGGCAGGATATGTTTTTTTCGGGCGGGCATGTGTTAAGCACCAGCCATCAATGTTGGAGCCACTGGGTTCAGGACCCCCGAAAAAAAACCTGCGTATCTCATGGCTCGAGCGAGCTCGCAACTTACAGTTTTTTGGGGTTCTGAATGGGATTCGGTCCCATGAAAAAAAAATGGATGGATTTTTTTTTCAACGATGCAAAAGGAAGAAATATATCATCATCCTTTATTCTTGGGACGTCCCTTTGTTGAAAAAGGTGCAGTGAGCGAAAGTTCTGCAACAATTTCATACCCACATCTCCCAAAGTTTTTTTTTTCGAAATAAACAGATTGCACACCTGGAAAGGACAGAGCATCCTAGCATCCTAGCTCTTAGCTCAGTATGCTGAAGAATCCTTTTTTTGAAATTTGGATTCACCGAAAATCAAGTGGAACCGTTCCATTCTTTGATTCTTTCTCAGCAAAACTTACGGAATCCACAAGACCTTTGAACTTGCTAACACAAAAAAACCTGCCTATAAAAAACCTGAAGTTTTTGTTGAGCCGAAAAAAAAAATGGAGTTTTTACATACCCTCTCTCTCACTCGACCCCCTCAAGTAGTAAGTAGGCCCAAATGGCTCAGGAGGAAACTACAGGATCGTATTCTAACCATCCATTTTGTCAAAGGTTAAAATGGTTAGTTTCAGGGAGGGTAACCCAACCAACAACGAAACACAACTGACGTGACCCTTGCGGGGTGACGAACGTTTGTGCTTGACAGGTGTGGTGTTCTTACTTCGAGGCAGTGGTCTTTTTCCGCAAAAATGCTGGGTATGGATGCAAGACCCACCAAAAAACCAAGCCGGGTAGTGAAAAAATGGTAGGAACTTTTGGTTTTTTATAGAAAACATGACCATAAAATGACATCGTCATGGCCCAACCTGCCACTGTTGGGGGGGTGATAAAATCCAAAGAATCCAAAGCGCCCTGCAATGAAAAAACGTCGATTTTTGGGGTCCGAAACTCCCCAGTTAACTCCCTCAAGGCAGAATTCCACCTTTCGGCTGGACCAAAAGGGGGGAACAAAAACGGGAGAAACCTCGTGTTTCCACCTCGAAAAGGTGGGCGTTTTATGGAGTGACTACTGGTTTTGAGAGACCTGCCCTCGCTGAAATTGACCTAGCACCCGAAAAGAGGGGAACCCCCCAAAAGGAAGGTAGTTTCCCAACCAGCATTTTTCAGGGACTAGGTTAGTTTTAGGGAGAATAACAAGTCATGGCTCTGTGTTTTTTCACCAACAGCAGAATGCTATGGGGTCTTTGCCCAATATGGATTTCGGTGTGTTCTGGGCGAGTTGGGGCGGTTTCGGGAACCGGTTCCAGGTTCAGTTTTCGGAACCGGTTCCGGGAAACAGGGTTCCGACCCGAGGCATTGTTCCGGGTTCAGAAGGTTTGCGAGCACGAGGTTTCGAAGGTTTCAGTGTTCGACGGGTTCCGAGGGGTTAGGTTCTGTTCCCGAGGTTTGGACGGAACCGGTTCTGGGAACAGGGCAGAAGAAAAAAAAAATAGTTCTATGCTCGGGCAAAGAAAAGGTGGTAATTAATGTCTACTTAACAAATGCAAACCTCCTTGCTGTTGGGGATGCCACCTACGCTTATTTTTAAAACAGGAATTTGCCTGTTGATGCAAGAAACCATTTTTTGGGATTAGTTGCTTAGTTGGTGAAAAAATTGGTGCTTGGAACCCTCAATATTTCGTATTCCCTGCAACTGAAACCACTCATCATCCCTCATCCACAAGGTGGGCCCCGAGCGGATTTTTTTAACTGTAGTGACAAGGGGCACCTACAAATGGCCTTCTAAATAGGTAGCTAGGATAATAACCTTACTTATAGGGGGCCCGATAACTCCACTTGTAACTGAGCAATGAAAAAAAACCGTGGTTGTTTAGTGTTCTATAGGGGATTATACCACCCAATTAAATAGGTAAATAGGGATTATTTCATAAACCACGAAATAAGGATCCCGTCATGAAACAACCACCTGGAAAATTCAACCGTTGCGACGTTAATTTCCATCCACTGGGAAACCCCTTAAAACACCAGCGACTTTACGTTGCCTGATAAAATGGGTCACTTGCGAAATTCCTACTTGGATGTCCCAGGAAGTTAGTAAATGGATAGCAAGTGGGTTATAACCTACCTATAAATGGGGTATATTGGGGTTATATCCCATTTGCTAACCATTTACTAACTTCCTGGGACATCCAAGTAGGGCAGGATTGCCACTGGAACGTCTCCAGCAAGCCCCAGGTGCTTTCGGATGAGTTGATCGACCTACTGGAGCCTTTACCCGATCCAAAAGATGTCGGATCCCAGGACGAATTTTTCGTTGGAGGTTTGGGGATGATCAAGAAATGAAGGGATTGGTTGGTTGAAGATGGAAGTAATCCACATGGTGAAAACACCAGATTTTGGAGGGAATTTTGCTTGACTGGAAATTTTTCCACAAAAAAAGGCAATGCAAAAAAATCCAGAGGGGCAGTGTTTTTTCTTTAAAGAGGGGATGAACATTTTTTTGGTAGAAAGAGGAATTATTTATAGCTCAAGAGTTTCAAGTAGAGATTGGCCATTGTTTTGGTGAGCTGTACGTGCATCATCTGTCACTATACATCACATGGAATGGTGTGCATAGGGTTTAAGGTTCAGGGTTTGGTTTTTTAAGGTGTCGGGTTTAGGACTTTAGGGTTTTTTGGGTTTAGGATTTTAGGGTGTAGGGTTGTAGGATGTGGTTACCTTATTTTGCTGCTTGGATCTACGTGGTCCTACTTCACTTGCCATGCTGCACCGGGGTGTAACCTTGCAAGCAAAAGACCATACCCCATGATTGAAAAGACATGGCTAACCGGCTAAGCGTCCCCAAAAGGTAGGTAAAAAAACATGCTTTCAACAAAAACCAATACATGTTTCTTCTGTGCCATCTACTTTTACCCTGGCTAGGTGGTGGTTTCAAATATCTTTTATTTTCATCCCTATTTGGGGAAGATGAACCCATTTTGACGAGCATATTTTTCAAATGGGTTGGTTCAACCACCAACTAAGTGTTTTTTTTTTCCATGCAAAGTTGCTGGAACCAGGAGAGATCCAGGGAGATACCGCCAGTAGAGGTGGGATACGCCAAACATACGTGGGAGACAACAAACCCATGGGGCAGCTGGGAGGTTGGAGCTGGGAGGAATAGATTTTTCCCAGGGTTTTTGTTGGTCATCTCAAATCACCAAGTCTTAGAAGACTTGGGGGTTGACTATAAGTATTTTCTTTGGGGCTGGTATTTTCCAAAACCGGGTGATTGAAAAGCATTCCATTTATCTGGGCGAAACGGGTGGAGCCACAAAAACAAATCGCTGTACAACTGTTGATGGTGAAGGAAGATACGGCGACGCGTTCGGGCACCGAGTTGGGATGTATGTGTAATTTGTTGCCTCTTTGTGAGGGAAACCATCCATCCGTGCAGGATTCCTGGCCGGAGAAGGGGATATGTAACATATGTACATATCTTCGTATTCCTCGGAATACTAACCGGGTGAGTCTTGACTATGATGTTCACTGAAATCATATTGTGCTGGGGTCCAAACTCCCATTACTTCCATACAATAGGGGATGGCCATCAACCCAATGATAGGGGTTTATATACAAGGATTCCCCATTGGAGGTGGGATGAGTTTATCCCCAATATAGGGAGTTGTGCCACCCTGGCACGTATGGAAAATGCCCTGGGGGAGTGTTTGCCAGCCCTTGAGATTTTCAACCAAAAAACTCGTGACTACTCGACCTATAAGGCCGTTTTTCTCACTTAGAATGAAGGTGACCAATCGTATTGGGGTTCTGCAACCAGAGGCCCTTTCCCAGGCAAACACCACGAAACGGCCGAAAAAAAACCATTCTTCAACGATGGGGAAAGTTGAGTGGACATGACGATTAGAACATGACAAGCCTTGGGAGGAGTCTTTTTTTTGTGGAGATTCACCACCATCACAAGAAGGACATACTGTTGATGGAAGAAGCACCAGTTGATATGGAGAATATCCCTTGCAGTTTTCAAGGGTTTTATACTTTCCAGGTGGTGCAGGATGTCTTCCATCAACAATACCACATAGAAATATCCACCTTAGATTTTGGATAATTCAGTGTTATTGTCCCATAGTTCAATTCTTTCACAGTAAAATAGATATTTGAATTTCTAAACCACCATATAAATTGAATATATATAGATATATGGGTTTTAACAAAAACACACCGGTCGTCCAAATGAAGGTGACCCCGACCGGGAAACCCCAACGGTAGAAAAAAGTTCTGCAGCCTTCATGGTCTCATCATGTAGGTGTTTTCACCCCGATTGGTTGGGCGAAATGATCCAATTTGACCTATATACGTTTTGTTTTTTCAAATGGGTGGGAAAAAACCCAGCATTTTTGGTGGGAAAAATTAGTGGGTTTCCCTACCCTATAACTGTTTAACACCCCCCAAACGGTTGAAACCACCAACCAGTCATGATTGAAATATGAAAAAAACATAGGGATCCTTCATTCCCTTCAGGTCTCCCAAGTCCACCACCTCTTTACGTGGACCCGTGCAGTTTGTGGAACTACGGGGTGCTAGCGCTCACATCTGTGGTTTAACCGAATGCTATGTGGAATCCATCCAAGAGGTCCAGCGGGGATGGGGGTAGATTTTCAGGAAACATTTGCGAAGAAAACATGTGGGAGAGTAATTTTTTTTTGGGGGGTGGGGTTGGTGGTAAAAAATTGCATTGTGTTTCTTTTTTTGAGGAGGTTTTCTTTTAAAAAGCCGTTGAAATGTTCATGGTCAAATGTTTCGTTCGGAACGCCGAGATGGCTGGTGTTCCCCAGAAAGTTTCTAGCTGAGGTCTGATTTATTGTATTTTTGGCAAGTCCATATCGCCGAAATTTATTGAATGGATACCAAGCATGATGAGTCTTGGAAAATGTATGTATCTCCGCTTCAAACCCTGTTGATGGTTCAAAAATCTTGAATTAAACCCTTACTAAAGCAATTCCGTCTTCACCGGTTCCAAAAGCAGTCAAAAAATAGTCAACAAAAGGACTTCCAGGGTAAGGTCAGTTTGATCGTCAAAGGTTTTTCCCAAGAATATCCCAAGATTACCAAAAATGGCTAATCAACCCCTCCCCCCGCCCAATGTACCCCCGGTCAGAAATACGGGTTGATTCATAGCCGGCCTTATGAATGATACTGTTGATGGTTCCAAAATCCTGCAGCACCAAGGATCGTGATTATCCCATGATTTATAGGGTTGAAAAACCAACTTTTTCAAGAAGCCAATTGGAATTTCACAAGATCCCAGTACCTGAGAACTAAGACTTGGAGGTGATATAAGTGGTTAATAACCATTCCCTAAGGATCGAGGTGTTCCGGACCCCCTTCCAAAATGGCCTATATAAATGGCGGTAATAAATGGGGGTGATCCTAACACTGGGATGATCCTCCAAGTAGGTAATTGTAAATCCCAACACTTATCCAATATCTACCTTCAATATCTGTTAAGATCCATGGAATTATGGTGATTAGTAATGCTTTATGAAGGCCTTATTCCTTGGGTTTTGGGGATTTGATGGATTGCATTTTTTTTGAGGTGCAAAAACTGGTGGATTACGGCAACAAGCGCCGTAGCGCCATGGAGAAGCTCTGCGCCGTCAGAATCCAAACTTGTGAAGGAAAGGCGAAAAGACGTTTGGAAATCATGTTTCGACATCCCGGACAACATACTAGGTGGTGGCAACTCAAATATTTTTTTTTTCACCCCTACCTGAGGAAATGATTCAATTTGACATTTTTTTTTCCAAATGGGTTGGTTCAACCACCAACCAGGGAAAACATCATCGCAAAATTTACCTCCCCGAAAACCGAGGTCCATGGGCGTTCGCACACTGTTGGGGGAAGCCCAAAAAAACTGAGGAAATCTTGGGGTCACCAAACATTTTCAGGTACTTAAAATGGAAGAATCTGAAAACCTATATAAACTGTATGGATAATCGGCTTCTGTAAGGAGTTTCCCGGTTTCCCCCAACCCCCAAAATGACAAGGTTCAGGGAATCCTCCATTTTAGGTACCTGAAACCTGTTGGTGATTGGGTGGGATGATATACCCTCCCTAAAACTAACAGCTTGCACCTGAAAATGGATGGTTGGAATGCTAGTTTCCTTTGGGGCCCGGCCCATTTTCAGGTGCGAACTGTTAGTTTCAGGGAGGGTAGTTGGTTGTAAAATCAAATCTGTAAACAAGAAATTCGGACATGAGTTTTCCGCAAGTTGCCCAACTCAACTCCCGGAACCCGAAACTGCCAAGCAGTTTTTCATGCAGTGGAAGATGGTGAAACATTTCCACCCCATGGTTTCATGTTTCATGATGTGGAGTCATCCAAGTGATCCCCAACCATTGCTTCCAGGTGGAGGTGTTGCTGGGCACATCTTACATTAGCCCAAAATTCCATAAACGCTCCTTTGAGTTAGGTGGGATTTTACATACCAACATATAACCCACGAAAAGTTTAACTTTTAGCAGGGGACCTAAGGGTTGCCATGTTGAATAAGTCGCACATATTCAGTTGGACATTCCTTACAGATCTAAATTTCGGATTTTCCTTCCCAGTTACAACCCCAAAGTGAATGTTACAAAGGACGTGTCTAATCAAAACATGTACTCCCTCCGAAGTTTAACATGGAACCTGAGAAAATGATGGTTGGAAGATGACTTTCCTTTTGAGAAGGTAACTTTTCAGGGGCGAACTGTTAAACTTCGGGGGGGGTAACCAAATGCTGGTCCGGTGATCCTTAGTGAAGGTGAACATATCCCAACAAATATCTCCAAAACATGGATGACTGCGGGACTGGCAGGTGGCACCCAAAATTTTATGTAACTGGCTAGTGCTTAGTGATGAGCAAATGAAGGATGGCAATTTTTCCTACGCAATGACGAGCAAATGAGCAATTGGTTGTGGGTTGAGCACCAGCCAGATAACCAGGTGGTGGTTTCAATTTTTTCAAAATTTTTTAAAACCTCGATCCTTGGGGAAATGATCCAATTTGACCTATTTTTGTTTCAGATAGGTTGGTTCAAGCACCAACTAGAATAGATCTATCTTGGGGGTTGTCAAAACCCTGTTTTGCAGTGGGTATGTAAAAAATCTATTCACTTTTAAAGAAGGGAATCCGTTGTTAACTTTCACTATTGACTGTGAAGATGTGTTTAGGGAGGACCCAAGATCTAAATCCCTTTCTTGGGGAAAAAAGTGTCATTTCTTTTGGCGATGTCCAGTTTACTTTTGTGGGAGTGTGCACTCCCTAAAACTAACATAGCCCCTGAAAATAGGACATCACGAAAAGGAAATTTCATCTTCCGACCATCAAAATTGCAGGGGCAAGCTGTTACAGATTTTCTCATGGTGGTGGTTTCATCTTTTTTTCAATTTTCACCCCGATCCTTGGGGAAGATGAAGCCATTTTGACGAGCATATGGGTTGGTTCAACCAACTAGTTCTGCCGGTTGAGTTCCGAGGTCTTTACCTTTCACTTGGCATGGGAACAGGTGCACGAAATGGCATGGGCGCAAACGGGAACAGGTGCTCGAAGTACACAAATGTTTTATTTTTTTCTGGATGATGTTCAGCTAATGGTTAATTGTTGTTTATTTTGGTTGTTGGTTTGGGAGGGAATCCTAGGAATCCAAACCACCAAGCCAAACCAACAATTAACCATTAGCTGAGATGTTGGGGAGGTTTTGTTTTGAAGCATAACCTCGGGAAAGGTAGTTTAGTAGGGTATCCCACTCACTTAGTCAAGGGTTACCCTCCCGAAGTTTAACATAGCCCCTGAACAGTTACCTTCCCAATAGGAAAGTAATCTTCCAACCATCATTTTTCAGGGGCTATGTTAAACTTCCAGGGGGTAGTAAACCAGAAGGTAGGTGATGGATGGCCCAGTTATGTCTTGTGTGAAACTCTAGGGGCTCCTCCCAAAAATGTTTCCGTTTCTACGGTTGACAGAAATTTGTGGTCTCAGACATATCTAATTGAGCAATGAAAAAAATATACCCCTGGTTGTTTAGGTTGTTTTTGGGGGATGAAATCCTACCCTTTGTTATATGGGGACTTTATTTTCAGCCATAAGGATCCCTATAAACAAACCAGTATTTCAACGGAAAGTAGGTCCGGATTTTTTTTTTTCGTAGCTCAAATTGGAACTAAAAAACCCCGCGAATTGCCCAGGTGGATTTTTGTTGATGAAGGGAATCTGTTCATGGAGGTTGGGAGTTTGTTGATCATTGAAGCATAAACTTCCAGGAAGGGTACATCATCCAATGCCTTGTACTGGTACTGTTGATGGTTCGGAAATCCTGCACCACCAGGGATGGTGCTAAAACCCTGTAAATAAGGGGGTAAACCAGCTATCAACTGGTGCAGGATTTCAGCCATCAACAGTAGTGGTGCTTATGATGAGTTCATCACAATCAATATCATCAACGTCGGAATCATCAGTATCATCAATATCATCAGCACTTGCTCACTATCACAATCAATATCATCAACGTCGGAATCATCAGTATCATCAGCATTGGCAACATCAAACTCAAACATCACTATCATGTGGATCATTGTATTAGAATCATATTATATATGTTATATCAGATTTTTCTATTATATTGTTTTATCTGTATTGTTACTGATGAATGGGTACCATCATTCTTCTTCTCATCAGTACAATTCATCTTCTTGTCTTTTAGCAGTCACCATCAACCATCTCTATTTGATGTCACAACAAACATGTTCTCACCCTCCCGACAAGAAAAAGTAACAGAAACACCCTCGGACATGATTCAATCTAACATAGATTAAACAACACCGAAACAGAACAACAGACAAACAATCCAAATTCATGTTCAGGATGAGTTTTAGTTTTACTTGACCCAAGATTTTTCTTTTGGCTTCGCCGAAAAAAAAGGTGGTCCCTATCCAAATTAAACCTGGCCGAAAACTGGATTTTTCTGGGGTGGGGCCCCTCAACCATCGGATTTCAGGATGAGAATGGTCTCGATGCGGCTCCACCGCAACGGAGGCGTTTTGAAATTTTGGCTGTGAGTTTTCGCTGAACAACGGAAGCATGGGTCAAATCATGTCAAATCCAATTCCTAGGCTGTAATATTGGGGGAGCTAAGGAGCTAGGGGTGATGAATTTCCCTACTAATTGGGGAGCGATTTAGAGCCCTAGAATCTTCCAAATCACAGGGTAGATTCGACATGTCACATATTTTCCGTGAGCCTTGCCTGATGCACTTTTTATCATGAATCAGTGATTGGCAGCGTCTTTTTTTTAAAATTTGAATGAATGATCAATGTGGAGCATCATCTTCCAACCATTGATGATTTCCAGGGGCGAAGTTGCTGTTAGAGGATGTATCAATACATGATAATGACTGGTTAACCTACCGCTCCCTAATCTACCCCCCTTCGGTTTAATGAGGGCCTAACAGGGCCTTATTACGGGAAACCAATGGTCAACCAGCCCAGATGATCATAAGTTCTGCAACTTCGAAAGATTATTCGACAGAAATCTGTGGTCTCCATGAGGGATTTCTAAGTCGAATGTTTCCACGTTTTTTTTGGACAGAGATTCTAGGTGGTGGTTTCAAAGATTTTTTATTTTCACCCCTATTTGGGGAAGATTCCCAGATTGACTAATATTTTTCAACAGGGTTGAAACCACCAACTAGGATTGATTCTTCAAATTTGGTGTTTTTTTTCTTTCTGGGGGTTTGGTGGATAACAACGGGGGGTCAAACATCATCCATTACACAAATATCCTCCTGCCAATTTACTCTATAGAATGGTGGTACATGTACCTCAGATAAAGCCATTTTTTTATAGAGAATTTTTGGCGAGTTCTTGGATTCCAGAACCTGTACTCTACCATTTTACTTTTTTGGACCCGTGGGTCGGCGTTTTATAGAGAGCATCTATGTTAGTAGGCATTCTATAGAAAAGACCTGGCCACACCATTCTATCGAGAATGTATGAGGGTATCAAGATCTGTAAGCAAAGACCATTTTATAAAAAAACCACCTTCTTTGCGTTTGAATATCAAGTTTGTATAATTTTGCATAATTTTGCGATAGTCTATGATTTTGATACCTTTTCTAGATATCGCGGCTGTATTGCGCTCATGACGTTTCACTCGTCCCCCGCCCGAGGACGGGGGACGATGGGGTAGAAGATGGGAGAAGACTTTGCGTTTAAATATCAAGTTTGTATA